>LPNX010431350.1:2568-216304 GCA_001517045.1 Pseudotsuga menziesii | reverse complement strand
TGAAGATTGAAGGAGCTATTAATTCAATGGAAAGGTTTGTGAATTTTGTTTTATCCACAACGGGATCCTCATATTAAACCAGCTATTTGTTCTCCGATATTGTAGAGATTTGAAAGATGTCAGCCGAATCTATGGATTATTATATTGCTAATAATGATAAAAACAAATATCCTGTAGATGCTGAAATGTTTTAATTGTACATATTGAAACAAATCGCAGATTTTGAAAACGCCAAAAGAGCTAGAAAGATCATTGGTTAAGCTATTTATTTTCTCATGATTGAATTCTGTTTACACTTCTTTCTTTTATTAGGTTTTTTGTTTTTCATGTGTAGATGCTAAGGAGATTGTTATGATTCTGGAAATTGCCAGGAGACGAATTTTATTCTCTGTCAGTTATTAAAAACGAATTTTCAAATAACAGGTGTTTTTCCAGGCCACGTTGTGAACAAATGGAGACAAATCTAAAAAATCCTCCACATCGGTTTTTCTCAGAACGGACCCATTTAGTTGTACTCATGAGTATTTTTCCAAAAAGTGATGGATTCTAGGAGATTTCGGGGATTTTATGGACACGATTTTTGCAGTTGCGGCCGGCAAAATTTCGCCTATGTAAAACTTAATTTGGATTCCGTTTTTGGTTATTTAAGCAGACTGGAATTTGCTGGAAAGGAGGTGGACGTGGGGGATGCCAAAGCTGAAGATATTTCTCTCTTGTAAGCTCAAAAAACACTGCTGCATGAGGTCGATAGTTGATGGAGAGGAGACAACAAGACTGTGGTTTGATTTATCTGCGATTTTAGACAGCTATCTGTCTTCAGCTACGATATGTTAAATTGGTGATATTTTTAATATATGTTTATAGTTTGTATACTTGGCATATAGTTTTGATATCTATCAGTCTTGTCATTTCTTTTCTACTTTATCTATGTTTGTTATGATTCTCTAAAGAATTTTGCAAATATACATGTCTTGTACGATTATCGATTTTTAATGTTTTTGATCTTCCTGATATGTCATGTTGTTTAATTAATGATCGATATTATTGTTTATATAATATGTAATGATTACTATATGGTTTTGTTAATGTTTAAATTTTTTAAATATTATCAAGTGTATTCATGCAATATTCCTATCAGCATAATTCGATTCCAGGTTTAATATTCTTTTCACTTTTGATCAGGATAAGATCGAGGATAGATTAATATGCTGTTTCTTTAAACTATTTTATGGAAACCAGCCAGTGAATCACATTCAGGATCAAACTTACATCATAATAACACAATTTCTTTTATTTTCATTATGTTATTAACAATTCATTAAATCAGAATTTAATATTTATACTGCTGTGAGATTAGTCTTTGATTTTTGTAATTAATGTATATTTGTTAATAATACAATTTTGTAATTATTTAAACATGTTAATATTTGATTAATTTTGTGATTATTATATTATAAGTTAAGATTAATTGTATAGATTTAGTTCATAGATTAATTTAATTATATTAATAATTCATTAGTAATCAGATTAACTCATTTAATTTGTACATTTGTTAATAAGTTTGTTGTTTATATTCGTAGGTATTTGATAGATTTAACAATAGCTTTGTTTTAGTTTTAGATTTTCAGGCTAACAGAGCCTTTAAACCTGTCGTAAACAACCATCCCAAATAGCTTGGAACCTGCTCTAAGGATCTCAGTCTGGGTTGTCTTCCCCGTTACGTGCATAGTCACATATGCCCGTCAACAGATCCATATACACTACATCAGACAACTTGTGCATGATGGCACCATTCAGCTACTCTTCTATGCATCTTCAGAACAAGTAGCAGACATCTTCACCAAATTTTTTTGTGAGAAGACATTAAATAATATCAAATCACTATTGGGGATTGCTGATCATGCTATGAAGCATGATTGATGACAATATTTTTAAATTTTGTTTTATTGTCCATGTTTAAGGGAGGATTTTCCCACTGGGTTTTTGACTCTTTCCTTGGTTAAATGGACATGTAGTATGTAAAGGGTGACTAAGCCTTGTTGCTAGGCCCTATATTTTTCTGATATTTACTCATAAATTCAGACTTAAGGGGGGGTGTTAGAATAATCAACCCATAGTTTCCTACCTTAGACATTAATTAATTCATTTTTGTCTTATTTTCCTAGTTTCATATATTCCACTCTATGCAAGTTGTCTTCCACATGCCATAGAAGTCAAACTTGCTAAAAATGAGTCAAGAAGCACTTGGAAAACCTCCTGGAAACCATATTTAGCATGTTTGCTTTATTCTAAATCCTCCAAAGCGCATATCTACTTTTTCTGCTAAGTTGCATGTTTTATTGAGAAATAAGGCAAAAGGAAAAGTAAGACTAGGTGTAGTTGACTTGTTTTTTTCCCACATCATAGTTGACTTGTTTTTTTCCCACTACTTTTGATAGTGACAAGTCCTTGGGGAGGTTTGTCATTCTTGTGCTTCTATCCTCCTAGGAGGATGATCTTTCTATAGATCACACACTGCAACGCATTCCCAACTCCATTATCACCCTAGATAAAGTTGGAACATGGAATTCACAAAGGCAGCGATGAATACTTTGGACCCATTCTCTGCTAGTATGAGCATTTACTCGAATGGGTCACCACTAGAAATGCTCACCACATGCTGAGATTATGGAGACCGTGACTCTGTCCAAAGGTTTTGGAGGGATGCTTATTAGACAGGAAATCCCAGGCACAACACTCATGGAGGTGTTGTAATCTATTAATATAGCTATTCTCTCACCAACCTCAGGAGGTCCATCTACTGTGATGAACATCCTTGCCTTGACCTTGCTGGAGCCAAAAATCTCTTCTACTGTAATGATATTCCTTACCATGATGGTTGGATTTCCCTGGCATGAAAACTCAGGAACAGTGGGAATCTAGACCGAGACTCACCAATCATAAGAACACCTTGACAAACATATTTTTCACTTAAGGAAGCCATTGCAGACTTCCCTAGACTCTTAAGATTTTCATATGAAAGTGGTTGATTAAACTCTCGGACAGAGAGCACTCTTGATCCACCTTACAGTGAGATTCAAGAGATTTTGGTTCTTTTTATGATTTGACAATTATATAACAAGATACCAAAATGAAATAATAAATCTAGTAATTAGTGTTTATGCTAAGGAACAACTAGCAATTAGCAAAAAATGGAAACTAAGACTAAGCAAAGAACTAAGATAATTGCTTAAAGGAAACTACACTAAAAAATCATGAAAAATAATACAACACCCTTCCCCCAAATAGGGGAAGTATAAAAGAAATGATACTTGCTCCCAGTAGCCATTTTTATTAGTTTTTTACAATGATGATGTGTTCTTTGCTTATTGGAAGAACAGGTAAAGAAGGGGATTGAGAGAAAAGGGAGAGAGCCTTTTTTTCTTTTGAACTCCTTGCTTGCTTGTGGCCTTTGGGCTCTACTTCACCTGCCTGAAACTAAGATCTCTAGACATACACTTGTTATAGGATTAGTTGATAAAAAATAACAGGAAAATAAATCTACAGACTAGATAAAAACAACTACCCAAACTTACCAAAAAGAAGGGAGAGAAGAGGAAAGAGAAAGGCAAGGAAAGAGAGGGGGGAAAGGGAGTGAAAAGAGGAAAAAAGGCATGCCAAAGAAGGATGGAAACTAAGGGAGAAAGAGGGATGCAAATGAGGGTAAAAAAAAGGCTGAAAGTACAGCCCAAAAGATGGCCCAAAAAGAGGATGGAAAGGGGCTGCAAAAGGTGGAAACAAAGAGGCAAAAGAAGGCTGTCCAAAAGGGTGAAAATGTGGAAAAGTGGACAGCGAAAAAAATGAAGGAAAGGCTGAAAATAAAAGGACTAAAAGGCTGAAAGTACAGCCCAAAATATGGCCCAAAAAAAGGATGGAAAGGGGCTGCAAAAAGTGGAGAAAGGAGGCAAAAGAGGGTTGTCCAAAAGGGTGAGAAGTGGGGAAAAGTAGACAGCGAACTAAGTGAAGGAATGGATGCAAAACAAAGGCCTAAAAGGATGCAAAAAAGAAACAGGGCAGCCAACTGGGGCAAAGGCTAAGTGAATGAATGTTCATTTTAGCCAAAAAGTTCCCTAATCCTAAGGAAATAAAGATTTTATAAAAATTCAGAGATGAATAATATGAAAGAAACACTCAAACCTGTGGTACTTTGATGGGGTTTGGATTCTTTTGGATCTTTAAAATTTGGAAGTTTCCTTGGCTTCGAGAGGAGAGGATGCACCTGATCTCAAAATCCTACTCGCTTCAATGAGATGACCTGCACAATTTCAACTCAATACTTGCAAACAATGGATTAGATCATGTATGTTTGATAAATAAAAAATATAAAGAGCATGTCATACAATTGAATAATCGATGCTACTTTAATTCATAGAAACAAAACCATAAAAGATCAAATTGTAACATCAAATGATCAATCTTACGTGCTTATAGAAGCCTTCTAAAGCATGAGCTATTATCCAATACTAAGCAATAAAAGACAAAAATTGAAACATTTCACCTCATTTGCCAATTGTTCATCCACATTCACACACCATGTATGCCTCCAAAGCCTTAAAATTTATTATACGGTTGCAAAAGAAACAAGAATTATAGTAATTCACCAAAGGTTCTTTGCATAAAGATCCATCTGAATAGAGCTAAAGGAGCCTCTATTTGTACAATGAGAGAGTGATAAAACCCTAAAACCAATCCTCAAACCTTAACCTGCCTGGCCACCAAACAGAGATGCCAGACCTAAATCGGAGAACCAGGAGTGAGGGGAGGCCTCCACCCAGGAAAGGAGCCCCCAGTCCAACCCTAAACACTGAAATCCACCCACAGATGATCCCACACGTGTGGAAGGCACCCTGCTACATGGGAAAGATGCCTGCTAGGTCTGGAAACCTACTTTGTTAGGTCTGGGAAGCCTACTAATGGTGTAAGCTTCAATATTCACCTCCATCAAATCACTGGACCACTGAGAGCTCTCCATCTCATCTTTAGTTGGAGATGACATGTTTGATAATTGATAATAAATTAATTGCTCTCTTAATGATGACTGAAGCTGAGTTATGATAACTCCAATCATCATAAGTGTTCCATGAGATGTCATTTAGCCTTTTATTTTACTGAATTTGGATTAATTTGGATATTTTTAGTTTTCTCCAAAATAATCATTTTTTTAATAAAAATCATTTTTTTTAATAAAATCATTTTTTTACTCAAAACTGACTTTCTTTAGTAAAAAGGCATTGTGTGTCCGATTGCTGATTTGAAAGTTGGCTCTAACTGGCTAGCTGATCAAGAATGATTTTTGGCTTAAGGTTAGAGCCTTGAATCACTAAATTTTGTTATTTACCATGAATGGGTTTTTTCCATTTAATTTATGGAAAAATTAACCCAAAAAACTTAGGAAAAAAGTAATTAAAAATTAAAAAATTAAAAAATAATTTTTTCCCCGTTTGAAAAAGATTTTTTCAAATTTTTTTATGTGTCCAGATGACTTAGGACATGACCATGATCTACCTAAATAATTTCTAGTAGGTTTATAACACTCAGTTGGGATCTAATAACCCCCCAAGGCCCATAATTCAACATCGGGCATTCTAGCTTTGGAGGAAGTGGGAGAAAACCTTGTCAATTATACTCGGCTGAAGGAAAAGCATAATTGTCAGGGGCAAAAAATTGTCTGGAATACCTTATTTGAGATTCTACGTCTCAGGAGACCGAACCACTCAAAAATACCCTACTAGCACATTTATTACAAACCCCGCGAGGCCATGGTCAAAATTATTCAAATAAAAAATTGGCTAGCCAATATTGGCTAGACATGAATATATATCAACTGATACAATGGAATCAGACATTGAACATGTCTGTCAACCAGTGACTCCTTAGGTAATCCAACTATGTGCAAAATTAGTGGATAACAGAGCCGATTTTTACTCACATAGACAGGGTCCTTTTAGGATAAGTAGATTGTACACAAAAACCTCCACTTCTTTCATAGACTTATCTCCTACAACTTTCACTGGGAGAACCATTTCCATCCTTTCGATCTGACCGTCTTTGATCCTCATTGTCCACGTGTAAAGGGAGGCCATATTTCGTGAGTTCTTGAGGTGGTTTGTTTTGTGCTTGTTCAATCAATAGAGAACTTGCCCACCGTAGATATTTCCTCAACCCGATCCACATCATTGATATTTACTTCCATTTGAACCATCTTGTGGATTTGGGAACTAGAATCTCTGCGAGCGCTTTGATCTGGCAGAATTAACCTCATCCATTGATTTATCTTTTGTTGATCCTAACCCTTGAAAGATGCAGTCATTCTAACTTGTTCCACAGAGATACAAAGGTTTTTTTTCCATGCTTGTCATATTTATGAAACCCACCATATCTGTCGATCTGTTCTACCTCCATATCACCACCATCAAAGCGCTATCCCCTTTAGTGTAGTTCTAGCGAATCTGCGAATAGTATTTTCACGCATTATTAGGATTCGATTGATTTGCCTTACCTTCACCATCATTTTACACGAAACAAAAACAGTGCTAACACATGGGAATCTAGATCTTCTTGGATTAGTTAGCATGCTAATACACTTGGTCATATGTCTCATAGGTCTAATTGGGAAGGAAATGTAACTTACATGGGAGAGGAAGAGTCAAATGGGAGCTTCTTTGACACTTGGGCTAGATTCCCTAACATATATGACTCCAATCATGAATATGCTATGACATTTATGACATATTGAAGATATGGAGGCTGATATATTACCATTATTACATGTCAGGTCAAAATATGGTATCCAAGAGGGATCTCATGTGAGTTGGGGAAGCTCAATGGGTTCCCACTCGAATTTGGGGAAGATGGAAGGCTAGGAAATGGAGGACACATGGAAAATATTGAGCACACACCCTAATTCGAATTGGATTGATTTTGTGGAGGGATTGGAAACATTAGAAGGCTAAGGATGTTTATAAAATATAGGGATCATCCAAGAGAAGGGCTTTTTATCATTTGTGAATTGAGAGAGCTAGTGGATGACTAGTTCTTGCCTTAGCCAATTCCGAGGGTGAAAGATTCCCATCCAAGTTGGTGTTTGGAGATTACACTAAGGTATTTCATGGAAATTTAATGGATTTTTCTGTTTAGGTGTAAGCTATATGGAATCTCATGGTTCCTTCTATTGCATCACTTTCTCTCAACCATTTCCAATTTTTATTGCATATTCTTGCTTATGGAGAGATTGTGCTTTGGGTAAGCTATTGTACTCTATGGGAGAGATTCTCATGGTCTATTTATGATTTTAATAAGTTAAATATTCTCTGTTATTAATTCTCATAAATTATCATGTCGAAATACCCAATATTTGTATGTCAAAATGACTATTAATGAGCAAATAATGACCATTTCCCCACTATATTGATGTATTCCATGGTAATGATGATTATTTCAAATGGAAGAATGTATATTTGATATATTTATGATGAATGTGATTCAATTTATGTGTATTACAAGTTTCATGTTCATAACTTAAGCATTTTAATCAATTTTACTCAGTTTAATTGAATTTGGAGAAAATTTGGTGCCTTTTCCCCAAGGGTTGAATTAGTGATTTTGTAGCTGTTTGGAAGAGGGTCATAACAGCATGTATAAACTAAATAATGATGCATAAAATAAATTAACAATGTATCTTAAATACACTCTTCATCTGTTCATAAATTAGAGTGGGTTTGGGAGCATTTGAGAAGGCATTTCCAGTACTTACTCTGGGGGAATTGGAACCCCAATTTGCTAGTAAAGACTCCTACTTTGACCAGAATATTAAACAAGTTTGAAGAAGTAATCAGAGGGTCATAAAACATCCTTGAACATAATATTCAAGTCTTAGTATCATTTATACACCTTCTGAGAATATTTGGGAGCAATTGGGCCAATTTGGTGACCTAGACATCAAAGCTAGTCAAAGGTTGAAATAGGGAAAAATGTGAAAAATTGGTCATTGTAATAAAATTTTGAAAAGGGGAAATTATAAAATATTTGTACCATTAAAATCATCAAGTGAGTATAATTAGATATCACAGTTCTTGAAACTAGGGCATGGACTCTCTCCTTATCTTCAAAACTTGATACTCCTTCCTTCTTCTTTGTGCCTTCATGAAGTGAGATGTTGCGTTTTTCTAGGATTTGAGTCAACCTATCGATTTTTTTCTTCATGAAAGATATCTTAAGATGAAATCCCTTACCATACTATGCGCACTTGTTAATTTCACCTTTACTTTTTTTTTCTTCTGGAAGCTCTTCTTCTTGAAGTTTGAGGATTCCTCATGAGACTTGGACTTGTATCCTTTTTTATCAGGAGGCTTCTTATCCTTCTTCTTTCCTTTGGAATCCACATTTGAATCTCCAACAAAAAAATCTTGTTCTTTGGAAGGTTTTATGGTTCCCATCATGACAAATTTGTATTTCTCATGGGTCAAGGATTCCATGAAATATTCCATTGAAGGCATATTCCAGGTTCGAGAAATCAACTTTGTGGCATGGAATTTCCAAACAAATACTGAGTAGTCAGGAGCAATATTTGAAAGTATTTCCAAGACTATTTTTTCATATTTCTTATCGATACCACATTATTTCAACTACAAAACCAATGATTTGAACTTGGATAAGTAGACTTGAAAGGATTCAAAGCTCCTTGGACACAATGAAATCAAATCATTCTCCAGTTGATGTACCCTCATTTCATCTGTCTTTCCAAATAAATTTTGAAGCTTCTCCCATACTTCATTTTGTGATGTCAATCCATCAAGATGGAGAATAAGGTCTATGGAAATGATCAGACATAAGAGACCATACACCTCATTGGTCCTATTATTCCATTTAATATTATCTGGTGCTGCATTAGGATCAACCTCAATTTTGATAGTCACTCTATAGAGGCCTTTACTCCTCATCAGAATCTCCATCTATGACTTCCATTCGAAGTAGTTGAGTGGAGTCATGATGATATGTTGAGATTGCTCCATTCTTCAACAACTGCACCCTTGGATAGATAGAATGCACTCCTAGTGAGTGATGTAAATCCTACAAAATAAATATAGGAGGATAAAAATCAAGCTACCAGGGATTTGATACCATATGGAAATTAATCCCAAGATTAAATCAATTGAGCTCACAAAATTTCTTGAAAAACATGCATAGAATCACTCAAAATGGAGGCTCTATATGGTGTATAACACAAAATTCCATTGAATAAGTTTACATCGGAAAACATTTTGAGAAAATAAGTTTTCCAAATATATAATTAGATCATATATTCAAATCCATAAACATGTCATTCGAATCAACACAAAATCATGCTTGCTAAACTAGTCAAAATCCCCCATAGGTGCATAAAAGACTTTCCTATTCTATTAATAAGTTCATGAATAGGATCAATGAGATGTATAGGCTGATAAGTGAAGGAAATTGGACAATATCATTCTTTTAGAAGAGAAAAATAAGGAAACTATAGATAAGGTAGGAATTTGCACTTACTAAACTAGGAAGTCTAATGGGTTGTTAGAATCTTATCCAGAATCTTTCCAAAACACTCTTGGAGGCAGTTTAGGAAATTTTTACCACAATAATGCAAGTGTATTCCAACTAGCTAGTGTAGGACCAAGGAATTTAACCAAAATGATTAAATTTTATATCCCAAGTATGGGAATGGGTTTTTATTATTTTGACATGCAATGGATTTTGATTTCCCACAATATTCATCTTCCACCGTGCAAACAACTGAGGACATTCCTCAACATTATGATCAAATGCTTTGCAGTATGAACATGTCGTAGTAGGACTCATGCAATCCCTAAAAAAGTGTCTAGGTTGAGCACAATTGTAACATATAATTTGGCCTCTTCCATGAATAAATCCTCCTCCTTGTCCTTGACCTCTAAAATCACCTCCCCTAGTTTAACGGTATGGTTGTTGTGGGTACTGATTCTGTGGATATTGATTCTAGGATCGCTCAACCCACATTTGTTCATCATTCTTCATCAAATAAGTATCAATTGTTTTCTCCTATAGCAATAGATATGCTCTGCAATACTTTTCATCATGTCTTGGTGTTTGACAAAACTTACAGTATAATATGGTTAGTGTACTTACAATATTTTGTAAGTATAAAAACTCTTGTGACTTGTGGCCTCTAGTCTTTCATATTATACAACAAAGCATCCCTTGTGTATTTATTGGGATCAATGCTCCCAATACCACATAATTCATATATGTTGGGCAGTTGTCTTTGTGGTAACCCTCTATTATGCATCTAGTAGACCAAATTTCTTCTTGTATTTCCTCCCCTTTCTTAATATATTGGAGTTTCAATGTAAGTTTATATAGTTGCAACTGGATTTGCATCATGCATGCACCAATTTCTCCGATCGGTGAGGATTCCAACTTCATAGCCAATTTCAGAGTCTCATACTACGAAACAATATTTTTTTGCATCAAGGAAATATAGATGTGCGATAACAACACTGTAATAAACTATTATTTATATTGAACATTCAACATTTGAATGCTTAGTTTGGTCATTATAATCTTAAATATCTGTTTGAAGTCCCAAACAAAATCTGTGGGAAATTTCTTAATTTATTTTATCTCCACAATACATTGTGACTCATATTTGGGATTTTTGAAGTCATCTATTATTCCTTCTCATATTTGATCTAGTGTTTTCTATGGGATTCATGTCGACACCATAGAGAATTTCATGTACCAATCCAATGCATGACCCTAATGGTTGTCATCATATGATCCTTATTAATGGCTCCATATTGGACCTATCGCACAGTCTACACAGCCTCACATAGAAACCAATGTTGCTTAGGGTATTATACCCCATTCCCATTAAATATTGGAAACTTAATATCAGTTTTGGCTATTATATTTGTTTTTGGCACTACTTGGATAGTGGGAATCCTTGTCTTCTATTCAACTGATTACTGTTACATTGATTCAAGAAACCATTAGGATATGAGTTTCTAGATGTTACCTCCATAGATGTACGTGGGGTGGTGGGTATGGCATACTCGTACTCTGTATCTAGGCCTCTTATTCTTCCTATTTTTTTGGTATAGGTTGGCATTCTTATTCCTTATCACAATAACCTTCGTAAAAGTGTGAAACCAATTCATATCCCTCTCCTCCGGCCATACTTCTTCAGTCCTTAATAGCCGCGCACACAGCAGCAGGCTTCTGCGCACACAGCTGCAGATCTTTCCTCCTTTTCTTACAAAAACCCTCTGCGCACACAGCTGTAGAGGTCGTCCACGCACACAGCTGGGACTTATCCTTTCCTTACAAAAACCAACCTTCTTCACCTTATTTTTCTTTTCATCAAAAATCCTAACCTATCCTTTTTACGCAAGCGCTTATTTATACTGTGCAGTTTTACAAAACCATGGTCTTAAACCATGGGCACCCAAAAACCCTAAACCCTGGATTTAAACCATGGGTTTATTACAAAAAAGAGGGTTTTGACTTACCTTGACACCCCTAAGACTATTTTGGCCCATAGCTCCGCTTACAAATTTTCTAATTAACCGCGGAGTTACCCAAACATGGAGTATGCGCCCCAACAGTGGAGGAATCGGTTTCTCCGTTTCAATGAGGTGTCAACAGAGTTTGTCACTGTTATATATGTTCATTATTAATAGAAATATCGGTTTCTCATCTATTACATGTGTATGAATATGGATATTCTTATCCATGGATGTAGTTGTATTTGATTATACATGTTGGATTTATATATGCTAGATTAGGCCTAACACTTTAACATATATCATGCTTGCTTTGTTCTTTGTTGTTGAGGATTAATTGTAGGTACAAGCGTGGTTGGAAAGCTCAATAGGGATCTACTACAACTATCTGAAATAAGGTATGTTCTATATCCCTTAGTGTTAGAAACATTTATTTCTCTTGCATATTGAAGTGGATTGATTTTTGGTGTCATTCAGTCTATTGTGTTCTATCCCATGCCATAGGAATTTTCTCTCCATAATAGAATTGGCGAATCCACTAGGGAGGTTCCTTATTTTTATTTGGGTTTTGGGTGCACAATGTGCTTGAATTTCTCTCTATTTCCTTGTGTTTCTATGTCGGATCTAGATGTATAGTAGCCCATTTGTGTCATGTTGAAGTAATTTGAGTCTTAGCCCATCATTTTAACCCCTTTCTCTTGTTATATGCGGGTCATAGATATATCAATAGTGTATACACGCGAGTTTTCCTATGAAAAATCATGTATGCCTCTCTTTTGAGTGTGAATTTGATGTTCGAGAGACATTGGGTGGGTTTTTATTGTTTTTGAGTCTTCTTGGATGTCTTTAATGTCTATCTACTACCCATGTTTCTGACCAAAAAAAATTTATTTTTCTTTTTAGGTAAAAATTGTTCTTGTCATCCTTTTTCTTTTTTGTTTTGATATTAGTGCATTATACCTTTTTATCTCAGTGTCTTGCTTGGCTTGTGTCTGATATTTACTGCAGGGTCTGAGAGTTATAGAGTCTTTCTTTTACTACATCTATATATCATTTATTACTAAAATAGAAAAATATTTTTTTTTGCATGTTTATGCATGATGCATGTACATGGAATTATTGCTTGCATTTGGTTTTGCTTAGTTGTATAGTAGTCAAGTTTTCATATAGGAAAAGTTGCATTGAAATTTGAAGGAAAAATTTATGCATCTCATGTAGTGGCATACCTCATTTTCATCATTAAAGACAACTTGCACTTTCCATTGTTTGTTAGGTGTGCATATTTACTTCATTTGATGAGTTATAACATCACTAGTTTCATGATTATTTCCTTTGATTAATCAGAGACTTTAAAATAAATGCTATATCTAAAATGAATTACACTTTTTATTTGAGAGTGGTGCATCAACAAGCTTAGGTTTTAGAGCCTTGGAATAGGTTATTATGGGTAAATTTATCCAATACTACTAAACAAAACAAGTAGGTGTTTATCCAGGTGAGAGAGTGAAATACTTGGTATAATTAGTGTTCTCAGGAGGCTCCTCTTACACAAGTGTTAAGAAAGAGGCAGTGTACACGTTTGTGGTGGGGATAACCACTTTTCACACTCTCTGCAGTGTCAGATATAATTCCAGTATTTTATTCATATGTGGGGGATATTTAGGTACCTTTAGTGATTTCAAGCTTCAGTATTTGTTATCTTGACCATAGGGTTGATCATGCTCGCGACTGCCAACCTGAGCATTGTTATATTGAGGTGACCTTAGTTTCCTTACCTAGGTATCACAGGGGGTAATTGAAGAGGTTATTTTGTCAGTGTCCTGGCTAGATAGGGTTTAGAAAACAAAACATTTTTATGCGTTGAAGCTGAGGGACACTATAATTGGTTACACACCTTCGCTTGTAGTGTATGGGAGTTTTGGGCCTCTCTTGGGAAAGACATACATTCTACATTTGGGATTTCATTTATCCTCCCTCTTAGCTTGCTTCCACTTGGCTTAGATTTTATTCAGAGTGTGCTCTTTTTGTGCTAGATTTATTTAGAGTTCGTTATCGGTTGAGTCTTTTTACTTTGGTGGGGTCATCATGGAGCAAGGTGTGACGCCCCACCATTATCGTTGTCTGGCAGGGATTTTTCCTTGTGGATATACTACTCCTCCATGAAACAGGACTATAAATTCTAGACATATTAATACACACCTTGATCCACACATTGGTATCATCATGAGCCATGCATCTGAGACCCCGAAGGTCCCTCCTTCTCAATCCTATGGAATGGGGAATGTAACTTTCAGCAGACCTAGGACTCTGGTTGGACCTAAACCTCATGGGGGAGGCACTTCCTTCAATTCACAACCCCATATGTTAGATTTTGTAGATGTTTATGGGAGTTCTTCCTCAGAGTAGTCAAATGGTGAGACCCACCATGTTTCCTCTAGCTATGGGTGTGTTATATTTGGCATGCCAGATATGAATAATAGTTTTCCTGTCATCTTCCATCAATCCTGGTGTTGGTGCTAGTGTTGTGGATAGGGGCACTAACATTTATTTATATGTTGATCAGTTTGGTAGTGGTCATATTGTACCTTCTATACCTTTTGTGGGAGGATTTTCATACCCTTTGTCTAGACATAACCTTAGGATTTCTTCTCACGGAGGTGGCCCTAGAAATGTGAAAATTCGAGGTACATCATATATTCCTTCATATGTTCTATTATCTTCTGCACTAGTTTCTTTGAATGTGTTTCTCATGACAAACCATCCTTATAACCCACACGGTCCTTCAAGATGGAGTACTACCTATAGCCATGTTGTTCCCTCATCTTCTGTTTCTGTTATATCGAGAGTTTATGTGCCTTTGTGCATGTCCAATGGACAACCCTTGTATCAATATTATAATTATGGATATGTAGCACCCTGATATCAAGGTGTTCCAAATTATAATATTCCCATGTATCCATTTATGGTTCAGGTAGGATGAGTTTATTATCTGACTTCCAAGGCCATGGTCTTTACAGCAATCAACCCTATGTGAATCAATCATGTCAGGTAGCATGGAACCAAATGGAACTACCTAGGCTCCCTTTCCTAACTACTTTGATTTTTCTTGACCTATATAATTTGACTAATGATCCAGTTTCTCATGATCTGATGTGGTCGATTGTTCCCACCAAGCTTCCTTCAAACATTCCAAAATTCAAAGGTAAGAATGGTGAATACCTTAGAGAGCATGTTACCACTTTCCACCTATGGTTCTCTTACAATTCTTTGGAATCATGATTTAGTTTGCTTACGACTATTTCAATGCACACTTATAGGACATACAGCGCAATGGTATACTGAGTTTCATGGGGGCACATATTCTACCTTTAATGATCTAGCCATGAACTACTTGGACCACTTTCAACTACCAGTACGTTACGATGATGGCACCAAACTCTTATCGATATTTCGGCAAGACAAAGCCACACATATTTCTTATCATATTCGAGAGTGGTGTAGATAGAAGAGGTTGATCAAGGAAAACATTCCACCTTAGTTTCTATTGGAATGGTTCCTTATGTTATTATTTCCCTATATCACGAAGTATGTTTCGACATCCTCAGTCATGAATGAGTAACATGCTATTTTTCGAGATCAATAACTAGACTTGTTTTATGCTCAGTTTGGGATCTTGTATGAGATTATACCTAACACTCTTTGGTCTAACTTCGAGCCTAAACTTAAAATTGGGCCACATGCTGATGGCATTGTTGGATCCGCAAGTGTTGAATTCATATACCAGGTTACAAATCAAATGAGAAAATTTTCTATTAATCTATCTACGACTAGAAAAGCTATGGCTTTGTCCAATCCAACCCAAATGGAGGATGTGCTTTCGGTACACTCGTCGGACCAGAAGGGTAACTAGAGGATTAAATGGAATAAGAAAAAGGGAAGAAATAACATGAGATATGGGAATAAGAAGGAGAATTATAATAATCACAACAATAATGGTCATGTTAGGGGGGACACGAAGTCTAAATGTAAGTTAAGTTCCCTTGTAGGATTTGTGGGGGATATCACCTCACTTACCTGTGCCCTATTATTGATGAAGCCTCAAAATTCATTCCACAAATCCCAACTCTATTAATGAATCCTTCAAAACATAACAAAAATATGAATTCGAGGAATGTGCACTCCAAAAGTGGTTTTGGTCGGTATCAAAACCTGCTAAATGCTGAAGGTGGCCATAGTTATATCAACATGACGTCAGCAGCTAATGTTGTGATGGATATGTAGCACCCTGGTATCAAGGTGTTCCAAATTATAATATTCCCATGTATCCATTTATGGGTCAAGTAGGATGAGGTTATTATCTGACTTCCAAGTCCATGGTATTTACAGTAATCAACCCTATGTGAATCAATCATGTTAGGTAGCATGGAACCAAATGAAACTACCTAGCCTCCCTTTCCTAACTACTTTGATTTTTCTTGACCTATATAATTTGACTAACGATCCAGTTTCTCATGATCCGATCTGGTCGTTTGTTCCCACGAAGCTTCCTTCAAACATTCCAAAATTTAAAGGTAAGAATGGTGAATACCCTAGAGAGCATGTTACCACTTTCCACCTATGGTTCTCTTACAATTCTTTGAATCATGATTTAGTTTTCTTATGACTATTTCAATGCACACTCATAGGACATACAGTGCAATGGTATACTGAGTTTCATGGGGGAATATATCGTACCTTTAATGATCTAGCCATGAACTACTTGGACCACTTTCAAATGGAGGATGTGCTTTTGGTACACTCGTCGGACCAGAAGGGTAACTAGAGGCTTATACGGAATAAGAAAAAGGGAAGAAACAACATGAGATATGGGAATAAGAAGGAGAATTATAATAATCACAAGAATAATGTTCATGTTAGGGGGGACACGAAGTCTAAACGTAAGGTTAAGTTCCCTTGTAATATTTGTGGGGGATATCACCTCACTTACCTGTGCCCTATTATTGATGAAGCCTCAAAATTAATTTCACAGATCCTAACTCTATTAACAAATCCTTCAACACATAAAAAAAATATGAATTCGAGGAACATGCACTCTGAAAGTGGTTCTGGCCGGTATCAAAACCTGCTAAATGCTAAAGCTAGCCACAATTGTATCAACATGATGTTGGCAGCTAATGTTGTGATGGGGGATAAAGATTATGATTCATTGCAACCCAATGTGGGGAAAGAGCCTACATATCCTAAGGTTCCTTTGCATATTGAAAAGCCTCAAGGTATACCTTGCATTCCTAAAGGAGTCCTAAATACCTCGGGTCACAATCCTAATGCTCGACCAACCCAACGCTATTCTATTGTCGAGGATTTGGATCAGAATCCCTATGAGATGTCAGCTCTGGAATTCCTTCATACTTTCCCTTCGCATAGGAAGGATTTATTGACTTCCCTTGGAATGGTTGATTATCATCCTTCCATAATGATTATATTTGAAACCCATGAGGTCCAGCCTCTCTTTCCTTACCATGTTTCTTTCATAGTCCATGTGAAGTGTATGAACAACATGATGAAACACATGGTGATTGATGAAGGTGTTGCCGCATTTATGATGTCTCTAACTTGTTGGAAAGGTATTGGTTCACCCTCATTGTCAAAATCTAGTACCATATTGATTTCCTTTGATGGACGTTCTTTTCAGCCACCTAGTATTATTCCTTCTCTCCAGGTCGAGTTGGGAAGGAAGACTATGTCCATTGAGGTTGAGGTGGTTGACACACCCCTTGATTACAACCTTTTATTGGGTCATAGCTGGATTTACAATATCAGACTGCTTTTCTCTTTCGTATTCCATGTGATTTGCGTCCCTTTCGAAGATAGGATCATCACGATCAAGCAATAGTTATTTGATAATTCTAGTACTCCAGCATTGTCGGGATCCACTATCCCGATTATTGATAATTCTCAACCGACAACTAAGAATGTTGGTGTAGGAATGTATCTATCATTGATGGGATCATTTAATATTTCTACACCAATCTTGACTATAGGTTCCACTTTTGGTAGCGAATCATTGTCGAGTTCGGTTCCATTTTGAACTATGTATTTGGAGGACCCTTGGACTCTCTCTTCCTTGAGCACTTCGGATGAAGATACTAGAACTACTAACATGGAGATGTTGTTGTCTATAGTGAAGTTTTCTTATCAAGATACTCTTGATCTCGTTATAGACCCTATTCCTTCCTCTTTGCGGACAGAGGAGGAGGACACTTTTGAAATTCCTCCTTGGGTAGTTCCATCATCACGCTCACATGAGTGTTTCGATGATGTTTTCCTTTCGATGAAGTGATTCTCAAATCAATGAATGGTTTGGAATAGCCTTGGTAATATTTGCACCATTTATCTTATTTCCTCTCGAAGCTTGAACAAATTGAGTGTGATGAGTTTAGGGTGACCCTTAGTTAGAAGGTTAGTGGTCCCATGGTCCCATTAGGCACTCATGGTATATATGCCAAAGGGAACATGGCTAATTTTTTTCCTACTATCACTATCAACATTTCTCAAACTCTTGGTAAAGTTGAGAATGTTTACATTGGGGAAGACTGTTCTCTCAATGAGGTTCTAGCATACACTAATATTTTCAAATAATTTTTTTCTTCCTTTGCTTGGTCATATGATGAGATTCCAGGAATAGACCCTCATATTTTTGAACATGAGATCAAAAATTACCCTCATGCCACGCATGTTCGACAGTGCTTACGCGTAATGAATCCTCATAAAGCGCTTGCCATTAAGGCAAATATAGAGAAGATGCACAAGGATGGATTTATCTATCTAGTTCCCTTAACTGAATGGGTATCCAACCCTGTTCCAGTTGATAATAAGAAAGGAACCATCCCAGTATGTGTTGACATTAGAGACCTGAATAGAGAATGTCCTAAAGATAACATTCCCACACCATTCATTGATCATATTTTGGATGAGTGTGTGGGAAGCAAGTTATTTTCGTTCCTGGACGGTTTTTCAGGATACAATCAGATTCAAATCAAACCTCAAGACCAACACAATATAACTTTCATTTTTCCTTGGGGTAATTTTTCATACTGAAAAATTCCATTCGTCCTTAAAAATGCTAGATCTACATTTCAGCGAGATATGACTTTCACTTTTGACGACCTTAAGTGAATTATTGAAGTCTATATGGATGATTTATCTACTCACTCTCATTTGAGAGTGGATCATCCAGACCATTTGTACTTGGTTTTTGAGAGATTTCATCGTTACCAAATTCATTTGAACCCTTAGAAGTGAATATTTTGCATGAAAGTAGGTCAGTTATTGGGATTCATCATTTCTAAGGAGGGAATTAGGGTCGATCCTGTTAAGTTTGAGGTAATGCTTCAATTGTCTCCCTTGTGCACTGTTAGACACCTTCAGAGTCTTCAAGGGATGGCTAACTTCTTACGAAGGTTTCTTGTCAACTTTTCCAATTTGACCAAGGGTTTCATGCACCTTTTGAAGAAAGACACTCCTTTTATCTGGGATGAGCAAGCCCAGGACACTTAAGATGCATTGAATAAAGCCTTAGCATCAGCCCCTGTTCTTACTCCACCTGACTATATCCGTGATTTCTTGTTATATGTAGTCGTGTCTCACGAGACAATTGGAATGGTTTTGGTTCAAGAGAACGATGAGCTCCAAGAGCACATTCTCTACTATCATAGTCGAAACCTTATTAACACCAAACTTCATTACACTCACATTGAGAAGCTAGGCTTAGCTACAGTTCATGTGGTTCAATGCTTGAGACATTATATAATTCTTCGCCAAACTATGGTTGTGTCTCGTATAAATGGGGAAAATATAATAAATGGATTGTTATATTGCAAGAGTTCGATCTTGATTTTTTTTTGGAAAAATAGAAGAGATCATTGTTCTTTGCGGAGATCATGTCGTATTTCCCTAGTTTGGACGAAGTTGAGGTTTATGAAGATTCTTTTGTTGACGACCATATCTTCCTCATATTAACTGTGGACCCATGGTATGGCGACATTATCATTTATTTACAGACTTTGAAGGTCCCTCCTCACCTCTCACGTGATGAGCGTTGACATTTACGACACATTGCTAAGAACTATCTCATTATCAATGACACTTTGTATTGTCGTGGGGTGGATTCCATTTTACATCAATGTTTGACTCTTGAAGAGGTTGAAACTATGCTTAATGATTGCCACGGTGGGGCATATGGTGGTCATTTATATGGGCTTGCTACAACCCAAAAATTATCGAGAGAGGATTATTACTAGTCGTCGATATTCAAGGATTATGTTAATGTAGTCAGAAGGTGCTAGCCTTGTCACATGTTTACATGGAACATTCATTCACATCCTGCCCCGTTGCACCCTATTATCATTGTCAGACCCTTCACCAAGTGGGGGGTTCATTTTATTGATTGCACCCCAGCTTTAGTTGGGGTGAACCATCACATTATAGTGGTCATGGATTACTTCATGAAATAGGCATGCGCTATGCCTACTATCAAATCCGACGATGAGATGGGCGCTCACTTCATGTTAAATCAGATTGTTACCTAGTTTAGTGTCCCAAGAGAGTCTATCACAGACCATGGAAGTAACTTTCAAAATAAGATGATGGATGAGTTATCTTCCAAATTCAGGTATAAGAAGAGTATTCCTCTTCTTCTTATCATCAAGGGAATGGACAAGTTGAATATGTAAAAAAATCCCTTAATTCCATTCTGCAGAGAACCGTTGCACAAAGCAAGAATAATTGGCACATTATGCTCTACCCTACTTTGTGTGCCTACCGAACCGCTGTTGAGATGGCCACCGATTTTTCTCTATATTAGTTAGTACATGGAGTGGAGTCAATATTACCGATTGAATGTGATATTCTTTCTTTGAAGATAGACATAGAACTATTACCAAAGACTTCTGATTTGGAAGAATATCTGGTCCACTTAGAGCACCTTGATGAGCAGCGTTGGGATGACTTAGTAGCTCTTGAGGTGAACAAACGTCACGTTAAGGATCAACATGATAAGTCTGTCCATCCCCTGAGATTTAGTTAAGGTAACTTGGTTCTTTTATATGACCAAGCTACTAAAATGTTAGGGACGGATAAGTTCAAACCCATGTGGCATGATCCTTATGTGGTTAAACAAGTGTTAGAGAAGGGAGCTTACGAGCTAGTGGATTATGAAGGGATGACCTTGGTGGAGGCTAGAAATGAGCTCTATCTTAAAAATTACTATGCATAATTCTCAATCAAGGTTGATACTTTGTATATTACTCTACAATTCCATGCTTTAGTTTTGGTCTCATTGTAGTGATTCGGTTTGTTGACATGCTTCCATTTGTTGTGGAAGATGTCAATAGAGTCTTTAGTATGTGTAGGATACATTGATGGTGCCAGCTGCCACACCCATCACTCAACCTTGGCTACTTGGGTGATTTATACACCTAAGGGTCATGTTCTGTCTTCAGGGGGTGTATTTCTCTAGCCATCATCCAACAATGTTGCTGAATATAGTGCCATGATTGAGCTACTACTCGATGCCATCTCTCATGGTATACGATCCCTTGAGGTACGTCTTGACTCACAGTTAGTGGTATCATGCTTAAATGGCATGTATCATATTAGATATCTGAATTTATTACCAAGATTCTTGCAGGTAAGATTGTTAGAATGACCATTTGAACACATAACATACATTCACATTCCTAGGATCTACAATCATGTTTCTGAATCTTATACAAATTACATTTTAGACTGCCATTTGTTACATAAACAATGAAGCATACACTTTAAATTCACATTTAAAATACGCATGTAGATATAATAAATTGATCATTATAAGCTTTGATTTCAAAATATAGTCCAAAAATGGTGTCATAGTACAAAAAATGACATGGTACAAAATTGGGTATTTAAGACACCAAATGTATATATAGGCGTCTATGCATATGGACCAGGTCCTTGAACAAACAACAACATTGAAAAAACATCTGAATAATCAAACCCATGCATGGGGTACTCCTACCACCTGCATCTGTATTGCCTTAGGAAATTCCTTGACTTGCACCATAGGGACCCTATGTGCCAAGCGAATGAAGTTCATGTGTATGCTCTAGAGCATGCGCTCTACATATGCACCCTATATATCATCACATCATCCCCTTTGATGGTGTTGAGGGAAGCGATCCGATCATCTAGGTCCCACATATGCATGTGAATGATTAGTATTAATACATGATACTACCAAAAACATGTTTTTTTTATTTCATTGTATCAAAAAATCCAAAAAATAAAATAATTTAGAAAATAAAATGAATTCGAGATTGTTGAAATTTTTATTTTTGGGTGTTGTGGGTACCTCAGAAGTATGCAGTGTGGGTATGGGTTGGATGCATAATTAAATTCTACACCCAACGAGTCCCCAAACTTGAAATTTGGGTGAACTGATAAGGATACATGTCAAAAATACTATAAGAAAAAATAGTTTTTCTTTTTCCCCTCCAAAATTTAGAAATTTTATTTTATTATTATAACTCTTATTTTATTATTTCCCTTATGAGGCCTATTTTAGACCTCAAAACTCCCCTAATCAAGTTCCTCATCCTATCCAGCTTACAGTCAGTCAATTTTTGCTTCATGTTGCTCAACAAAGATGTACTCTAGTCATATATGATAGTTCTCATACACTCAACTGCATAGAACATCAAAGGCCTGGAAGCCTAATGTAGAGATGCCAACCCATCTATCCTAGCTAGCACTAGCACCATGACCTTAAGACTGAGGGTTCGGATAGAGTTCACAGGAACTTGACTTCCAAACTTCTCATTTTCTAGAAGGAAGTATATGGCTATGTATTCCTTGATGATGATTCCACCTCCCACCCCTCTAGCTCTCAAGTTTACTAACTTGCCTCGGTGGGATAGTCAAGTGATGAAATATGCATCATCTACCTCAAGCCTTATGGGCATCCCATCCAGCTGAAATGACTCTGTATATGGTAGGTCTCACACACTTGATCACATAGTACATCAGAGTCCTTGAAGCCTGATGTAGAGATTCCAGCCTAGCTATCCTATTTAGCACTAGCACTATGACCTTTAGGCTGAGACTCCAGATAGAGTTCACAGGAACCTAACTTCCAACCTTCTCATTGTATGGAAGGAAGTATATTGCTATATATTCCTTGATGGTGAGTCCACCTCCAACCCATCTAGCTCTCAATTTTACTACCTCACCTCGGCAGGATAGTCTAGTGATGAAATACACATCCTCTACCTCAAGCCTTAGGGGCATCCCATCCAGCTGAAATGCCTCTATATCTGGGTCCCAATAGTTAATGAGCATATGAAGAATTCTTGGCTGAGCTTGCAAGCTCCCAAGTCACCAAAATTTGTATAAACCACATGCTCCTAATGTTTGCTGAGAAACCATGTCCCCTTATACTTCCCTATCCACGTCCTTGTGCTCACGTTCTCGCCATTCTACCATCATCCTACCAAAAACCCTTAAGATTTGATGAGAATTTACCATAAATATGGGTATGCACGGACCTATACGTGACCTTTTTTTGTTGACAGTTGCATGTGTACACGAAAATCACTTCTTTTTCCATGTATACCCATCCCTATATGTGATATGATTATATGTGACCTGCGTAGGTCAGGATACCCAAGTAGGGGTTCTCCAAACTTAAAAATCCACCACTAAAAATTGAAATAAAAAAAACTAAAAAGATTGAGTGTGGGATGAGGATTTACTTGGCTCTAACAGTTCCCGATTTCGTTTCCCTAGCTCCTAAAATTGGTGTTTGATTTTTGTTGTTCTAAATGGCTCCAATGCACTATGTGTGGTTAAAAGTAAAAATGGTATGGTGAAAACTGAGGTTTTTACTATTTATAAAATTCCTTTTGAAATTTTTACCCACTATTCTATAGTTTTGACCCTTATTAACTCTTTTGAACTATTTTGGCCTAATATTGTGGTGTAGGGACTTGATTTGAGTGTACTTTTTCCAAGATCTTACTGGTATAATTTTAAAATGGCATATAGGATAGGATCACATTTCTGCTTGCATTATGCATCACCTTATGAATATGTTGCCTTAACTATAGCTACAAACCCACTTTGTAATGTTACGAAACCATCACACTACAACTAGAAGTAGCATTACGTAAGTGGTAAATATTTCCTATTCATGGGTACCATAGTTAGATCATGTTTTGTCATTTGGTACCCATGCTGAGATTCTTCCTCTAGGTCTAGAAATCCCTCTTAGTCATGCCATGTATTTGAGCAAGAACCGCATATTCTCTCTTGAACTTTATGTTGTCCATCTCCCATAGAAACTCCCATTTATATCAAGTTGTAATTGTATTATCTTGTGTTTTATTACCTTATCAAGCTTTAAGCCGACTCCCAGCTTCATATTTCTAATCCATATAGCTCGATCTTGTCTCAATCCTATCCAAGCAAAGCCCTTTATATATATTTTGCAGCTTGATCATCCCTTACCGGGAGGAGACATTCCCCTGAGTGTCCTTATCCTACACATGCTTCCTTGCATTGAGTATAGGTATGTTGCACTACTTGGAACTAGTTTGCTTTCCCACAACACTCATCTCCTCCTAGCTATGTACTATAATTAATTTCATTCTTTTTCAAGCTTCCTAATTTGAAAAATTCCAAAAAATTAAAAAACATAAAAATCCAGACACGAAATGATATTACTTTTGGAAGTTGTTGATTCATGTCGCCTTCAAACAGAGCACTGTATATTCCATCCATCGGTTGGGTTATTATTATGAATTTAGGATATATCCTCATTATTTTGAGTTTTCTTCACTGACCGGTTATGCTTCCAGTCTTTATGGATCCTTTGTCGATACCTCCTATGTTGCAAAAGGGTCCCAGTTTGCATGTCACGTCTATGTTTCATGTCAGTCACGATATGCCTTATTCTCTTGTTCAAAGGAAATTTTACCATGAGTCGTCCATTCCTCAGTTATATTGTCTTTACATGTTGGCCATTCCTGATACAGTTATTGGTTCATGCACATATCGTTCATCCAAGTTCTTCCAAATTATCCAGCGTTGTTGTGTACCTCTTGTTGATTGATGGGGATGCCTTAATTCCCTCCTTCTAGTGAATTCCATTCCATTGACTTCAGATCATCTATTCTGTAATATGAGCGTAGATTCCATTGAGTTCCTTGATAGTTGTAGTCATTAGTGGAAGGTCCTCTCACCATCGACAATTTTGGGAATACATCAATGTCCCCTGATTGATGGATTATTTCAAGTGTTTGACCTCAACACATCTATTCACACTTGTTGGATTGCACTGTGTACCTTGATTCCCATTATCATTATTGGTAGGATATCTCACATATGTTAATTTTATACATCAATGACTGGTAATTAGATGATGGACCATCATGTTCGACCTTGACACCTTTATTCGCATGATGGGACATGTGCCAATATCATTTTTCATAGAAAACCTCCAAGCTTGGTTCCATTCAACCTATGATATCTCCTTGATTGTGGCAATATTCATGAGATGTCAGCTCTCATGCACAGGTTCCATTTTATCATCAGATATCTTCATCCATTATGGAGATCTTGTTCACTATATATTGTACATGGAGATGACAACATGTGACGTATTTCCATTATGCTTATCCATAGCCATTGTACTCTTATGTATTTAGGACTAATACACTGTATATTTGTAGTCACATGCTGAGATTTATCATTGTATTGTAATGATGAGTGGATGGTTCTTCCACCCGGGTCTTCATTAATCCACTTCTGGGATGGACATAATGTATTATGTCCATCATGTTACCTCTCTGACCTCACACATTAGGGGGAATCTATTGTAGTTGATTTTACCACACTTGGTAGATCACACTTTTATGGCCTTCCATGTCCCTTTGCATACTCTTTGGACCCCCTTTTCTTGAAATATACATTGATGATCCAAGAAATCCCTTAAAAAACACATGTTATTGTGATACATGGGTTTTAGCTTAAAATCCACGTGTACATGCAACTTTCTCTACTATAGCCCATGTACATGGAGAAATGTGCATAAAAAATAAAATATTTGGAGTTTTCCTCAATGAGTCCTGAATAACTTGTTTCTTGGCCTTCAATATTCCTGAAAACGCTCTGACTCGACCCTTCATTTCCTATTAAAGGGATATATATTGATCCTCTCAGATACATTAGAGGAGGAGAACATTTGAGATTAAGGAAACTATAGTTCATTGTTGCGTCATACATACATTCTTGAGTCTGCATCCCTTTGTCCTTTTGAGCACACATTGCTTATCTTCCCAAGATTTCCATTGAGATGGAGGATTGAAGTGGTGTAGGCCCAGGTGGAGGACTTGGTTTCTTTATTTTGATGAGGTGTCAACATAGTTTGTCAGTGTTATCTCTGCTCATTATTAATAGAAATATCCATTTCCCATCCATTACATGTGTATGAATTCGAATATTCTTATCCATGGAGGTAGTTGTATTTGATTATACATGTTGGATTTATATATTCTAGAGTAGGCCTGACACTTTAACATATATCATGCTTTCTTTGTTCATTGTTGTTGTGGATGAATTGTAGTTACAAGTGTGGTTGAAAATCTCAACGAGAATCTACTACAACCATCCTAAATAAGGTATGTTATGTATCCCTTAGTGTGAGCATCATTTATTTGTCTTGCATATTGAAGTGGATTGATTTTTGGTGTCATTCAATATATTGTGGTCTACCCCAAGCCATAGGAAGTTTCTCTCCGTAACAACACCAGAAACCTCCATCAGTTTGTTCGGGTAGGTAAGAAGTTATGTTGATTTAACCTCTAGTTACAATCAGTTAGATCAATTTCAACTATACAGGCACCAATTTTGCAGGCATGAAGAGAGAGTGGCGTTGTTTTCCTACCTACCTCATTAGTTAACTGATTTAGACATCCATATATAGACTAGTGAGTTCTAGCAGTGATTTAAACACAATAAGTTAGCTATTCAATAATATTGAGCCGGTAGATTCAAATCCTATCCATGGAACTCGAATTCTATTTTTGTATAATCATTGTATTATTGATTAATGAATGAAGATTAATGTTTTGATTATCAGAGAAATTCTTGTTTGATTTATCTAAAATTTGTGGCATGAATTTCCTGTTCAGTGTCATTCTCTTTGATTATTCCACTAAACCTTCCTACAACTCTCATATTTTCCTGTAGATCAATTGTTCAAAATTTTTACATGGTATAATATCCTTGTTCAAGCTAGTATCAAACCTTGTCTGACCTCCATTGTGCACCAGAAGAAGTTGAGTTTCCACATAATTTATGGAATCATAGAATTTCTCCCTCTGGATTCTGTCCAGAGAAGTATATCAAGGTGTGATAGACTCTGAAAAATTTCACATGTCGAGGTTAAAAGGCTTCAACTGACATATGATTGTGAATTGGTTTGTTTTGCAATGATATTTTGTAGGTACAACTTTAATATGGATTCAATATCATCAGTTCCTCTTCTTACTCCATTCACAAGATATTCAAAGTGGAAATTGAATATGATTTCATCTCTAAAGAGACAAGGTCTCTATGAGTTATATATTGGACTTGGTAAATATTCTTATGAATATGAGAATAATTGGCTAAATGATGGTGATAGATATTTTGGAATGATATGTCTATCCTTTTCTCCAAGCTTCTGCTACCTTATTGATTCTGCGGAATACCCAAAGGATATTTGGACAAAATTGGATAAAACATTTGACAAGAATAATGAGGATCATTATAGCAATTTGGAGAGCACACCCAGCACCACAAGATTTATTTCTTCAAAATTATTGTCCTCTATTATCTCTGATGTAGTTTTTCAAGATGGTGAAGAAGAAGAATCTTCAACACAATCAATTCGAATTGAAGAAAGTCTCCTTGGAGTGACTCCTTCTTCTGCTACTATGGAATTTTATTATATCTCTGAGATCTCATCTTCTCATATAGTTAATCCAGAAGAAGACATTCAAATCTCTATTATTGAATAAAAATTATCCTTCCATTATACTTAGTCATTCTCTAGTGATCCTTCCATTTTAAAATTTTATTTCTCTCTCTCTAATGTTGTTTCGGGTGTGCAAAAAAGTAATAGTTTGGATGTTTTGGAAGAAATGTCATATTTTGTTGAAGAAGGAAAAAATTGTGCATCTACCATCTCAGTGGAGAACTTGGAAACTTTGTTCCAAATTATTGGATCTGATATGACCTTACTTGGTTCGAATTTTAAGTTTCAAGAGCCTCCAGTCATGCTTGTAGTTGTTCTCATCAATTTTGGTGTGAAAAATCAAGCACCTCAAGTTTGTTTCAAAATTGTTGTTGGGGATTCGATGTTAGTTTTCTCTCATGAGTTTTCTGATATTAGATTTTGTGAATAATTGGATATTTTATAAGATATATCATATTATGGATCTCAAGCATTCTCTCTCCATGTTCCTAAGACTTCTCTACCTTTTTAATTAATCACATGCTCATCTCCTCACAATACTAGTAAAGACAGAGACATCCTACATTCTTCTAGACACTTGCTCCTAACGCTAGAAGCTGATTTTACTTCATACGGTTCGGTGTTCAAGGCTGAAAAATATAATTTGCTTAGGTTTACCTCACATGGTTTGAATTCTCAAAAAAAAATTCTCTCTCATCAGTTGATCCCAGTTTCTCCACATGGGTCCAGTTTTCATCTTGCTGACGTCTATGTTCCTGATTTAGTTGTGCATTCCTCTTCTTCCAAAGAGGAAAATTCCTCCAGACATAATCATTTAGTTTGGAGAGGGTCACATGCATAGTCCCAAGATGTTGATGCATATAATAACCAAAATTATGCATTACTTCTCCACATAGTTGCAAATTTCAATAGAATTTATTGATTCTTGCTTATTTTGTATGGGTGACTTTTGGCCTAGTTTCCATGGCCCAATTTGTCCAAAGCTAGGATTAATGGGGGTGTTAGGATTAATTAATCTTCCTTTGTCCAATATACTTTATTTGATCATTTTTCTAAACTTAGGCGGTAATTATTAATCTACTAGAGTATGGGGTACACACCTAGAGGTTATCTCCCACTTACTACATGTGCATGCATGATTTTATGTGTCCGTGGGAGTAATTCCTACATTATGGGATCCCACTTTGAGTGCCACCAACAGCCTCCATCCGTTGCTTGTAGTAGGTAAGCAACTATGCTGAGTTTACCTCCATTTATAATCAGTTAGATCACTTTAAGTTAGCATAGCGCTAGTTTTTCATGCATTAAGGGATATTGGTGCCTTTTTCCCACCTACTTCATTAGTTAACTAATTGTAGACTAATTTAGACATATGGATTTATACTAGTGAGCTCTAGCAGTGATTTAGACACACTGCATTAGATATTCAGACAGATTGAGCTGGTAGATTCAAATCCTATCCATTGCTATAGAATTCTATTTATTATAGTCATTGTATTATTTATTAATGAATGGATATTAATTTTGTGATTATCTGAGCAATTATTACTCGATTAATATGAAATTTGTGGCATGAATTTCATGTTCATTGTACATTCTCTTTGATTATTTCATTGCATAATTCCATTTCTACAACTTCCATATTTGTGTGTATATCAATGGTTCACAAATTTAATGATACATTCATTTGACATAAACACATTAATCAATGACACACAGAGACAATAGTTAACATGGAAACCCATCCGACAAAAACAACAAAGGTGCTCTTCATCTAGAATGAGAAATATGTGAGCACCTTTTGTTTGCGGACTCATTTTGCAAACTCTTCTCTAAGTATTCTTTAAAACTCATACATACTTCTCTCCTCTCATGCTCTCAAGTTTTAGGTCTAAGTATTTCTTCTTTTCTTCTCTCAATATTCGATCCACACACAACCTAGATCGATTTTCTAGCTAAACAACTCTCTTCTTCCCTTCTCAACATACAATCAACTAAAATCCCAATAACAACCAACTAAACTCACACACAACTTGGGTTCTCCCTTTTACATTATTCTACATGTATTAATCAGCTCTTTTCTGTTAGCCAACAGGTTGTCATTTCTATTCTCGTACATTCAGTTATAATTGTCAATAGGCACTATTGGATCAAAATATAATTATGATTTATTACCAAAAGCATGCTTTATTCTAACTAACTCCTTACCCACAATGAGTCGAAATATCCTTTTTAGTTTCTCTGCTCTTCTTATATCATGGTTCCTTTCATTGTGACTTCTCTCATCGTCAGTATTTCTGTCATGGTTGCTTCTATCATAGTTTTTCTCCCAACGCAACTCCCTTTCTGTCTTGCGGCTAGACTCTTTACCTTTTCAAACATATGCCGATCAAATTCTGCTTAAATTTTCCTAGGCTCAACAGTTAGTTCCTATGTTTAGTAGAGATTTAACTTAACCCTGTATGTTATTTTGATTAGATATTTGAAACCCCTGGAAGTCATTTGGATTAGCTTGTAAATCCTTCCTGCAAGGAGTCCTTAAACTACTCTTCACTATTTTTCCTCCCAGGCCACCAAAGATCCTACCAAACTCTAAACGAATGACCTCTAGCTACTTGTTACTATAGTCCTAAGTCTATATATACCCAGTGGATGGACCAAGAATCCCTTGGTAGCTGTAACATAGATCCCAACTTGGGTGTTATGAGTCCATTAAATGTTCTCATTTCAGAGTGTATGTACTCCTTAACCATCCTTAAACACCTATGAGTCTCCCTAGATTATGATAACTATATTGGAGAAAATATACCTCTGGCTTGGGGTGGAACACAACACACATCATGACACCAGAAATCACATCCATTCTCAAATATGCTAAATAAATGAAAGAATCTAACAACTAAGAGAAAGAAACTGTATTTCAATTGGATGTTCAAAGAAGACCACCATTGAGCTCGTGATAAAATGCTTGTTACCTACCCTTTGTCCTAAAAACCAGATATATATACAAGCATATAAAATATATTAAAGATTAACATTCGAACTATCATAATCAATTTAAATAGGTAAAATCAAATATACCCATGGATACAAATATAAACATTTGCACATAAAATTTGGATGAGAAGTGAACATTTCTATTAATTTAAAAATAGAGATAGAATGTCAAAACCTATATATAGAACACATCGAAAACAAGAAACCAAGTTCCTTGTTACGAAGAGAAATTCCTATGGCTTGGGGTACCACAACAGACATCTTGACTCCAGAAATCAATCCTTAAATCCAATATGCAATAGAAATTAAATGTCTAACACTAAAGGATCAGACCTCATACCTTATTCCAGACGATTGAAGTAGATCCCCATTGAGCTTTTCAACTTCAGCTTGAATTGATAGATTACTTCCTCAACAACAAGTAAACAATACAAGCATTCTATATATCATGGTGTTAGATATATTCTAGCATATATAATCAATACTGTATAAGCATTTGACATAATCCAATGGATAAAATATTCATTCAAACACACATTATTGGACAGGAAAAGATATTTCTATTAATATAAATCAGAGATTACAAGATACAACCTCTGTCGGCACGTCTGCGAACCGGAGAAACTGAATCCCCCACTTGGGCCTCCACCACTTCAATCCTCCATTTCTAGATAGCAAGCTCACAAACAAAAGGCAAGCTTGGGAAGAACACAAAAGTGCTCCAAGGGACAAAGGGATGCAGACTCAAGCATAAGTTCCGGCAACAATGGACTATAGTTTCTTTGCTCTTAATTCTCTCATATGCCTTCAATGTACCAAGGGGTTCCTTATGTAGCTTTTCAAAGGGGTAATGAAAGGTCGAATCTGAGTGATCTCAAGGCATAGAGAAGGCTAGGAGTCAAGTGAGTCGGATCCATGTCAAGGAAAACTCCAAAAGGATTTGGATTTTGTACACATCCCGATGTACGCAGTTTTAGTGGTCAAACCCACGTATATACATGCTTATAAGTTTAAAAGTCGCATGTATCATTTTTCACATGTTTTTAGGGATGGTCAAGGAAACATCAAAGGACAAAAAATGGTCCATGGGGTCTAAGGAGTCTGTAGCAAGATAGGGAAAGGCCATACAAAGTGTGATTCACCTGGAGTGGTGAAATCAGCTATAACAGATGCCCCGTAATGTGTGAGGTCATAGGGGTCATAGGATGGCCCAAATACATTATAAGTCCATCCCAGAAGTGGAGTGATGAAGGATCCCAAATGGAAGACCAGCCACCCAATCAGAATAGTACAATAATACAACTCTGTACATAACTGCAAATACATATAGCAGTCCCGGATACATAAGAGTACAATGGCCATGAATAGGCATGATACAAGATATCACATAAGTGGTTATCGCCACGTACAATATACATAGATCAGAATCTCCATGATGAAGATATACAAAGGACCATGATCTCCATAATGGCTGAAGATATATAATAGATCAAGATCTCCATAGTGGCTGGAAATATATGAAATATACTGGAATCAAGTCACAAGAGCTAAAATCTCATGAACACTGGCACGATCAAGGAGGTAGCATATAAGAGATGCCACCAATATGGAAAGTCTTATATACAAACTGCTACGAGTACATGTCCTACTATGCGAATAGAGGTGTCGAGGTCGAACATAGTAGTCCATCATCTGATTACTGGTCATTAATGTATACCGTTAATAGACGCAAGATCACCCACCGATGATGAAAATGGGAATCAAGGTACTAGAGTGCAAACTAACAAGTGTGAATAAATGTGTTGAGGTCGAACACTTGAGAGGATCCATCGATAAGGGGACATTGATGTATTCCCAAAAATGGTCGATGGCGAGAGAACCTGCCACTGATGACTGCAAGTTTCAAGGCACTCAAAATGACTCTAGAATCCAATCCCAAAATAAATGATCTGAATTCGATGGGATGAAATCCACTGGAAGGAGGGAATTTAGGCATCCCCCATAATCCAACATGAGGTACTCAGCAAAGCTGTATAATGTGGAAGGACTCGATCATAAGGTGCATGAACCAGTAACTGTACCGGGAATGGCCAACATGCAAAGTCAAGAGAACTAAGGAATGGTCGACTCAGGCTTCAAATTCCTTCAAACAAGAGCATAATGGTGTATGGTGACTGAATAAAGGTAGCACGGACTTGATATACAAACTGGGACATCTCTGTGACACAGGAGGCATCAACAGAGGCTCCACAAGGACTGGAAGCTTAACCAATCGGTGGAGATAAACTCAGATAAATGAGTACATCTCCTAAAGTCAAACTATAACCCAACCAATGGATGTGATATATAGTTCTTTGTTCGAAGGAGACACGACTTAAAAACTACCACAAATAACATCTTTCCTTGTCCAAATTTTTGGTTTTTTTATTTTTTTGGACTTTTTCAGTCATTTAAAAAGATTGAAAAAAAAATAAAATATCTTTATAGTTATATACTAGGAGGAGACGAGTGTCATAAGGGAAAACAAACTAGTTCCAAGAAGTGGACCATACCTATGCTCAATGCAAGGATACATGTGTAGGATATTGACACTCAGGGGAAAATCCCCTCCCGGTAAAAAGGGAAACAAGCTGCGAAGGATATATATAAAAAATGCCTCTACATGGATAGACATGAGACAAGCTCGGGCTATATGGCTGAAATGCAATGTCAGGGAAGATGGCATAAAGCTCAATAAGGCAGGAAAAGCTCATGATAATGCATTCACAACTTGACATGAGGGAGTCCTGAGGGGAATAGGCCAGCAAAAGATCAAGAGGAGTATGAGGCTCTTGCGAAATGTCATGGCAGTACTATACAACAAACTCCCACACCCTATAAGAGAAAATGTTAGCATGGGAACCAAATGCAAATAAGGTGCTAACTAGGGTACCCATGTGAGGTGGAGTTCTACCACTCATATCATGCCACTTCTAAAACAACAAGAAGGTTCCATGACATAACAAAGTGGGTTTTTACCTAAGGTCATGCTAAGATGGTCATAAGGTTATGAAAAATGTAGATGGTGATGAAACCTAACCTATATGCCAGTTTAGATATGATACCTGAGATCGGCATGAAAAGGTCAATCCAACGGTTGAAACGACATTGAAAAAGGTCCTCTACATCATGAATTATGTCAAAAATGGTAAAAAATGGTTAGAAATGTCGAAACTATAGGAAAGGGGGTAACATTTTTCAAATATTTGAAAAAATTTCTATAAATAGTAAACAATTCAAAATATTATAAAACATTTGAAAATTTTACCCATTTGACCTCTGATTTTCAACAGCGAATTCCAGGAGATCCAGCTGACGGAATCCACTCCCGTTTCTTCTAGGTATTTACTCATGCTCTTCTCTTTCATTTTGATGCAATTTTTATGAAATTCCATGGTCAATTAGGATTTCTAGGCCACCCTAAAATGGGTGTTGTGGCCCATGCAGAAGTCAAGGTTTTTTCCGCGTATAGGGCTGGATATATGTGGAAAATGCCCTCAAACCCGCGTACATATGCGGTTGTTTTGAAAACAGTCGCGCATAATGTTTTTTCAATAAAATAATGGGAAAATTTGCAATTTCTTGTGCAGGATGATCCTAGAGTGGAGAGAGCATGAACATGGTGAGGTAGAGGAAGCAGTAGGGGCCGATCTAATGGCTCAACAAGCTCTACGTGCATGCAGACTCTATAAGTTTTGGTCTCTTGGTGGTTTGAGGGCCAAACCAACACTAATACATATGCAGGTGGATTACTGGGATCCAGAATCAGAGTCCTTCCATATAGATGGGATGTCCCTCACCATAGAGGTGGAGGACATATACTTCATTACTGGGCTTTTTAGACAAGGGGAAGTGGTGAACCTTCGTTCTCTTGGTGGGCCAGGAGGTGGCCTGATTATCAACGAGTACATTGCGGTGTACTGCTATCCAGACACAGAGAAGGTGGGGAGTCAGGTCCCTACCAACGATATATAGGTACTGGGTCTAAAGGCCATACTATTGACATTGGGTAGGATAGTAGGCTTGGCATCACTCCACTAGGCCTCGCGGCCTCTGATGTTCTATGCAGTGGAGTGCATGAGACCCACGATCTATGACTAGAGCACTACACTACTGAGCAACATGAAACATCAGCTCAGTGAGTGTAAGACAGGTAGAGTGCAGAACTTTGGGTTTAGCAGTATTTTGAGCACGTTTTTCTTCAAGCGTGTTCCAGGATGGAGCCCCAGAGTGGACGTTCCTCTTCACGTGGTTCAAGATCCAGCCCAACGATGTTGGGAAGATGCTATGCGGAGACTGGGGGGTGGTAGGTTGGCCAACCCATATCCAGCTGACTTATTTCTGTGGTGGTGATGACAAATAGTTGTCATCGATGACTACCCCTATGCAGGGATAGATTTTCGAGGGGACCCAGACATGCCGCTACCACCAGGATTAGCATATGGCGATATAGGTGACGAATATCGACCCTCTCTTTTTAAATTTTGAGTTATTTAATTTTTTTTGTGTTTTCTTGATTATATGGAATCAAAAAGACATATTTTTGCATGATAATACATAGTAACATCTACCATTTGTGTGCAGATGTGGGACCACGGCAGCCAGAGGGCTTCCCTCGTCATAGACGGAGGGAAAGAGGATATGACACATAGGGTTCCCATGGCACAAGTTGAGGACTTGCCTGAGGCTATGCAGTGGAAGGTGGTGGGTGTACCACGTGCATAGGTGCAATTATTTTGACGGCTAGCTAGAGCCGTAGTGACCTTCCATGATCACAACCCTCCTCCTCCTCCACAGGTTTAGAAACCTGGGAGTGTATACATTTTGTACTACTGTGTATTATATGCTGGTGGCTTGAAAGCCCCAATTTTGTATCATGACACTATGTATTATCACATTTTGGATGTATATATAAATTTTTTTATGGTGATTGGTTTATTTATTTACATGTGTACAAATTGTTCTTGCAATTAATTTATTGTGAATGAAACAAATGCCAATCTACCACATAGTTAGCATATGATTCAGCAACTTGTTTATTATTTCTTGGAATATGTATATATGTTATATTGTCAAATTGTTGTTCTAACAATATCACACGTAAGAATCTTCTTAATAATGTTGGATCTCTAACATGGTACAAACCATTGAGCCGTGACACTACTAAATCCGAATCAAGATGTACCTCAAGAGAGAGAACGTCATGTGAAATGGCATCCTGTAGAAGCTTGATAATGACACTGTATTCAGCAACATTGTTGGAAGATGGCCATAGACATATGCCTCCTAAAGACAGTATTTGACCCATATGAGTATAAATCACCCAAGTAGTAGAGGCTGAGTGTTGAGTGTGACGGCTTGCACCATCCGCAAATCCTATGTAGGTGGAAGATTCCATTGACATCTGCCAAAAGAAACGGAAACTAATCACACACCCGATCATGATAAGAAAAAGACCTAACTATGCAAAGCTGTACAATAAGCAGCCTTGGCTGGAGATCATGCATAGTATTTCTTGAGATAAAGCCCATTTCTAGGCTTTGCCAAGGTCATTCCTTCATAATCCACTAACTCATACGCACCCTTCTCTAACACACACTTGACCACGTAAGGACCACACCACATAGGATTAAATTTCACTGCCCCGAAGGGTTCTTTCAGTTGATCCCACAAAAGGACCAAGTCTCCTTCACTAAACCTCCTTGGATGGATAGACTTATCGTACTGGACCTTTACGCGACATTTATTAACTTCTAGAGCCACCAAGGCATCCCGACGCTGCTCATCAAGTTGCTCAAGGTGAACCAAACGCTCCTCCAATGGGGAAGTGTCCGGTAAGAGTTCCACAACTAGCTTCAAAGAAGGAATCTTGCATTCAACCAACAATATCAACTCCACTCCATGTACAAGTTGATATGGAGAAAAACTAGTGGTAGTCTTAACAGCGGTTTGATATACCCACAAAGCAGGATATAACATGATGTGCCAATTGTTCTTACTTTGTGTAATGGTTCATGGGAGAATGGATTTGAGTGATTTATTCATTGCCTCTACCTGTCCATTCACTTGAGGATAGTAAGAAGAGGAATGCTCTTGCTTATACCCTAACTTCGATGCCAACTCTTCCATCATACGGTTTTGAAAGTGCGAGCCATGGTCAGTGACAAGATCTTTCGGAATCCTGAACCGAGTAATAATTTGGTTGAATACAAAGTGAGCAGCTATCTCACCGTCGGATATTACTATAGGCATAGCCTCAGCCCATTTCGTGAAGTAATCAACAGCCACTATAATATGATGGTGCCCCCCAGCCGAAGCTGGGTTGCAATCCATAAAATCGAGCCCCCACTTAGTGAAGGGACCAGCGGTGATAATGGGATGTAACAGGGTAGGTTTCGAGTGCATATTATGTGTGAACACCTGGCAAGGGTGGCACCTATTGATCGCATCAACACAATCCTTAAAGATCGATGGCTAGAAATAACCCGCTCTTAAAATATTTTGAGCTGTAGAAAGCCCAAATAAATGACCACCACATGCCCCTCCATGGAAATCATTCAGCACTACCTTAGCCTCTTCATGAGTTAAACAACGTCGTAAAATGGAATCTACCCCACGGTGGTACAAAGTGTTATCCATTATGAGGTAGTTCTTAGAGACATGACGTAATCGTCATCGTTCATCTCGCGAGAGGTGAGTAGGGGTCTTCAATGTTTGTAAATATATTATGATATCCCCATACCATGGGTCTAACGTTGAGATTAAGAAGATGTGTTCATCGACAAACGTATCTTCACAAACCAACTCCTTGGCCTCGCTCGAGAAATTCGATATAAGCTCTGGAAAAATTAAAGACTTCTTCGATTTTGCTGAAACAAACTCGAGATCGAATTCTTGCAGAATGACAATCCATTTATTATATTTTGCCCCAATCATCCTTCGGTTGAGGATGAATTGAAACGGATTGACATGGGCTACAACCAAGGTCTGGCGAAGGAGAGTATAATGTCTCAACCACTGAACCGCATTTACGGTAGCTAAAGCAAGCTTCTCGACATGAGAATAATGAATCTCTGCGTCAACAAGGTTCCAGCTCAAATAATATATGACATGCTCTTGGAGCTCCTCATCCTCTTGAACCAAAACCATACCAATTGTCTCTAATGACGTAGCCACATATAATAGAAAATCATGGCTATAGTCCAAGGGACTAATCACCGGGGCCACTGCTAGGGATCGCTTGAGTGCATCGAAGGACTCCTGGGCTCGCTCATCCCAATGAAAGGGGGTGTCCTTCTTCAAGAGACGCATGAAGGCTCTAGTAAAATTGGCAAAGTTGACAACAAATCTTCGTAAGAAGTTTTCCATGCCTTGCAAACACTGAAGATGACGAATATTCTTCGGGGGAGACAACTGAAGTATTGCCTCAACCTTCAAAGGGTCGACTCTTATACCCTCTTTAGAAATGATGAATCCTAACAAAAACCTTGACTTCACACAAACGATGCACTTATGAGGATTTAATCTAATTGAATAGTGCCGACATCTTTCGAATACCAATCTCAAGTGATAGGGATGACGCATTCTCATGCGAGAATGAGCAGCAAGGTCATCCAAAAATACTTTGATAATTGACTTGAGATCGTGGAATATGAAGGTCATTGCCCGCTGAAATGTAGCTCCAGCGTTTTTAAGGCCAAAAGGCATTTTCCAATATGCAAACGTTCCCCAAGGACAAATAAATGTAGTCTTATGTTGGTCCTCAGGTTTAATCTATATCTTATTATATCCAGAAAATCCATCCATGAAGGAGAACACCTCGCTACCCGCACACTCATCCATAATCTGATCAATAAATGGTGTGGAGAAATTGTCCTTAGGACAAGCACGATTCAAATCATAGAAATCAGTACATATGTGGATCGTTCCTTGCTTCTTATCCACCGGAACAGGGTTTGGAACCCACTCCGTCAAGGGAATGGGATAGATGAAACCGACTTTCAACAGCTTCTCTATCTCTACCTTAATCGTGGATGCTTTACTAGGATTCACCGCACATAAACGTTGCCGAATAGGCTTAGCGTTGGGGTAAGTCTTAATCTCGTGCTCAAAAATACGAAGGTCAATACCTGGCATCTCATCATAAGACCAAGAAAAAATACCACGAATTTTATTAAATAGATCGGTGTATTCAAGAACCTCAGCATGGGAACATTCCGCCCCAATATAGACATTCTCTATCATACCAGGATTGTGAGAGATGTTGATAGGAATCGTTGAAGATATGTTCGCCATGTTTCCATTAGCCATCGGACCAGGAGAGCTTAATGGAACCATAGGACTACCAACTCTTTGACTAAGAACTGCCCTAAAATCCTCATGCTCCAAGTGGTCAAGCTCTTGAAGAAAGTAGGATCTATGATGGAGTTCCTCCCATGGTGGCTCAACTACCAACATAGCTTCAATAATCGCTTCATCTAAAGAGAAAACTGTATCAAGGCAGTCGTGTGCGTGAGAAGACTGTACTGCCCATGCCAGCAACACATAAGGGTCCTCCTCCTCCGTCCGCGAAGAGGAAGGACTAGGCTCTGCAACACACTTGAGATTAGCTTGATAAGCTATCATAGCTGTAGGAAACGACACGTCCATCACTACGGTTCACTCAAAGTACTTGGTGTAGGAAGAATCCAACGATCTTCCATATGGCTTGTGCAAAAAGACACCGATCTCATAGATGTCGAAGCCTCATCAGAACTAGATCCTTTCATAAGGATCGGTATAGGACAACTAAAGCTTCCCATGAGGGATGGATACATGACTACACCCACACTCCCAGTTGCTGGCTGAGAGTGCTCAACGATCGGGATAGAAGCTCCTGAAGATGGGGTAACAGACGGATTCTTGAATTTCGTTTGATCAATTGTTATGAACTTCCCATTATGTGGAAAGCATACAATGCAAAACAAGGAAGAAGCAATGGCTTGCATACTATACATCCAGTTACTACCCAGCAAGATATTGTAGTCAAGGGGTGCATCAACCACCTCAACCTCTATAGAAACGGTCTTCCCTCCCAAATGGACTTTAAGGGAAGGAATGATGCTGTGTGGCCTAAAAGATCTCCCATCAAACACATTTAACATGGTCACTGATTTAGATAGCTCAGGAGAACCCAGACCTTTCCAATAGGATAAAGACATAACAGAAGTAGCAGCGCCCTCGTCAATCATAGTGTGCTTGACGATCATATTAAGACATTCTACATGAATAAAAAGAGACACATAGTAGGGCAAGCAAGGTTGAAGTCCCGCGGTTTCAAATTTGATCATGGGGGAAGAATCATCATCATTCACACCAAGGGCAGAAAGCAATGCCTTCCTTTGCGACAGACAACTCTGAAGCACTTCCAATGCAAACATCGCATAAGGAGTGTGGCTGAAATCCTTGACAACTGAATAATTCTGGGCGGCTCGAGCATTTGGATTATGCCCTGAATGCTTAAGGAATCCCTTAGGAATGCGAGGTGTAGTCTCAGGTTTATCCATAGGTTTCTCAATACACAAAGGGGACCCTGGTGGATCAGGCTCTTTGCCTGGGATGGGTTGTGATGAACCATAATATTTCGCACGGGTCACAACTTTCGTATCACGGACCATGTTAATGCACCCATGACCACTACTCTCCGGCAGATCATGATCATCACCAAACTGGTCATGGGACTTCAAGTTCATATTTTGATTATGTGGTAAAGGGTTATTTAGCATAGCTGGGCCCCGTGCCAAGAATCTCGAAGCTTCCTCAATATGAGGGCACAAATAAGAGAGGTGATCGTCCTTACATAACTTGCAAGGGAACTTAACCTTACATTTATTTTGCTTGTCCCCCCCAGCATTTCGGATGCTCTTGTCATTACTATTAGCATTCTCATTCTTATTCCCGCCCTTACAATTATTTTTACCCTTTTTTCTATTCCATCTGGGCTGCTGGTTACCCTTCTGGTCCGACGATTGCACATAAAGTACACTAGTCATTTGGGCGGGTTGATATGAAGCCGTAGCTTGTCCCAAAGTAGATTGGTTGATTGACAATTGAATAACTTTTTTTGTAACCGAATCCATAGGTTTCGCACTTGCACAACCCACAATGCCATCGGCATGTGGTCCAGGTTTGACTTTGGGGTTGAAACTGGAATGCAGAGCATTGGGAATAATCTCATATAACAAACCAGACTAAGCATAGATCAAGTCCAGTTCCTGTGCCCTAAAAATCACGTATTCCTCATTCTGCACTCCGGATGTGGAAACATCCTTCGCTATATATGACAATAACGACTTGGCGAACCACTCGAGGAGGAACTCCGACGGTATAAAGGCTTTAATTAACCTCTTCTATCTACGCCACTCTTGAATATGATTAGAGATATGTGTGGCTTTATCTTGCCAAAATTTTGACAAGAGTTTAGTACCAACATCATAACACACTGGTAGCTGGACATGATTAAGAAAATTTATCGCAAGGTTGTCGAATAAAGCGAAAGCTCCCCTAGGTAACTCTATATACCATTTCGTGGCAGGCCCTGTAAGGGTGTGTTGAAATAGTCTCAAATGGATTGAGTCCTTATGTAAGGAATTCAAAGAGCACCATAGGTGAAATGTATTAATGTGTTTTCTCAGATCCTCTCCCAGTTTTCCATCGAACTTAGGTATGTCCGAAGGAAGCTTGGTAGGGATAGCCGGCCAAGCCGGGTCATGAGCTATAGGATCGTTCGTCAATCTTGACAAGTCAGGAATATTGAGCATCACGAGGAAAGGGATCCTAAGATGATGAGGTTTATGGGTCACTCCCTAATTCATATAGGTCTGATTACCACCATGGCCTTGGCCATAGTGCCCTCCTCCCGTATGACCCGTATAGGGTGGCGTGGAAGCACCATAGTGTGGTGGACCTTGACTAGTAGGAGCTACAAAGCCATAATTAGGAGAGTAAGCAGGTTGTTGATACCCACCCCCATAAGATGAAGAACCCTATCCATACTGCGTCCCATAATAGGGTCCATAAGTCATCGCATGCGATGCCCCATGAGACACTCCGTAGGTAGGAAGATACACTTTGGAAGTAGGAATATACATATCGAAAGTAGGGATATATGCCCCAGAAGTAGTAACATGACCTCTAGAAGTATGACATTAACCTCCTTAAGCAATGGGTGGTATGTAAACCTGAGACACAATCGGTCTAGTAACTGTAGTACGGACCTGACTCGTAGCCATGTGCCGGCTCGAAGGACCACGCGAATAAGGTGGAGGATGAACATTTGAAGAACTAGGGACCGAGGACAAAGGAATCTGAGTAATAATGTACGTGCTATTCCCTATCATCACTCATCTTAGATCTATTATCCTAGTCGGATCGCTAACCCTAGACCTAGGAGGGATATGTGATGTAACTTCCACCACCGGGATGGAAGGTAAAATGTGACTAGTTCTCCCAAACCTCTCCGCATGGTAAGGAATGAGAGTGCCCCTAGGCATAGTGTTAGGATCGAAGTTGGATTCGACATGAAATGCCAAATAATGTGTAGGAAAACCAGAGATACCATAACTACCATAGCTAGTGCTAGCGGGTTCAAAATGAGTCTCGGCATCCTCCAGCATTCCATACTAGTAACGCGTCAATGGGGAATCAACCTTAGAGTGAGTAGGTCTATCATGCATGGTTCCTATCTTAGAAATCATAGGACCTAACTCAGCCAAGTTGGGTTAAGGATCGTAAGTAGGAGTAAACTCCCCATCATCTACACGAATGGGAGAAGGTGGTTCAGGAATACCTTCTAAATGGTCTCCTATGGTGTGTGAATCAATGCGTGAAATAGTCTTCCTGGACTATCTAGGTCTCTCTCCTAAAGGAGGAGGAGAAGTAGAAGGCGGAAGTCCTACTAAATGACGAGAATGCTGAGGAGCCACACCTGAATCCACAATGACTCAAAAAAAATAGAAAAGACTCTCTATTTACGTAAACCCTAGGCCAACTATCATGCACAGAGCAATCACTAATAAAATCTAAAACCAAATGCAAGCAAATAAGGGCTAGATAAATGAGCTCCTAAATGAAGCAGATATGTCTTGCCTAAGAGAGGATTGAGACTCCCATACACAACAAGCGGAGGTACGTAACCAATTATTGTGGCCCTTAGATTCAACGCGTAAAGTGACTATGCTGTCTTACCCCAACCTGGCCGGGACACCCACAGAATAACCCCTGCAAAGTACCCCCTTGATATCCTAGGTAAGGCCACTAAGGTCACCTCAATATAATCAATGCTCAGGCGGACAGTCATAGGTGGGAATGACCGTATGGGCAGGATAGCAAAGCCCGAAACTCTCAAAAGAGCCCCCAGATATGAATACAATCCTGGAAATATCTCCTGTGCTACTCAGTTATGACTAGGGGTCATCCCAATCAATAACCGCTCACAGTGCCTCGTGCTTAACTCCCTTTTGAGAGGAGGATCCTGAGAAACACTGGTTATACCAAGGATTTCGCACACTCACCTAGACAGACACATACATGTTGTTGTTTAGTGATCTTGGAGAATTTACTTACAATGAACTATTCCAAGATCCTAAAACCTAAGCTTGTTGGTGCACCCTACAAAAAAAGAGTGTAGTTCACTTTAATTTAGTGTTGATTTTTATTGGCTTTATTACTCAAAAAATGGATATGGTCGTGCAACTAATGGTATTATGACACAACATGAAGTAAAATGCACACCTAACAATCAATGCAAATGCATTGTGTCCATGAAAACAGGGTATTCTACTACATGAAATGCACAATTTTTCTTCAAATGATGAATGCAAGCTTTCTTATATGAAATCCTAACTAATACTCCAAAGAAAATCTAGTGCAAGTACAATGCAAAAATGCAAAATTCAATGCATAATGATAAGAAAATGTTTTTCGATTTTTTGAAATAAAATGAGATGCAACAAGCAAAAGAATGATTCTACGACCCCTAGACTCTGCAAGCACACACAAACAACACTTGAGCAAAGGACTAAGGTAAAATAACTCGAATGCACTAATCTCAAGAAAAAAATAAAAAATGCCATGACAAGAACCTTCTTAAAAAAAAATTAGCCTAAAAAAAAACGTTTATGGTCAGAAACAAAGGTATAAATAGACTCAGGCAGTGCCAAAGGAGACTCAGCAAATATCAAAATTCACCCAGCAACCAATTAACTCTCAAAAAAAGGAAAAATAAAGGGCATACGTGACTATTCACAGTAAACCCGTGTGTATATGCGGAAATAGAAGAGAAACCCACGTGTATACGCGACTGTGAGTTAAAAACTCGCGTACAGGAAGAAAGGTGCATAAAATCAAGGAAAATATACAAGCTAAGAGAAAATTCAGACCGATCAGACACTACCAGGCATACATGCCCCCAGACCCAACACAGAAAAAAGAGAGAAAGAGCAATTCAAATTCATTGAATGTCGATAAAACAACCCCCAAAGGACAACTACTAGGAAATCCCCAGCGGAGTTGCCAATTCTGTTACGGAGAGAAATTCCTATGGCTTGGGGTACCACAATAGATATCTTGACTCCATAAATCAATCCTTTCCAATATGTAATAGAAATTAAATGTCTAACACTAAGGGATCATACCTCGTACCTTATTCCGGACGGTTGAAGTAGATCCCTGTTGAGCTTTCCAACTTTAGCTTGAATTGATAGATTACTTCCTCAACAACAAGTAAACAATACAAGAATTCTATATATCATGGTGTTAGATCTATTCTAGCATATATAATCAATAATGTATAAGCATTTGACATAATCCAATGGATAAAATATTCATTCAAACACACATTATTTGATAGGAAAATATATTTCTATTAATATAAATCAGATATTACAAGATACAACCTCTGTCAGCCCGTCTGTGAACCGGAGAAACTGAATCCCCCACTTGGGCCTCCACCACTTCAATCCTCCATCTCTAGATAGCAAGCTCACAAGCAAAAGGCAAGCTTGGGAAGAACACAAAAGTGCTCCAAGGGACAAAGGGATGCAGACTCAAGCATAAGTTCCACCAACAATGGACTATAGTTTCTTTGCTCTCAATTCTCTCTTATGCCTTCAATGTACCAAGGTGTTCCTTATATAGCTTTTCAAAGGCGTAATGAAAGGTCGAATCTGAGTGATCTCAAGGCATAGGGAAGGCCAGGATTCAAGTGAGTCGGATCCATGTCAAGGAAAAATCCAAAAGGATTTGGATTTTGTACACATCCTGATGTATGCGGTGGTCAAACCCGCGTATATACGTGCTTATAAGTTTAAAAGTCGCATGTATCATTTTTCACATGTTTTTAGGGATGGTCAAGGAAACATCAAAGGACAAAAAATGGTCCATGGGGTCTAAGGAGTCTGCAACAGGACAAGGAAAGGCCATACAAAGTGTGATTCACCTGGAGTGGTGAAATCAGCTATAACATTCCTCCACCTAGGCCTCCACCACTTCAATCCTCCATAGCAAGGTAAGCTAACAAAGACAATGGAGAGCTTAGGAGATGAACATAAAGAGTTCTATCAACAAGGATAGAGGTATGCGGACTCGTGGATATGTCAATGGGGAATTTTTTTATATAGTTTTGTTACTCTCAAAGTTTCTCCTCATCCAACTCTTCACAATGGCTCAATATCTAGCCCTCAAATGGGAGATGGAGGGTCAAATCGGAGCATTTCCAGGCATATGGAAGGCCAAGGATCAAGATATTTGTTACTTGGTGAGGAAACTCCAAATATTTTTCTTGTCACAGAAATCCCTATGTATGCAGGTTGAAATGGTGGAATTTTTCGTATACACAAGATGCCTAGCTGCGGACCTACATGTATCTTTAAAAATGTATTTCGAGGTTATATTGAAACATTAGGGATATACTGAGTAAGGGGGGGAATAATGAGTCTGCATAGGGACAAGGGAAGGTCATCAAGGCATGATGCCTAAGGTGTGGAAACAAAATCTATAACAAATTCCACCTAATGTGTGAGGTCATAGGGGTACACGATGGTCGAAATACATTATAATAGTCCCAAAAGTGTAGTGAAGATCCAGATGGAATAACTAGCCACTCTTCACCATAATACAAAGGTAACTCTATATACATGACTACATATATGGAGTATCTATAGTAGTTCGTGATACATATAAGTACAATCGCCATGAATAGGCATAATATACATATGTCATAAGTGGTCACATCCCCATACAATAGACAACAGATTTTTGTCTCCATATTGAATGAAGACATCTAGTACATGATAAGGTACACTTCTCTTTTATGAGAATTGAAATCCCATAGGTACTATCACGATCAAGGTAGTAGCATATATGGAATTCCACGATACTCTTAGCTCTTCTACGCAAATATCAAATGGTACACACCCCATCACCTAAATAGAGGTATTGAGGTCGAACATGATGATATGTCATCTAATTATTGGTCAGTGATGTATGTCATTAATAGATGCAAGACAAACCATTGATGATGAAAATAGGTTTCAAGGTACCAAGTGCATTCAACAAGTGCGAATAGAGTTATTGAGGTCGAACATTTGAAGAATCCATTGATCAGGGGACATTGATGTATTCCTAATGTATCTATGGAAAGCGAACTACTACTAATGATTGCAAGTCTCAAAGAACTCAACTGATTCTAGATATGAATTCCAGAATAGATGCCCTGAAGTCAATAGAATGGAATCTACTAGAATGAGGGAATTAAGGCATACCACATAATCCAACATGAGGTACAAAACAATGATGGATGATTTGGAAGAACTCATATGAACAAGATGTACACAAAATGGTAACCAGGTGCGTCTCTCGCGCATCCTGGATGCAAGTAGCATGCAAAAGAGACCCTCTGAATAGCAGTCAATGATGAAAACTATTGATAAAGGTGAGGAAACCACCAATAGGATCTAATGGAATCCAAGACAATGCATGAGTCCAAATGTATGAATATATTTCCTATCATCGAACACAAGGAAAACCACTTAGTTAGTGACCAATGATGACATGTCATTTAATGAGTTCAAGGTCACCTACCAATGATGAAAGTATGACCAAGGTTCCAAGTAGTAAAACATATCTATAATCTACCAGGAATGGTTGACAAATAGAGTCAAGATAATCGAGGAATGGCCGAATTAGGATAGAATTCCTTCAAACAAGAGCATGAAGGTGTTGTATGTGAAAATTTTGGAAATATGACCAAGGGGTGATGAAAAAAGTGCTGAATTGGATACCAAGGTATTTATCTTCTCGTAAAATAGTAGGCTAAGTTTTGTAAAGGGATAAAAATGAGGAAATAGCTCAATGGTATATAGTGAAATTTTCAACGGTCCATATTTTCAGGCGAAAATATCTATGGTGTGTAGTGGATTCGCTGTAGGAAGTTGCAAGGAAAAAGTAAATTTAGTAATCAATAGAAAGGTTTAAAAATCCACTTAGATCCATGATAGAGTAATAAAGTAGATAAGATTGATGGTGCAGATAGAATCCATTGGGAGAAGATGCATGAAAAAAGATGAATCGGAGTGGGAAGAAAGTTTAAAGCGTGGTTTAAATCGACGGTGGAGATGAAAGATAGATAGGATTGGTGGTTCCAGATGGGGTCCATTGGGAGAACTTGTGCAGTCTATGTTGGATGGAGGATCAATAGAACTGTTAAAAATCACTCTTGATTGACGGTTGGTATAGCAGGTGGACAAGATCGAGTGTTGTTAGGTGATCCGCCCATAAAAGTTGCATGCTATTTTAAAAATAAAAGGGGAAGCACAAAATAAAGGAGTTTGTTAAATGATGAAGGAAATCAATAGTGTGTGATGAAGGTCAGGTAAATCTATGGTAGCTAGGTGTTCCTATAAGGGAAGGTGCACATAATATAGACAAGGTGTTATGCAGCAGAATAAGGGAAGGTTAAAGTTAACAGGTGATCAATATCAATGATTCAAGAGAGAAGTGGATTAGATATATGGTCAAAAAGAGACCCTCTCTTGCGACATGCATGGGGGTTAAAGGAGAATTCCACCAATGAAAAATAAACCACTCTCCTAGATTCCAAAACCATTATTTCAAGAATATTATAAAAGGGAAAAGCATGTGTTCAAGATTATTTGTCATTTTTTGCATTGGGAGAAGAAGCATTTCTGCGTGGACAAAGGCAAGTCATAAAACTATCTTTCTAGCCACCAAATTTCTAGGTAGGCCACATTTTCATCTGCCTATTAGTATTTCAAAACGGATAGCAGAGGTGAAGTTCAAGCATAGGCCTTAGAGTTTCAAAAAATAGACAAGGATTTCAAAGATAGAGATGGCGACATTTTTTGTACTATTTTTGTCTTTTAGTCTGTTCCACCAACTAAAAATTAAAATAGAAGCTTCTAAGGACCAGGGAACTAACCTACATGACATATTCCAGTCCCATTTTCATTTTTTTTATCCATACCAAACCGTAAATTTCCCATATTTTATTGATTGGTGTGTCAAATTACTCCTCCTCTGAGAGATTAATCATGGACTCTGTTAGAACAAAAATACTATTCCATGTAAATTTCCTTTTTGTCTAATATTCTATTACATTCCCACCTTCATTCACCTTGAGCCAAGAATATTTCCTAGAATAAGACCTAATTCAGTCATTCATGCATGCAACCATTGAAGAGAAGCATCATGTTTTCTCCAAATGTTTTAGATATGGTTTATCCCTTCCTAACCATCCCTTTCCCCTGGAGGTCAAATTTTTTAATAAGCAGTAATAAACACATTTCCCCAACCATTTGATGCCCAAAAGACCCAATAACCTGCAAGTTCACTAGTTGGAAAATCTCAAAATTGCATTGTTTCCAATACTATGTCACTTGTGTATGTTGTTTTGATGTCTTGTATATCATTCATTGGTTGGACATCCATGTCATTTTCCTTCATGGGACTATTTTTCCACATGTATGGAATTGATCTCACCACCTATGGTTCAAATTTAAAATCTCCATACCATCCAAGTTCGCTCAACTATTAGTATGATCCTAATGCCCACTCTTTTCCCACTATGGACCCATTTGCTCATGGAGACACTATACCTATGATATTTTCTGTTGTATATGAATTTTATTCTCATATTTCAGAGACTCATGATTTTTGTTACAGATTTATGAAGGCGCTTCATCAAATTGGGAAGAATATTCATGGTTTAATTCATGATATGGCAGCTACACATGAAGCTAATTTTGTTTAGTCTTTTGATGCTATTTGGGAAAGATATTGCAGAGATATATTTTACATTATATATTATGATTCCATATCAGAGTATGTTTACATAAAAAATCATTCTTATGACTCTCCTCCTGTGGAAATTTATCCTAGGATTAGAAAAATTCAACTCACAAAATTGCTTGAAAATATGCAAGAAACACTCAAGAAGGAGTCTGAATATGTGATAATACACAAAGTGTTGATAATATTAATTTACACCATACATAATTAAATATTTCTATTCTTATCATATAGTATATACTCTAAGGATTTGAAAGAGTTAGGTTGCTATTCGAATAAGTACAAAAGCAAGCTTACTAAACTAGTCAAAATACCCCATAGGTGCATAAAGTACTTTCCAAATCAGTCAATATTCTCACAAATTTGTTGAATGAGTGTGTACAACTCATAAGTGCTGTAATTTTGAATTTATAATTTTTTTATATGAGGAAAATAAGGGAGGTGAGTTGGTGCAAAAACAAGGCAGCCAACCTTAAAACTAGCTTTAGCTTTTGCCTTAAAACTGCAGAAAAATATTGAAACTTTGGATAAGGTAGTATTGTGCAATTTATATTATGGGAAGTCTCTGGGTTGGAAGAATATTATCCAGGATATTTATAACTTTATCCATGAGGTAATTTTGGCAATTTTTACCTCAAAAATGGAATTGGGTGCAAACTAGCTAATGCAAGACCTATGAATTAATCAAACAGATTAATTATTTTGTGCTAAGTCTTGGGATGGGTTTTGATTATTTAAAAACCCCCTATTAATCCTAAATTTAACTAAAATATCATAACAATATCATAGATACGTGTCCTATCAACAAGGCTTAGTTACCCTTTACATACCACTTGTCCATACAAAAGAAGGGAAGAGGCAAAACCACAAGTGGGAAAATCCCCCCTCAAAAATGGACATGAAAAAAAATGCATGAAATATGGTCTTCAAAATGTATTCAACACATGATAAGATATCCCACATAATTACTTAATATTTCTGAAATTCCTCTTTGAAAACATCTTGGTGAAAATGTCTGCAACTTGCTAAGATGATGCACAATATTGCAGATCAATGACCCCAACATGCACAAGTCCTTTGATGTAGTGCATATGGATATTGATGTGTTTGGTTCACTCCCTCAGTAATGGATTGATTAATATTAAAATGGTACTCTCTTTTTCAAAATATATGACTTTATAAGTCTTTGAATCAATCCCAAACTCTCCAAGTATTCCCTACAACTACAAACATTGAGTAGTTGCATTCACATCTCCTATGTACTCTGCCTCTGTAGATGAAAGTGAAATTACACTTTGTTTCTTAATTTAACAATTGATTGGTCCATATTCAATCATAAACATATATCTAGAAGTTTATTTCCTATCAGTGTTGTCACCTTCCCAATTAGATTCAGTAAAACCAACTAATTGTAGGCTAGATTGTGCAACATAGTCAATCCCATGAGTTTTTGTTCCTTGTACAAAGTTTAGGATTATTTTGTCTTCCCTCCAATGGATTTCATAAGGCTGATCAATTTTTCTAGAAGCCACACTAACTACATAATATTTATCAGGTTGAGTATGAGTAAAATAGAGAAGACAACCAACTTGTTTCTTATACACGGTGTTGTCACTGTAATGGAGTTGACTGCGCTTCTTCAAGCTTAACTACTGAATGGAAATGATTCTTGCTGGGATTGCAATACTTCATTCTGAACTTCTTCAACATATCTGAAGCATACTTGGACTGATGTGACTTGATTCCAATATCTGAGTGAGAAATATCAAGCCCCAAAAATTGGCTTAACAATCCCAAATCAGTCATAGAGAAGGCATGGTGCATTGCAATCTTCAAAGAGGCAATTTATTTCTTGGAACTTATTGTGATCACAAGGTCATCCACATACAATAAAATTATTATTAAAGAACCATGAATCATATTGAAATAGAAATTTGGATGAAACTTGCATCTACAATAGTTCAATGATAGAAAAATGTCATTAATATTGGCATACCTAGCTCTAAGAGCTTGTTTTATCCCATACAAATATTTATTCAACCTGCACAAAAGAGATGGATTATTCAAAAAACATTCTGGATTCTGCATATATATTTATTCTTTCATATCACCATGTATAAATTAACTCTTCACATCCATGTAATGTACCTCCCACTGCTTGGAAGTTGCGATGGCCAAAACTAGCCTTATGGAGTCCATCTTTGCAACTGGTGCAAATTTCTTGTTGTAGTCAATTCCCTATACTTCAAAGAAGCCCTTTTCCACTAAAATTTCCTTATAATTCACAGCATAACCATGAAAAACAAATTTAGTCTTGAAACCCCACTTACACTTGACTAGCTTTCTCCTTGTGGGGAGAATTAATAGATCCCATGTGTCATTCTTTTGGAGTGAATGAAATTCCTCCTTCATGGTTTTTTTCCATATTGGGTCTTAAAATGTATCTTCATATGTTTGTTTCCATATTCCATGGTGATTTCCGCATAAGAATTACCATGTAGCACAATCAAATCTTTGGTTCTTTAAGAAAAAGATGGAGCATATTCCTTGAAAATATTATAGTACATTGACCCTAGAAACAGGTTACAAATTTCATAAATTCGGGGAATGAAATTGTCCTCCCACAAATATGAGCAATATATATGTATCAATGGTGAAGTTTTGTTCTATTCCCATCCCATGGATGGAAAATAAGAAGTGGCGCAAAATAAATTCATAACATAACCCGACATGTAGAAATCCAACTTCCTAGAGGCTGAAGTCTTCTAATATTTATCGATTTCCTCTTTCAAATTCACAGATAAAATTTGTGCACAATTAAAAGACTCACCTATGAGTAATTGATGATGAGCTACAAGAACCCATTCGACTTTGAACAATGAGCAATTCGGTAGTCCATATAACTGGAAAAACATGGCTGCAAGCAAGGAAAAAGTTTCTCTAAACAAGGAAATTGGATAAGAATTGGTTACCTTAGGGATGTATTTAGCTAGGTTTTCCATCTAGGATTTGACTACCTCCTCAAAGTTAAATAGGGACATAGCCTCATTAATAAATTTGGCACTCAAAAGGCGTTGAGGAGGTCCAAGGGCGTAAGCTCTGGCGAAAACATCGGGATGGAAAGACGCCACTTGGGTGGGAGTATGGTCATCAAAGGAATGCTCTTTAGGGTTTGTGTGGTCCAATGCCCACTTGATAGGGTTAGTATAGGGAATGAAGAGAGGTCGAGTTGCAATGCAATGAAGTTGGAAACTTCTAATTTTGGCATATGCAGTTTGGCCATGGGGTACTACAGAGAAATCATCATTGTCAAATATTGAGTAAATTATCGGCCAATCTAGGTGAAGGGTTTTTGCAACACGCCCAATGGTGCTAGTGAAAATTTCAGCATTAGAGTCCTTTCTCTTCTACTCTTGGAGAGAAGTCTTAGAACATGGACATCTTGGAGGTAATTTCTGATGAAAATTTGGAAACCATGGTTAAAAGCTACCCCAGTTAAAAATAATAGGAAAAATGGTCATGAAGGATAAAAATATTACCGGTAAAATCTTGGAGATCAGAAGGCTGTTGAGCTCGAACGAGAAAAATGCACAATAAAACCTTCAAACATAGTAAAAATCATAAGTAAAATTGTGAAGAATGCGTAAATTCCAACAAATAAAATAATCCAAAATTCAACAGCAAAATAAATCTAGGACGTAGATCTTGCAGAAATGGATGGCTAAGATCAAGGCAGGAAACCAAAATTAGGAAATGAGAAGAGTCAGAAAAATTTGGATTTTATGATTTTTGAAATCCGCAATCTACAATGCAGGTTGCGGAATGAAATTATTAACCAATAAAAAATTGTTACAGTTCTGCAATTCACAATCCCCAAATATTTGTAGGTTGCAGGTAAGCAATGTTGAAAATTATGACTTAATTGAGTTTTCTCTTTCCGCAATGCACATTGCAGGTTGCGGTTTTTGGAACGAAAAAGAAAAAAGTGCAAAAGATGACTTTTCCTCTTTCCGCAATCCGCATTGTAGAATGTGGAAGGTGGAATCAAAAGATGAAATTTTTATTTACAGTTTAAAAATACCCTAGAAACATTATGGCTTGAAAATACAATTAAAGGATAAGTGGGGCTCCCATTTTAACAGCTTAAAATGGGATCTGCTGCTTCCAGCAAGAAATGGCACCTCGTTGGGCGAAGCACTTATCTATGTATACTTCCACATAAAAATTCCAAATAAGATATGTGAGTGTAAAAATATGTTTTAGTTCATAATCAAACAGTAAACTCATGAAAACATAACCAAACATATCATAACCATAGATATAATTTCCATCTTACAATCCCATAACCACTAATAATGATACTCAACCAATGAATAAGTCTTAAAAGAACTAAGGTATCATTGTAAGAAAGATGTCAGTAGTGAGGGAAGTTTTCGATAAGCTTCTGGTAAAAATCTTCGATCTATCTCATGATCATCAAATGAGTAATCACCTTGAATATGGATTTTTTATTAGGAATATATACAACATTTTTTATTCCTTTTCTCCCCCACTTCTTTATCATAAATGACAACTTAGTTGCAACAAGACCACTTCCCTGTTAAGGTACAATGCCACACACAGGTCTTATCTGGAAACTTAACAATATACCTCTATCAAGAGACTCCTTGTCCTTTGGATTTTACACCAAAATAAATTACCATGGCCTTGTAACCACCTATCAGTAATTTCAGTCCAAATAAGTTCCATGAACATGGTTAGGATGGTTGTGATAGGACCCCCATGTTCTTGAATACAACAAGTTGTACAGGAAAAAGAAAAACAATTTACAAATGCAAACTGCAAGCCATTACCCTAGCTTGGGAACGAGCTAGTGGTAATGTCAATCACTGAGCATGTCTATGAACATGATAGGCTGGTTTGTGATAAGACCCCCTATCTTGCAGTTCACACTTATTAGGGTGATTTTGTTAACTCCAAGGTGATCAAGGTGATATCATAAAATAACACAGGTTAAAAGAGGTTGTTAAATATATGCTTCCAATAATCACTAAGGCAGTTGATAAGAATATGAGAGAACTCCTAAAAACTCAATCATCATTATGAGAATGGATAAATATAGTGATTATAACAACTGAAGATTCAATTTGAAAAGTTTCCATAGATTTTGGATTGTACTCCCACGAAAATACTGGTTCAGGTATAAACCAAGTGGATATTTCTGACACATCCAATTTAAAATTCCTCAGTTAAAATGTTCTAGGGATAAACCATTTTTACCAAATGTATCTAGTTATTGTAAGCATGTAATGTTTTGAAAAAAAAGAAAAATTAATCAATCAAACCAAACAAAATAAAAAAGAAAAACAATCAAACCCACACACATATATAAGAAAAACTTACCTCAAGAAAAATACTTCTTGAGGAGCTGGATGTTTGTTCGATAAGTATGAGAAAGAACCTCCAATGTCTGTAAGTAGACATTACCAGAGCCTATATTTTATGTAATAATGAATGGCCCTAACCACATATGATGAAACTTGGTATAGCCTCTTTTTTCTTTGTGGGGTTTGTCCCACTTCAGCACCAGATCCTCAATCTGAAAATCATGACTGGTGGAGGATTTATCATTGAACAATATTTTTACCAGTTATTGGTGGTGATATAAATTCTTCCTTGATTTCTCCCTCTCCTCTTCTAATTTAAGAAGAGTATCATTTTGATCCTGCAAAGGGGAGGATTCATCATCCTGTGAACAAGATTGTGCAATTTGTAATGATGGAAGAATAAGGTTCGATGGTAAAACATAGTCTTTGCCATAGACCAGGTAGTAGGGAGAATCTATGATAGCAACCTTAGGAGTGATTCGGTCTACCCATAAGGCATTGAAGAGATTTATATGCCAATCTCTATGGTTGGTGGCCACAGTTCTCTTTAAAATATTGATCAAATTATTGTTTGAAGATTATACCAAACCATTACCTTGTGGGTAATAATTAGAATAATACTTCACTTTAATCCCCTTTTCAAGGGAATATTGTGTTAGATCAAGCGAATTGAAATATAAGGCATTATAAAAACCAAAGACTTGGGCACCCCAAACCTGGTAACACTGTTACTCTCCAGAAATGATATAACCAACTTGGTATTGGAAACCTTAATGGGAATTGCTTCTACCCACCTAGTAAAATAGTCTGTTGTAGTTAAGATGTACGTATGTTGCAACACAGAGGGATGGGAGATGGGACCAACAAAATCCATTCCCCATTATTGGAAAGGAAGTTGGAGAGTGACGGGTTGAAGGGGAAAGGCTGGTTTTTTCAACTTACCAGCACATCTTTGGTAAGCCTCACATTTTCTAATTAAGTTATGTGCATCTTTGAATAATGTGAGACAATAGTATCCTACTCTCAACACTTTGTGAGTTGTATTTTCTCCTGAGAAGTGTCCACCTGCATGTCCTGCATGCATGTCAACCAAAAGTTTGTTAGCTTCTTATTTTTCCAGGTACTTGAGAAAGACACCATCATAATTTCCATGTAACAACACATTATCAATGAATTGATAAGGTGTTTCTTTTAATATAAATGTCCTACATTTTTTGAAGTCGAGGCTTGGAGGAGAATACCTGTGAGTAAGATCAAATTTAATATCATCATACCATTCTAATGATGGAGAAAAAATAACATCAATAGTGTCAATAGACATGTTTTCCTCTTGAATCCATTGTTGTTCCTGCTCTGCGTTATTTTATTGGGATGCCACTAAACATAAGCCATGCCCTTTGACCATATTGGAAGGCTTAATCTCCAAATCATACCCCTGGAGTGCAGTCATCCAGTGAGCTCTCTTTTCTCCTAAATCCTTTTGGACCAACACATTTCTTACAGTTGTGTGTGGGACGATCACCTCGTTTTGGAATTCAACAAATAAGGCTTGAAATGCTTCATAGATTTATAAACATCGTAAGACAACTTTTCAACCTATGTATAATTCAACTCGGCCACTTTGAATGTACAACTCATGAACCAAATAGGGATTTCTATGTCCTCTGCATTTTTCTGAGTGAGCATAGAAACATAAGAAACATCAGTAGAGAAAGTATATAAAATAAAATATTTTGAAAAATCAGGAGGAATCAATGCATGAGCATCCATTATGGCCTTCTTAATCTTAACAAACACATCCTTTTGGATGTCTGACCATTTAAACAAAGGATATTTCTTAATCATGTCCTAGAGTAGTCTAACAATTTGTGCAAAATTAGGAACAAACCTCCTAGCAAAATTAATCTTCCAAAGGAAGGATTGCATGGCCTTATTTAAGCTTGGGAGAGCAATTTTTTCAATTACTTCTGATCTCTCTGGGTCAATTATTATTCCATCCTTTGAAACAACTAAGCCCAGAATTTTCCCTTCTGTAATTGCAAAAACTGATTTTGTAGGGTTCAAAGAAATGGCATACTTCCTACATCTTTCAAAAAATTTCCTCAATGAAAACAAATGATCATGTCGTTTCTTAGAAAAAATAGGTATATCATCTAAGTAAACAACAACAAAATACTACATCAAACCTCTAAAATCTATATCCATAGCTCTCTAGAAAGTTGCATCAACATTAATTATCCCAAAACGCATTCTCCTATAGGCAAAGGTGCCCCAAAGTGTTCTGAAGGAAGTTTTAAAATGGTCGAAGGTCGTAACAAGAACCTTATTGTAACCTGAAAAGACATCAGGCATAGAAAATATCTCTGCACCTTAAACTCTTTGAAAAATTTGTTCCGTTGATGGAACAGGGTATTTTTCCTGTTCAGATGCTCTATTCAAATTGTGGAAGTCTACACATGGTCTAATCTCTCCACTCTTTTTGTGGACAGGGACCATGTTGGAAATCCAATGTGTGAGTCTCATAAGGAATATGATTCTGGATTTTATGATCTTCTCAAGCTCTTTCTTGATCAATGGCTTGATACTAGGATTTATCTTCCTTAGCTTGTGTTGGTAGGGTCTTACATCGGGCTTTAGGGGTATATTATGCTACATGATAGAAGAATCAAATGTTTTGAGATCATCACAAGTCCATGCAAAAACATCTTTAAATTATTTACATAGTTTTATTAAATCTCTCTCTTCATCAAGATAACAAATAAGCCCTATATTAATGAGCTGAGGGTTTTGCTCATTACCAAGATTAACAGTTTTATAATTTAGAGTAGAACTATGAGTCTTGCAATTAGGATTTCCTTTAAACTTATCTTACAGATCATAGTATTTCTCTAAATTAATGACTGATTTAGGGATCAAGTTGGAAGGAAAATTATTATTAGATAGAAACTTCTCATGTTCAACTTCATCTATATCCAAGTATTTAAATGTGTCCTGGGCTATTAGGAAGTCAATTATCTAAACATAATTATCAAATATTTTCCAACTAGTTACGTTATCGGGTATGGAAGGTCTGTACATGATTTCAATAGAGAAGGTATCATGATACATGCCTTCTAGTGGAATGAGCCTAGATACAATGTTTGCTAAAAGGTCTGCATCGAAACTACGTGACCTGTTAGAAACTAGGACCGCAGAGCAATAACATATATACAATTAAATCAATAAACAAGATGCAAAACACATTAAAACATTACAAAGAGAGACATATATAACATGGTTCACCCAAACCATGGGCTACATTCTCAAAGAAATTCCCAGTCCTTTTATTACAGTCCTAAAAGATGAAGGGATACACCCTGCAGCAAAACTGTTGCACTTCCTCTTCATGCTCTCACGGTCTCTCTTCCATTACAATACAATACTGTACATAGTTGTGTTACAATGCTTTCTTTTATAGGGGAAATACCATGGGAAATTACTACGGTTAACCCAATACCATGGGTCCACAAAATTGTTGGCCAAAACACATCCCCTGAACCCCAAGGTAGGGGGAATGAGTGTACAGTAAACCTAGGGTACAAACACAACCGAATAATATCTCTGGATCTGGAATATCAGGATCCATAACCAACAATATCCCACTTGGAGACCGATCACAGCAACTCCATTACTACTACAGTTGTTGGACTATGCTCTGGACCTTAGACTTGGAAAATTTCTTATATTCACCTTCATGCTTAAAGGACAACAGAAACTGAGTAGGAACTCGGTTTCTCTTTGGTTACTCCCTTTGTCAACATGTCTACAGGATTCTGGCTAGTATGTATCTTTTCCAGTTTTAACAATTCTTCATCTAGAACAAATCTTATGAAGTGGTACTTGAGTTGTATATGTTTAGTCCTTGAATGAAAGGCTGAGTTATTTACAAGATGAATGGCACTCTAGCTATCACTGTACAACCTAATATTCTCTTTCTTCTTACCCAATTCTTCCATGAACCTTTGCAACCAAATCATCTCCTTACTCACCTCTGTAATAGCAACATACTTTGTTTCTGTTGTTGAAAGTGCAACAAACTGTTACAATTTTGAAATCCAACTTACTTTTGTTCCACCCATAGTAAACACATACCCTGTGGTGCTCCTCTTGCTGTCTTTATCACCATCCATATCTGCATCAACATATCCCTATAGAACATTGTTTGAACCTCCAAAACATAATGCATGTGAAGTGGTACCTCTCAAATACCTGAGAATCTACTGTACTACTTTCCAGACCTATTTACCTGGATTATTCATATACCTTCTCACAACTCCCACTGCATGTTCAAGATCTGGTCTTGTGCACACCATGGCATACATCAAGCTTGCAACCATTGATGAATAGGGAATCCTAGACATGTAATCTATTTCTTCCTGTGTCTCTAGACACACCTCCTTACCCAGTTTGAAATGGATGGCTAAATGTGTACTAACTGGTTTTGAATTCTACATTCTAAACCTCTGCAACACTTTTTCTATGTACTCAACTTGAGACAACTTCAATTTGCAATTTTTCTTGTCTCTTGTTATTCTCATACCAAGGATTTGCTTTGCAGCATCCAAATCCTTCATCGCAAATGAATTAGCTAGTTTTCTTTTGAGCACGTTTATTTCCTGCATGTTAGACCCTGCAACAAGAATGTCATCCACATACAATAACAAGATAATATATCGTCCATTATCTATCCTCTTGAAATAAACATAGTGGTCAGAGTGACATCTATCATAACCTTGTTCTATCATAAACTTATCAAATTTTAAATACTCTTTGCCTTGGAGCTTGCTTAAGTCCATACAAGCTCTTCTTTAACCTGCAAACCAAATTCTCCTTAAATTTGGCCTCATACCCCTATGGATGTTGCATATAAATCTCTTCCTCCAAATCCCCATAGAGNTGCAAATATTCTACCACCACTAGACTTAAAATAGTTCTAATTGAAGTCATTTTAACAACAGGAGAAAATATTTCATCAAATTCTATACCTTTCTTTTGTGTAAACCCCTTTACAACAAGTCTAGCCTTGTACTGTTTCTTGCCTCCATATTCTTCCTTCTACCTGCAAACCCATTTATTCTGCAATGCCCTTTTTTTGGCAGGCAACTTAACCAGATCCCAAGTCTGGTTTCTTACCAATGAGTCCATCTCCTCATCCATGCCTTACTCCCACTTCTTTCTAGTTTCTACCTGCATCGCTTCTTCATAACATTCTGGTTCACCAGAATCAGTCATCAATAAATAATATAGTGAAGGAGAGAATCGTTCAGGGGGTCTACTTAAACTGGTAGACTTTCTTGCATTTGCAGGAGTTTCAGGTACCTGCTGCTACTCTTGATTTTTTGGTGCCTTTGGAACTTCATTTTCTTTGATTTCATCAAGCACTGTGTACTTTGTGTTTTCCTTTTCTTCTTTCTTTCCCTGCAACTAATCTTTGTACATTACCTTTTCATTGAATACTACATCTCTACTCCTAATGATTTTATGATTTTTAAGATCCCATAAGCGGTGACCAAAATCATCAACCCCGTATCCAATAAAGGTACATTTCTTGGATTTAGCCTCAAGCTTTTTTCTATCATCTTTATCAATATGGACAAATTCTTCACAACCACAAGTTCTCAGAAATGAGTATTTTACCTATTTACCTATCCATGCCTCCTCTGGAGTGCCACCATCCAAAGTGCTTGAAGTCCCTCTGTTTATTAAATAAACAACAGTGTTTATAGCATCAGCCCAAAACTGTAAGGGAAACTATGCATGCAATCTCATACACCTTGCATGCTCCATGATCATCCTTTTTGACACACCATTTTCTTGTGGTGTTCTAGGGACTGTCTTCTCTCTGTGAATCCCATTGTGTGAATAGTAATTATCAAAATCCTTGCTGCAATACTCACCTCCATTACCATATATGAGACATTTCAACCTTTTTCTTGTCTCATTCTCAGCCAAAGCTTTCCACTTCTTAAAAGTATCAAACACGTCAGATTTTTGTCTAATGCAATAAACCCAATTTTTTCTAGTTGCATCATCAATAAAAGTAACATAATAACAAGAGCCATGAATAATTTGTACCTGAGATGGTCCCCATACATCTGTATGGATAAGCTCTAACTTTTCACTCTTCTTTTGTTTCCCAACCTTGAGAAATATAACTCTCTTCTATTTTCCATAAACACATTTCTCACAGAATTCCAAACTTACCTGCTTCAGATCTGGAAGCATTTTCCTTGAGTGGAGAATCTGCATCCCCTTCTCACTCATGTGTCCAAGCCTATGATTCCACAACACCGCACCTGTTTCTGTGGAAGCTACAGAGATAGAATAATCAGTATTATGAGTACATAAATATAAAGTACCTACCCTATCTCCTTTTTCTATTACCTGTGATCCTTTAGTGATCTTCCACCATGTTTCTCCAAACGTAGACAAACAACCGCTATCTCCCAACTACCCTGTTGAGATTAGATTTCTTTTCATAGCAGGAATGTGCCTTACATCCTTTAGCATTCATTCACTTCCATTATTTAACTTAATCCGTACCTTACCCTTTCCAATAATTTTACATGGTTCATCATCCCCCAATAAAACATGTTGAAAATCACCTTGAACATAATCATGAAATAATTTCCTATGGGGTGTAGAATGACATGAAGCACCTGAATCTACTACCTAGTAATTGCTAGTATTATCTAATGCAAGAATCAAAGAATCTTGTAACACATCACCTGCTACATTCACTTCCTGAGTAGTCTCTTGCTGCCTCTCACCTTTCTTCTTTGGTGCTTGGAAGTCTTTCTTTATATGTCCTTTATTACCATAGTTCCAACACTCTATTTTTTCGAATCTGGACTTGGATCTTCCCTTTTTCGATTTGCTATGATTTCCTAGGCTCCTTCCTCTCTCGTTTTGTCTCCCTCTACTCTCCATGGTCAACGCATTACCTCATGCCTCACCTGTGCTTTTTCTTTGGATTTCCTAACTAAGAATAACACCAACAACATCATCAAACTTAAGAGTATTTGAACTAGGGATAGAGTTACTTACAACCATGACCAAGCTATTCCATATTTCTGGCAATGAGCGCAAGATTAGAAGAACCCTAACCTCATCATCAAATTTCACTTTTACAGAGATTAACTGAATTGTAAGTGTATTAAACTCATTTAAATGGTTAGTAATAGATCCACCTTCTGACATATTCATATTAAATAAACGCTTTATTAAAAATACCTTGTTAGAAGCCGAGGGTTTTTCGTAGAGATTACTCAATGTGCTAATCACACCCTCTATTGTTTTTTCTTTCGAAATATTGAAGGCCACCAATGAAGCCAAGCATAGCCATATTGTTCTCAGTGCATTTCTGTCAAGAACCTCCCATTCTTCATCCTTTATAGCCGGTGGTTGTTTTGCTTTTCCACCCAATGGCAAGTACAGATCCTTCTCATAAATATAGTCCTCCATTTGCATCTTCCATAACTGGTAGTTTTGGCCATTAAATTTCTCGACCCTAAACTTTCCTTCTTCTGCCATTGCTCCCACTCGAACCAGGTAGCTGGTAGCTAGTTTTCGATGAATAGACTTTGTAAAATTCTGATCAGATTTAATAAAACTCTATGTTCAACTCTATATGCATGTTTCACTTTTTGATGGAGTAATTCATTGATGTAGAATAACCTTTGATTACTGAGAAGGGCCCCTCAACAACCGGAGGTTCCATTTGTACATATTCAGCATTTATCTTTCCTTTTTGTAGATAAGTAGTTTCGTTTTTATGTACATATATTTAGTTTTCCTATAGATGATTTTCGTTTTTAGTAAATTGTAATTTTTTTGAGTTTTTATGCAATTTTCCACACTGCCGACCATTCGTCCCTCTATGCAGACTGTCTTTTCAGCCTTCTGTTCGTCACTCTGTGCAGACTGTTTTTCAGCCTTCTATTCACACCTTCGTCCAGTCTGTCTTCCAGCCTTTAATTCGAATTTAGATAGAATTTTGCAGAATTTTCATTCATTTCCAAAATTTCTAATATTTTGTTTTGTATAAAATTAATTAGTTAGGGTATAGGTTAATTTTCTATCATTTTATTGTGTTTTGTAGATTAGTAGGGATTCAAATCCATCTTCAGCATTTCATATTCAGTTTTATATTAATGCATAAGATTTTAATGTTCTCTTCCTTTATATGTTAATTTTGTATCATGTTAACAAAGTAATTTGAATTGGTTTATAATTATTTTTTAATATAGGTTAAAGTGTTTCTTTATAATTAAATTTATTGTATGCAAGTGAGAATATATGTAATTGTATTTAATATTGTATTTCTTTTGTATTTTGAATTTCTTCCATTTATATGTTGTTATTAAATTGCTTAATGTGTTGTTATTTTATGATAAATTTGTTTTAGGTTATTTTTAATTAATCAAGTTTATTTCTATTATTTCATTTAGTTTCATTTTAGTTTAATTTATGAAATTATTTTAGTTTAAGTTTAGTTTTATTCTTAATATGAATTCTATTCATTTGCATTAGTCTAATTCAATTTTGAGCTTAGTCTAGTCTCTATTTTTATTTTTAACTTTAATTTAGTTTTATTTAATGAACTTTGCATGATAGATTTTAAGCATTAGGCATAGAGTTTAGTTTATATTGTTTTCATATTTCCCTTCATAGTAGATGCATTAGTTTCATCTTGAACGTTCTTATAGATTAGTTTACTTTTCAAATTCATAGATTAGTTGTTGATTAGATTGGATTTGTTAAATTAGTTTTCTTACATTAGTTTATGATTCCTCACAAAGTATTTGTTTACACTTGGTCGTTAGATTAATGTTTCAATTTTCTTTATACGATTGCACAGGTTCGATAACCAGAGTAGGCGGAATGAGTGTACAATACACCTAGGGTACAAACACAACTGAATAATATATCTAGATCTAGAAGATCAGGCTCCACAACCCACATGACCTAGGGCTGGATTGGATATTGAAGGCCTTAAATGAACTCGCCATGTCCCTAACTAACTTCTAATAATTCAAAAGAGGTGGAGATAAAAAAATGGATCTTATTTCTCACCTATTTGACTATGATTTCAGACTCTCCATAAAATTCAATGATTTGTGCTCCCAAGTCTATTCCTTTCTTAAGCCCCTGTACTAGAGCTTCATATTCAGGAATGTTGTTGGTACACTCGAATTTTATTTTGCAATCGATCATCCATTTGGTACCCTTAGGAACCATAAGTACACAATGTGCAATAGAACCATATTTGGATTTATATCCATCAAAGAAAAGTTCCCAAGAAGACAAATTTAATCTAAAATTCGTATTGACATTATATACATTATGCACAATTTCTTCGACCAATGGGACAACCATGTAATTCTCAATTTCTGACAATCTATTGACATTATTATTAGGAGAAGAATCAGCATGAAAATATCCAAAGTAAGATCCGATGGTGTAGTGTTCAATGGTCGTATTCACAAATCCTGTAGTTTCACTTGGATCATTTAGATCCGTGACTGTTAATTTCATGAAAGGATCCCTATTAACCTTAATCTGATTAGGCCTTCCATTATATGGAAGCCACAAATGGGACCATTCAGTGGAAAAGTATCCTTTTAGCTTCTCATACCAGTCTCTACTTAGCCACATACCATATGTCTTAGTAACATTAGCTACTACAATATCCACTGTCTGATGTATTCTAGGGTCTACAGACAATGTCAAAAGGACGTTCTTGAGCTCCCCTAGGAACTTTACTCTAGATCTATATAACTGAACTATTTGAGTATGGAAATACTCCCAAGTTTCATTCAACACTATAAAAAAATACACATGCATAACATTTGATGATTCCCCCGAATCGATCATGCAATTATGGACATTTATGTTAAAAATCTCAAAAAATAGCAAAAAGGGTGGGACCCTTTTTGTACCAAAATTTTGAGCATCAGGATTTGTGCAAACTTCTAAATTATTATTAGGAGCTTCTCTAGATTTATTTAACACCATATTCTTAGGTAAATTTTCTCTAATGGATGGTATTTTGAGAAGTTCAAAAGGAGAAATATTTTCTTTAGCTCTTTTTAAATTGTCTACCAAATTATAATCGAGTTCGGGGATTACTTTTTCCTTTAGTGGTTCTGCTTGACCTGTATTCAGAGCAAATTTCAATGGTGGATTGTCCTATGATGTCAGAGCTTTACTTCTGGTATTATAGGAATGCTACAGATCAAACACAACTTCAGTATCATCTTCTTCCTCCGCCATTAGCAACTCTAAAAAATAATTAACAGTATTTATATGTGGATCTTTTTCTTCAGTAGGATGCAATGCCTCTGTAGCTTCTTATCTAGTATCATCGTGGATAGTTTTGGGTGTATAGGTTAAAGTATTCAAGATAGAATAGATCTCATCAAAGGTGATTACTTCCCCAGGGTTTGGAGGAGGTTTATTTTATGGAGGTTGGTAAGGTGTCCTTGGCGGTGGCCTTTCCAAACCTCTATTGTTCACCTGATTGTCACTACTAGCTCTTTTAAGATCTACCATGTCATTAGAAATATTTGCAATAGTTTTTTCGTGTTATCCATTTCGCAAGGGTATTTGTTTAGAGTCATGGGTTTGGAAACGTTCTCCTTCCTTCTCCTGGATGTAGAAGTCTGGTCCAGCTCTGAATCAGTATTATCTTTAAGAACAAACATATCCTTTTCTACCAATATAACCTCCACAAATGATTCTTGCAGAGTAGGTTTATGAGCATACTTAACCCACATATAAATAGATGTAGGTAAACCCTTAATGTAATAGGATACCAAGAGTTCTTCCATGGAAAGAATAGTGGCAGGGATCATGTTATTCAAATAGGAGAAACTTTGATTAAAATATTTGAATCCTCCTTTCGGTTTTATCCTTAAAGAAGATAATTCTATGAAAATATCCTCTGGGGTACTATCATCTCCAAAATTCTAGAGGAAAAATGCCTCAAACTATTACTAATAATTAATAGAATTAGCTTCGAAGGAAAAGTACTAAGTGGAAGCCTTCCCTTCAAAAGAATAAGAAAAAAAGCTGCACACCACATCCTAATGTATCACATTCCTTTGTCTAATGGATTGCATAAAGTTATTGACATGATCTTCAACAGGGATCCTATCATCCGGATTAAAACCGGGAAGCCACTTCCTAGGGTTTTTGGAAATTTATGTAATTTTCCAGTGATAAGGACTACATCCAGGTCGAGCCAAGGTCTATTAAGTTGATTAGCCATTGGTCTTTCTAAAGGAGAAGAATATTCTGAGCACGAATCACTATCTCAGGACTCTTCTGATGATGATGGATATGAATGAGGTGGTTTGGGTGGTGGTAATCCACCAGATTGGTTGTTAAGATGTGGATATTCTAGGGATTGTTCTGTAGTTTCCAACAATGGACTTGCTTGATCTTCAGGATTCTCTCTCTATTAGGTAATAATAGGTGAGGTGAGAGTTAAAAGAGAATAACAAAATACTTTTTCGAGACTCCTAATTGTCTGAGTCCTTGTTTCCACCCTTGAAGTAATATTGTTGGTGTTTTTTCTCCACTATTCAAAAGTTAGGATTCCACTAGCGGGTGGTGTAAAAAGGGTTTCAGGTCTCCGAGTGGATCTTTATGAAATAGGGGTTGTAGGGATCGGTGACTGGCCTTCTGTAGGGTGTGTTGTAGACATAGAATCTTGGATGTGGCTCCTATTAATGATAGGTGATCTGGGGTGATGACATTTGCTAGTGTTTTTTCATGAAATGTTTCACAATGGCCCTCCTTCTAGCGCCATTTGTTGACGGCTCGAGATTGCAGGAAATTGGAGGATATACAAGGTAGTCAACACAAGGAAATAGTCCAACCAAAAATGATTCAAATCGATCCCATGCAGAGAACATTATATCCCTGAATTGTTTGGGATGACTAAATCCTATGCCACAAAGGTTTTCAGATCAATAAGATCTTCTCTTAGGACGAGTGAGGAAGATTTAAAGTGACTAGTTTCTAGACTAACTTTTCAAGAAAACTTAAATAGGGTGTGTGATAGATTTGGACTGAACAGTTGTAGAATATAATAGATAACCAAAAACTGATTACTCAATGTACATAAATGTAAATCAAGTTCAATTTATTTAACCAACTTGAAATAAACCTAAACATTTAAAATTGTAAGTCTTTCTCCAAAATGTTATAGTTGCACAACATGTCCAATTAGGTAATATTGATTGATAAATCAATATTCAGGGATTAATCACTAATCATCAGTTGCAAAATAGAGCATGTGAATTAAATAAACAGATTCATTCAACACACATTTAATGTGTTAAAATTGTAAGGAAAAATCAATACAAAAACTAACACATCAACAGATAAGCAACCAATAATCAGTATGCCAGATATATGGAAGAAAGTCTAAAATTCATGAAAGATGTTTGATGAATAACTATAGAACATAGAATAAATGACAGTGTAATTTTATTCACTTGAAAAAAATTACAAAGTACAAAATTACAAGCTTTCTTGGCATGTGCTTGGTAGTCTCCTCTCCTATAGAGTTCTCCTAGGCTTAATCCCTCTAGTTCCCCCCCTTCCCTTGGGAAATACCCTCCCTTTAAATAATATTACAAAATTTATAAAAAATAAATTTCCCAAGATGTGGGATTACAAGATATTTTGGTTTTTTGGTTTACCAAGGGTGGAACACCACTTGGCATAACCATCCATTAAAGCTTGGATGTCTTTAAATTGAGCATTTTCCAAATGCTATTGAGCTTTACATATCAACGATGTGATATCCTTGTTCGTGATATTCACCCATTCTTTAAGGAAGAGATCAATCCTCATTATTGAAGTATGATCCCCCTCAATCCAACGCTTCATATCCTCTACGGTAAGATGAGTCTTCTCCATGATATACTCCTTTTCTTTGGAAAATCCCTCTCAATCTGCTCTAATTTCAGTTTTGGAGGCATAGCCTCCTTGATAGGTTCTAAGAATGGCAGGTACAGATACCCAATAAATGTTTCTGAGGAAAACCACCTCCTTTTGCAAGAAACTTTTACATCTTTTATGATGGACTCCACGAGATCACAGATGCCTTCCCATGTTTCAATCACCACCTCAATTTTCCTAAGTTTAAGATTATCCAGTATTTGGCAGATCTTCTGGTCTCTCTTTAATGTATTTTTGCCAGCATATAATGGAATCATAAGCTTTGGTAGCTTCCTGTCTTCGTTTTTGATGGCCATTGAGGAAATCTGACTGATGCTCAAAGGATTTATAGAGATCTTGCATATGCTTGAAACCTCTATACAAATTAATCATGCCTTGATAAAAGTGATCATGTACCTTGCATGCTAATTATTTAAACTCCTCTTCTGTGAATTTAGAGAAAGAAGAGGTAGAGGGTGCAAGTTGTAGGTCCTTGAGCTATTGTTCAAACATTGAAATTTTGTTTTCCTGTTGGTCAGCTAAGAGATCAGCTTTCTCAAGTTTCTAGTTCAGATAATCATTCTTCTTTTGGAGCAGATTTAACTTCACTTCATATTCCTCTTTGAGAAGTTTCATTTCCCGTCTGTGGTGTTCGTCAGCATGTTCCAAGTATTTTTTGGCCCTTTGTAGCTCTTGTTCCTTGTCCTGAAATTATTTATTCAGCTGGGATACTGAATCAAAATTTTTCGCAACAAAGGCTCCCATGGTAGCTTATGTATCTAAGGTTTCCTATTTGGCATCATAAGAATCCCTTTTCCAATTAATCTAGTTAAGGGATTCCACATGCTTAATTGTGCCTTCTCTTTTCCTCTTGGCTCCTTTTTTAACTACATATTTCTCTTTCCTGCTGTAAAAATACTTACCAAGAGAAACCGCTACATCCTTGCCAAAATCAACCATCTCCTCTGTAGTTGAGATAGTTCCTTCTTGAACACTGACCAGAGGATCAGGTTGGGATTGAGAGACAGGTACTTCCACACAGATGGGTGAAATAACAATAACGGATGTAGGAATAAGAGGAGAAAGGGATAAAGGAATAGAAGTGGAAATAGGTGTAGCGATTTCAGGGGAAGAAATTGCAGAGATGGAAGGGATATCTAGTTTGGGAAAATAAAAATGTGGGGATGTTGGGGAAGTGTGAGGTGGTGAGGAGGTTGAAAGAATAGGTGAATTAAGGGGTGAGGTAGATCTAGGTACATCTATTAGTACTGAAGGAGTGCTGGTTGTAGCTACAAGAATTTGAGATAAATTGATCTCGAAAAAATAAAGTTGGGGAAATGATGAATGAATAACATTCTCAGATAACTGGGTGATGGGAATGTGTTGTTCAGGACAATGCACCCTTGTAACCTAGTGTCTGTGGGGTTACCAAATTACTAAAACACTTGTAGACAATCAACTTATCTATAAAATTAAATAGAAATAGGGAGAAATCTTAGCATACTCGACTTATGACGGTTGATCCAACCTTGGTTTTCTCCTCTTTTAGTCTCCTTCAAAAATTCCAGGGCTTCTCCAATTCACCTGCAAAAGACAAATTCTTCTAGCAATATCTTGTATATATAGTTCAATGATTATTTATATGCATGTTCATAATTAAACAATTCATAATTCATCATATACATGAATGAAATAATACAAAGATTGGAAGAAGAACTTTCTTTATTCATAAATAGGGAATGGTGAGATTACATCCCAACTTCTGAAACAAGGAATTCTCTGCAAACTGAGGACATTGAGTTCTGCTACTCCAAGAATTCTGAAGGAATAACACCAGCGTAACTTTTCTCTTCTTAGAATGATTAATTAGCCGCATCACAAGGCCTCTATTTATAAATGAGGAAATAGAGTGGTTTCGAAGGTTAGGTTGGTTGAGACAATTGAGATAGTTATGGATTAAGGCTGAACTGATCTCAGCTAATCATGATTTATATTTTTAACATTGAATTAAGGTACACATGAGTATGTACATAGGAAATGTACGTATGACACGCACCTTGCTTTAAGGAAAGCCGCGTGATCAAGGTACATGTGGGTTGTAATGCAAATAGTCGCGTATGACATGTGGGTTGCAATGCAAATAGTCGCATGTGCATCCATAGTATCCAAATGAAAATATATTAAGCTGGTCAGGATTTTATGTACCAATGGTCATGTACATCTATATTTTTTTGTCTTACTTCAATCCTAATTGTCCTTTTGTGTCTCGACATATTAGATGTTAGTACTTGGATGGAGAAGTGCAATTTTGGTTGATAACAGAATTGAATATGTCATGTAAGTATAAACATTAATAGGGAAGGTGGAAGGATTATTTTATTCCTCCAAGTCACTGTGTATCTCATGAGTCTCAATATTAGTTGGAGGCAGAGGTTCTACCTACTGAATTAAAGGAACCTGCATGGGTACCTATCGCTGTGGAGCAGGATGTACTAGTGGCACTGGTTGTTCTTCTGTGGGTGCCTCTTGAGTCATTTGTTGTGGATCAATAGGTAGTGCTTGTTGTACCTATACCTATTTAGGAACCATTTTTTCTTCTGCTTCTTGGGTTGAGGCTTAGCAACTTTTGTTCGTGCCTGTAGCTGCAATCTAATATTTTCACGAATTATCTTAAACTCTGCCCTTTTGTGTAAGGTCTCTATCATCAAATAAGGCTAGGTTCTTGCAGGGGTTCCAAGAACAACCTTACCCTTGCATTTTTATTTAGTAGAAAGAGAAGAAGAAGAGCTATTTTCTTTCTATTTGGCCTCCTTTTCCATATTTTCCCTCTTCATGTTCTCTTCCACTGTCAGTTTTACCTTCCTGAAATGGAGCATAGTAATCTTCTGATCCTTTTGTTATTTAAATATATGAGCCTTAACATTGGGATCAACAATCCTACTCAATACCTCCCAAAAATTGATAAATTCTCTATAAATTGAGTCATCAAGTTCGTCCTCATGAGAATATTGAATCCTAGAATGCTCCTCCACAAAGAGACTGACAAGATATGAATTAGATCCATGCATCCTCTTCGGTGCTTCTCCTAGGTTCATATCAGTAATTGCTCTACCCAAGATAGCTGCATGAGTGGAATTTTGTAGAACAAGAGACCCCAATCTCAAGGGAAACTTGGGCCAAGACTTCCTTTTGGATGATACAAGTTTAGGAAAAACCCCATCAATAACTGTTTGATACGCTATCTCCTGTAAAACCATTCGATCTGGGACTATTATAGGAAATAGGTGGATTGTATTTCTTCCCAAATCTGAATGCAGGATAAATAGTCTCCCACATACCAATCACCATGTAGCGCAATCAATGTTATGGCTCTTTCAAAAAAATATGGAGCACCTGCCTTTAAAATCTTCTGGTACATTGACCCTAGAAATAGATCATGAATTTCATAAATTCAAGGAACGAAATTGTCCTCCCACATATCAGAGTAGTGGATATGTACTGGTGGTGAATTTTGTTCCATTCCTAGCCCATCGCCAAAAAATAAGAAGTGACATAAAATACATCCATAACATAACTCGACATGTAGAAATTCGGCTTCCTAGAAGATGAAGTCTTTTGATATTTCTCAATTTCCTCTTTCAAATTCACATATAAAATATGTTCCCAATTAAAAGACTCTCCTATGAGCAATAGATGATGGGATACAGGAACCCATTTGGATTTGAACACAGAGCAATTTGGTATTCCATATAACTGGAAAAACATGGCCGGAAGCAAGTAAAAGGGTTCTATAAACCAAAAAACATGATAAGAATTGATTTCCTTAGGGATGTATTCAGTTGGTTTTTCCATCCAGGATTTTACTGCCTCCTCAAAATTAAATCGGCACATAGCCTCATCAACAAATTTGGCACTAAAAATTTGTTGAGGATGTCCAAGGGCATAAGCTCTGGTGAAAACACCAGGATCGAAAGACGCCAGTTGGGTAGGAGTATGGTCGTCGAAGGAATGCTCCTTAAGGTTTGCGTGGTCCAATTTCCACTTGAAAGGGTTGGTATAGGGCAGGAAAAAAAAAAGTTTGAGTTGTAATGGAATGAAGCTTGGAACTTCTAATTTTTACATATGCAGGCTGGTCATGGGGTACTGGGGAGAAATCATCATTGTCGAATATTGAGTAAATTCTCGACCAATCCAAGTGAAGGATTTCTACAACACGCCCACTGGTGTTAGTGAAAATTCTGGCATTAGGGTCCTTTCTCTTCTACTCTTGGAGAGCAGTCTTAGACCTGGTTTTCATGGATATCCTGGAGGGAATTTCTGATGAAAATTTGGAAACCATGGTTAAAATCTATTGCGGATACAAATAATAGGAAAAACGATCATGAAGGATTGAAAACTTACTGGTAATATCTTGGAGATCAGAAGTTTGGTGAGATTGAATGAGAAAAATGTGAAATAAAATATTCAAACACAGTAAAAATCACAAGTAAAATGGTGAAGAATGCGTAAATTTGAACAAATTAAATAATCCAAGATTCATCGAAAAAATAAATCTAGGTCGTAGATCTTGCAGAAATGGACGGTTGAGATCAAGGCAGGAAACCAAAATGAATAAATGAGAAGATTCAGGAAACTTTGGATATTATGATTTCTGCAATTCACAATCCACAATGCAGGTTGCAGGTTGCTGAATGAAATTATTAACCAATGAAAAATTGTTAAGGTTCTGCAATCCATAATCTGCAAAGATTTGTGGGTTGCGGGTAAGAAATGTTGCAAATTATGATTTTATTGAGTTTCATCTTTCCGCAATCCGCATTGTGTATTGTGGTTTGCAGTACAGAAAAAGAAAAAAGTACAAAAGATGATATTTCCACAATCGGCATTACAGAATGCAGAAGGAGGAATCAGAATATGAAAGTTTTATTTTGAAAAGGGTTTTTACAATTTGCAATCCAAATAAGTTTGCGGGTTGCAGAAAGATAAATGTTTACTGAAATAAAAAAACTAACTCGAAAAGGATTTCTAAAAAACCTCCAAAAAAAAGGACTTCCGCAATCTACATTGTGGAATGCAGAATGCGGGTTGTGGAAACAAAAAATTATGTGTAAAATAAAAGAGCGCTTCTGCAATCCGCAAAATAAAAAAACAAGGTTTATAAGGAAATTTTATTAATTCCAAAACACAATAGTTACAGTTTAAAAATCCCCTAGCAATATTATGGCTTCAAAATCCAATTAAACGATAAGTGGGGCTCCTATTTTAACAGCTTAAAATGGGATCTGTTGCTTCCAGCAATAGAGACTTAGTGTGGGTCATTTGGTAGACTGACAAGAGATTAGCAGCAATACCTAGGACATACAAAACATTATTGAAGGATCCTTGGTCAAAATCAATGCTACCTTTACCCTTACTTTCAGTTTCTGATTTATCTCCCAGCAAACTATCTAGACCCTTTGAATCATCAAGAGATGAGAATGTTTCCTTTTTTGAAACCATGTTCCTAGAAGCTTCAAAATCAATGATAAAGGAAGGATATCTTATAGTGCTTGCGACCAGGGCATGTACTCTCTTTGGGTCTTCAAAACTAAATCCTCCTTCCTTTTTTCTTGTGCCACCAGGGAGGGAAATGTTGTTCTTCTTTAGGAGTTGAGTCATCATATCTATTTTCTTCTTCATGTAAGATCTCTCAGGATGAAAGCCCTTGCCATAGTATGCGCACTTGCTACCTTCACCTTTATTTTTCTTCTTCTGAAAGTTGTTCTTATTGGAGTTTTAGGATTCCTCATGAGACTTGGACTTGTCTCCTTTTTTATCTATAGGCTTCTTAGCCTTCTTATTATATTTGGAATTCACCTTGGAATTTCCAGCAACCAAATATTGATCTTTGGAAGGTTTGACGGTGCCCATCAAGACCGATTTTTCTTGCTCTCGAGTCAAGGATTCCATGATATAAGACATTCAAGGAATCTTCCAATTTTGAGCTACCAAATTGGAGGCATGGAAGGTCGAAACAAATACTGAGTAATCAGGGCCAAGATTTGAAAGTATGGCCAAGATTAGTTTCTCATCTTCCTTGTCAATGCCACACCATTTTACCTGCAAAACAAGTTATTTGAATTTTGAGAAGTATACTTACAAGGATTCAAATCTTCTTGGACTCAATGCTATCAACTCATTCTCTAGTTGGTAACCTCGCATCTTATATGTCTTCCCAAGCAAATCTTGAATCTTCTCCCATACTTCATTTGGTGATGTAATACCATTAAGATGAAATAAAAGGACTCTGGAAATGATGATACATAAGACCATCAATACGCCTCATCTCTCCTATTATTCCATTTGATATTTTTTTTTGTTGTATTAGGCTCAGATTCAGTTGCCATGGTCACTCTGAAGAGGCCTTTACTCCTCATCAGAATCTCCATCCTTGCCTTCCATTCAAAATAACTGAATTGAGTCAAGATGATTGGTTGAGATTGATCCATTCTTTAGAAACTATGCCATTAACCAAACAGTATGCGCTCCCACTGAGTGATGTCAACCCTACAAAAGAAAATTGAGGAGGATAATAATCAAGCTACCAAGTCTCTAATACCATGTGAAAATTTAGCCCAATCTTAGAACAATTGAACTCACAAAATTGCTTGAAAATATGCAAGAAACACTCAAGAAGGAGACTGAATATGTGATAATCCACAAACTGTTCATAGTATTAATTTACACCAGCCATAATTAAATATATTTAGGTTTCTCATATTGTAGATACTCCAAGGATTCGAAAGCATTAGGTATCTAATCGAATCAGTACAAAAGCAGTCTTACTAAACTAGTCAAAATCCCTCATATGTGCATAAATCACTTTACAAATCACTCAAGATACCAATGAATTTGCTGAATGAGTGTGTACAACTCATAAGTGATGGAAATTAGATTTTATTATTATTTTATATGTGGAAAATAAGGGAGGTGAGTTGGTGCAAAAACAAGGTAGTCTACCTTAAAACTAGCTTTAGCTTTTGCCTTAAAACTGCAGAAAAAGATGGAAACTCTGGATATGGAATTAATGCACAGTTTCTATTATGGGAAGTCTATGTGTTGGAAGAATATTATCTAGGATCTTTATAATTTGCTCAATGAGGAGATTTTGGAAATTTTGACCTAAAAAATGGAATTGGATGCAAACTAGTTGGTGTAGGACCTAGGAAATAAAGAAAAAGATTAATTATTTTATCCTAATTCTTGGGATGGATTTTGATTATTCCAACACCTCCATCATAAAATCATGACCTTCAAGGGGCCTCTCCACATGTTCTTTTTCTACAACACATGGATGCATTGATTCATGATCTTGGCATCCACAACATCTTCACCAAGTCTATCACCAAGAATTTGTTCATTCAGCTCATTCAAGTAAAGAAGAAGACCTATTGAAGACATTTTGATCATCTAAGTTTCATTTCCATTCTTGAGGGAGGATTTTCCCCATGATTTTTTTCCTCTTTCCTCGGTTTTTACATGGACAATTAAATTTTTGTAAGAGGTGACTTGAGCCTTAGTTTCCAAGGCCTAAATTTTTTATGTGCTTTCACTAAGTCAGGATTAAGGGGGGGTGTTAGAGAATCATACCACCTATAACCATGGTCATATACACATAGGACACATTTTCATGTGTCTTGTACTTATATCATGTGGTCTACACCTTGGTTATTTCGGTCTAGCAATGTATATGGGGGTTTTGGACTCATTAATTAACCCAAGCACCTTGTTTTTGGTAAAATAAGAGCATGAGCACCATAATTTATTACATTTAATTCCTTTGGGTGATCCTACTCCTTAAAATAGGGATTTATTTTTACCAAAGGCGCCCATGCATGTATTTGGGTGGTTTTTTTCCCTTTTGGACCATTAGATGCTTCCTAGAGCCACTCCCACTCACCCATGCACTCCACCACGTTTATCCTACCCTTATTTATCTACTATCATGCTCAAACCATGTTTGAATGTCCATTCTTAACTGTTTGAGGTGGTTTGGGAGCTTATTGGTCAACCTAGGGGGGTTTGAGGTCCAATCTAAGCCTGCCACATGTATGCCACCAATTTTCCTCCTAAGGATATCTATTTTCACCCTATTTATTATAAATGTGTGCCACACATATTTACAGTATGTACAATAATAGAAAATTCAGTTATTGGCACCATCTATGTGTGTTAATTTTTCTCTTTTCATAGTTGTTCTACATAGTTTGTGAATAATATTGAATTGTGAGGATTCCCTTAGCTCATAGAACTTGTTGTGAATTGGATTTTTACATAAATAAAGGAAGGATTTCTCCAAATAATCCTCCTATAAGCCAACAAAATGTAGAAAAATAAAAATAAAATATTGTACAAAATATTCTAGATAACAAAAAAGAGACATTAAAATAAAATTAAAAAGAAATTCCAATTGAAAGTGAAAAAACAATTTCTTCCTACAGTTTACAGAATGAGGTATTCGAGATAAATATTTGCATTCCTTTAAATGATTTGTTGAAGAATAATGAATATAGAGAAAATATTACCATAATGGTTAGAAATGATGGAGAATGTCATCCAGATACACTAGAGTTCATAGATGATGCCCAAACAATAGTTCTTGATCCTAGGATTGAAGATACTGATGAAGAATATGTTCCTCCTTTCTAGGTTAGACTTAATGTTCATGATATGATCTTACATAATGCTATGTTGGATTCTGGAGCATCGCATAATCTCATGTCAAGAGTGGTGGTTGCGAGCCTGGGATTAGAAATCACAAGGCCATATAAATTTTTGTTCTCCTTTGATTCCAAGGAAGTAAAATGTTTGGGAATAATCAAATATTTGGTAGTTACTCTTGCACATATTCCCACCAAGAGTATTATCATGGATGTAGTAGTGGCTGATATTCCTCCAAAACTCTGTATGTTGTTATCAAGTTCTTGGGATTCAAAGCTCAAAGGAACATTGTAGATGGACATGTCCTACGTGACAATTCATTTGTTTGGAAAACAATGAAGATTATATAGGAAAAAGAGATTAGAATATGTGGTGAGTAGTTAATAAAAGCTCAATAATCCTCCCATATATGTTGTTGATACTGATCTAGGATTTTCTATATTTTTCAGTGACTCTCATATTGAACAAGAATTCTGAGTAGTAGATGAAAGAACATAAGATAAAGAATTTTCTAAGAGGAGAGAAGCACTGGAATAGAAACAAAATGATGAGGGATGATGGACAATGTACTTTGGTTCATCAATAAGCAAGGAGGGAGTTGGTGTTGGTATTTGGATTATTTCTCCAAATAGAGATTCTAAAGTGTATTATTTTAATTGACATTTGAATGTACCAATAATGTAGCAGAGTATGAGGATTTGTTAGTAGGATTAAATGCATTGAAGGAATTAAAAACAAATAGAATAGATGTCTTTGGAGATCCAATATTCATGGTAAATTAAGTTAATGGTAGCTATCAAAATAAACATCCCAGGATGAGAGCTTATAGAAAATAAGTTTGGGATATACTAGGAAACTTTTTCATTGAACATACAGTCATGGTAATTTCCAGAATACAAAATCATATAGTTGATTCTCTGGCCACTACTACTGGGAATTTTAAGGTTCCTATCTATTCTAACAAAAAGTATGAGATTGAAGCGGTAAAAAAACCTTCTATCCCTAACAATTCTAAATAATGGAAAGTATTTGAGGACAACTTAAAAAAAATAGAAATGTCAGATGAGTTTGTAAATACAAATATTGATGCAAAATATCCAAGTTGATGAACATTTTACATCTAAGAATGTTGAATAGAAAAATTTGAAAAATATGATTGTTGGTAAGGATATTATTCAATTGAAGGGTAATTATATTACCAAAGGACTTATACCTCTAGAAAATTTGGTTGAACAGAATGATGTAATTAAAGATCCTAAAGTAAATACTAATGAAAATGATATTCAGGATCAAAATATTGGAACTGAGGATTCTCCGAAAATAGTGAAGCTTTCAAAACACCTGCATGTAGAAGAAAACAATATATACAATGATTTGATGAAAAATTACACTGATGTTTTCACTTGGAGCTATGAATATATGAAAGAATATGACATGATCATTTATACAACATACCATTCCTATTAAACTTGGAGAAAAAACTTTCAGGCATAAGCTTAGAATAATAAACCCATTGTTGTTTCCTTTAATTGAGAAAGAGGTAAGGAAGTTATTCAATGCAAAAATTATTGCAACACTCATATTTTCAAGATGGGTGGCTAACCTGTTAGAAACAAAAATGGGAAATTAGATTGTGTGTAGACTTCAGAAACCTTAACAAAGTTTCATTAAATGATAAATATCCCTTCCCTAAGACGGATCCTATACTGCAAAATGTTCTTAGTGCAAAGAGGATTTATACAATGGATTCCTTTTCTGGGTATAATCAAATAAAGTTTCTTCCTAAAGATCAGGAAAAAATAGAATTCACCACACCATGCGGAACTTTTATGTGTGCCAAAATTCCATTTGGGTTGATGAATGCAGGAACAACTTTTTAAAAGGAAGTGGACATAGATTTTGCTGAAGAAAAAGATAAATTTGTTGTAATATATATGGATGACATTATAGTCTACTGTAAATATGATAGGGATCACATAAAGTACTTGGAAAATGTTTTTTTTGAAATGCATAAGGTATGGTATCTTCGTCAATATTATAAAATCTAACGTTTTCATGAAAGAAAGGAAGTGGTTGTATCATATTATTTCAAAACATGGGATCAAGATTGATCCAAACATAGTGAAAACTATTTTGAAGATATAAGTACCAAGAAATAAGATAGAGATTCAGTCGTTCATCAGTAAAGTAATTTTTTTGAGGAGGTTTATCCCAAGTTTTACAGATATTTTAAGATATGTAACAAATATGCTGAGAAAAGACTATGAAATAAAATGGACTATTGAAGCTAAGAAGTATTTTAATAACATCAAGAAGGAAATAATAGAATCCCATGTTCTAGTCAGCCCATATTTTTCTAAATACTTTATTGTTTTCTCTTTTGCTTCTAAGTACACAATAGCTAGAGCACTATTGCAAAAGAATCAACAGAATGCAGAGAAACCCATTTCTTTATTTAGCAAGATATTGAGAGATGGAGAATTAAAATATGACAATATGTAAAACAAGGCTTATGCATTGGTCAAGTCTTTGAAATATTTAAGGGTGCATATTTTACATTCTCATATCATTGCTTATTTTTTGAGAAATTTGGTGAAAAACATTCTTACTCAGCCTGATCCAGAGGGAAAAAGAGCAAAATAGATAGTAGTCTTGCTGGAGTATGATTTGGAAATTAATCCTACAAAGTTGGTGAAAGGACATGGATTAGCTGAGTTGATGAGTGATTCAAACTGTGAATCTTTGCAATTGAATTTCTTATCTAATTCCTCAAATCAGTTGGATTCAAGATTATAGGTGATCACAGAATTCAATTTATGTCCTTGGTATAGTGACATTGTGTATGTTTTGCAGAATTTACTATCACCTTCAGGATTAAGTAAAACTAGAGCTAGGTCAGTAAAGCTAAAGGAAACAAAATTTTGCATTATGAATCAATATTTATATTGGAAGTAACTAGGGGTAATATTTCTAAATTATTTATTAGAGAATGAATCCCAACAAACTATGAAGGAATTTCATCAAGGACTATGTGGAGGGAATCACTCTTGCAAAGTGACTGCAAATAAAATTTTGAGGGATGGTTTCTATTGTCCTACAATGTTTTCTGATGTTTATAAAGAGGTCACAACCTTCCATGAGTGTCAAATATTTGATGGGAAGAGGAAGTTAATTCCATTTCCACTCAATCATATTTCAGTAGAAGAACCATTTCAACAATGGGGCTTGGATTTTATTGGTGACATAAATGAAAATTCTTCTGGTCAGCATAAATGGATTTTAATTGCCACTGATTAATTTACCAAATAGATTGAGTCCATACCTACTACAAGGGATACCAATTTTGTTATTATGGTTTTTCTGGAAAAAAATATTTTGTCAAGGTTTGGATGTCCTAGGATACTTGTAAGTGACAATGCACAAGCTTTCAAGTCTAATAAAATGATCAATTTTTGTCTCAAATATCATATCATATTAAATCATTATACTACATATTATCCTCAAGGGAATTAGATTTTTGAGTCCTCAAATAAGATTCTGGTACAAATAATAAGAATTTATTGGAGGATAACAAAAGAGACTGGCACACAAAATTGAAATATGCGTTATGGGAAGCTAGAATAAGTACAAAAAGGGGTATTGGTATGTCAGCTTTTAAGTTGGTATATGGAGCATAGGCGGTATTTTCAATGTCTTTAGGTTTTCATGTAATGAAGTTGCTACAGGAATAGGAGGAATAGCTAAATCATATGCAGAGGAGGATAAGTAAGATCATTGAATTGAATGAGGTAAGGGAAAAGTATCATGATAAAGTGTAGTTACATCAAGAAAAAATGAAGAAAACCTTTGACATGATGGTAAAAGAAGAACATTTTCAAGTTGATTATTAGGTTCTAAAGTGGGATGCAAGGAAGGAAGATAAACATGGGAAGTTTGATCATTTTTGGAAAGGGCATATATCATTGCTTCTTTTAGAGGGGATACTTATTTTATTCTACAACATCAAAATATGGTTCAACTTAAAGGAGGCCTTGTTAATAGAATATTTCTGAATCATTTCCTGTCATAAGGATGAAGGTATTTTGTATATTAGTTGTATATATTTGTTTTAATTGAGAAATTAGTACATATGACAAATGCAAGGATTTGAAGCCTAGAGAGAAGACCCTAATATTTGAAAAAATTTCATTTTCATTGATTTATTTGTGGAAAAAAGAAAAAAAATAGAGTTGTTAGCTTTTGAAGAGATTTTTGTACAGAAAATAAGATTGGCAGTGGTTTGTGAGTTCTTTGCTATCTTGCAGGGAGGATAACATCCCCATTTGCATCCAGTTATTAGCATTGTTTCGATTAACAGTTGGGATGAAAATGTTTGAGGTGAAATGAAGGTGTTGTATGTGAAAATTTTTACAATATGACCAAGGGGTGATGAAATAAGTGCAAAATTGGAGACCAAGGTCTTTATCTTCTCGTAAAACCATAGGATAAGGTTTGTAAAGGGATAGAAATGAAGATATAGCACTTATGGTATGTAATGAAAGTTCAACAGTCCATATTTTTAGGCAGAAAGATCTATGACAAGTAATGGATTCATTGTGTGAAGTTGCAAGGAAAAAGTAAATTTGGTAATCAACGAAAAGGTTTAACAATCTAATCAGATCCACGATGAAGGAATAAAGTAGATAAGATTGACGATGCATATAGAATCCACTGGGAGAATATGCATAGAAAAAGATAAATTGGGGGTGGGAGGAAAGTATAAAATGTGTCTTAAATCGACAGTGGATATAAAATATGGATAAGATTGGTGGTGGAGATGGGGTACACTAGGATAACTTGAGTAGTCTATGTCGGATGGAGGATCAACAGACCTATTAAAAATCACTCTTGATCGAAGGTTGGTATAGTAGGTCAACAAGATCGAGGGTTGTTAGGTGATCCACCTGAAAAAGTTGCACATTGCTTTAAAAATATAAGGGGCAAGATAAAATAAAGGTGTTGGTTAAATGATGAAGGAAATCAATGGTCTGTGTTGGTCAAGGTGTTGGTTAAATATATGGTATCTAGATGATATGGTAAGGGAATGTGCATGGAATATAGACAAAGTGTTATGCAGTGGAATATGGGAAGGTTATAGTTAACGGGTGATCAAGATCAATAATTCGAGAGAGAAGTGGATTATATCTACGGTCAAAAAGAGATCCACTCTTGTGACATGCATCAAGGTTAAAGGATAATTCCACTAGCAAAAAATAAACCAGTCTCCTAGATTCCAAAACCATTATTTCAAGAATATTATAAAAGGGAAAAGCACATGTTCAAGGATTATTTGTCATTTTTTGCATTGGGAGAAGAAGTATTTCTAGATGGACAAAGCCAAGTCAGACAACTATCTTTCTAGCCATCAAATTACCAGGTAGGCTACATTTTCACGTGCCTATTAGAATTTCAAAATGGATAGTGGAGGTGAAGTTGAGGTGTAGGGCTTGGAGTTTCAAAAAATAGATGAGGTTTTCAAATATGGAGATGTCAACATTTTTTATACTATTTTATCTTTTGGCCCAATTCACCAACTGAAAACCAAACTAGAATATTTTAAGGACTAGGGAACTAACCTACATGACATATTCTAGTACCATTTTTATTATTTATGTCAAAACCAAACCCTAAATTTCCCAAATTTTATTTACTAGTGTGTGTCAAATTACTCCTCCTCTGAGAGAGTAATCATGGACTCTACTAAAACTAAAATTGCATACCCTATAAATGCTTTTGTTGTTTGAGATTCTCTTAGAGTCCCACCTTCATTCATATTGATATGGGAATATTTCATAGAAGAATACCTAATTCAGAAATTCATGAATGACACCATTAAATAAAAGCATCCCTTTTTCTCCAAATGTTTCAGATATGATTTATTTCTTTCTAACCAACCCTTTCCCCTGGATGTCAACCTGTTTAATGAAAATACAAAGATGGTTACTTCATTGTTGAGTCAATTCTTAGGTATAGATACATATAGGTTTGTTCCTGAATTATTAATGAGTCTATAATTCAAAATCAACATGAATCAGTCTGAGTCTCAGTCCCTTCAACATCCTTTTCTTGAATTTGATAAATTACTAGCTGAAAACATTCATTCTCAGCTAGTGAATTTCTACAATACCAGGAAATTAAGGTTTCAGACATACCTGATCAGAATGTTTCTATTTTTCAATGAAGAAACTATGTAGCTCCTAGAAATGGTACTTAGAACAAAGATTTGTAGTGACTTTTTCAAAGGCATGAACCTATTTATTTCGTAGGTTTATAAAGTATTCTTTTAGAAAACATTTCCCAAAGTGCTACCACAGATGCAGGAGGCTCTACAGTTTGCTCCAAAGAGGAAAATAGGGGATTGGTTTCTGTTACAAGAGAACACTATCATTAGGGTGTATGAATTTACTCATGAAACATATATGTTTCCAACAATCCTAACCCCTAGAGTGTTTTTCTTGGAGTTTATAAGACAAAATTTAATTATAGAGAATGAACATTTTATTAGATTTAAAAAGACTTACGAGATTAAGTTTCCATGGGTGATTGGGCCATTCATTATAAAAAATAAAGTTGCACTCCCTATAATTGAAAGTATGTCACAAGAGATTAATTTTAGGAAATCTTTTGTAGTCAATCATGACCCACACCATATTATTTCACATAGGAGACAAAAGAAGAAAAACAAGGCATTTGAACATTAGGTAGTGGAAGGTTTAGCTGAAAAAGTCAATTGGATGGATTATCCAACATAGATGAAGGATAGAGAAGTTTCACAGGAATATCCATGGGAAATATTAAAAGCAACACAAGTAATAGTGCCCATTACAAGCAATTCAGAGGTTACAGGTAAGAGAACCCATTCAGATGCCATGGATAATAAAGATCTAAAAGAAAAAAGACTAAGTCTGAGGGAGAATCGGTAGAGGAAATTAAAACTAAAAATAACAAAAGAAAAGGAAATTTCAAAGGTCTGACATTTGAAGTACAAGAGTATGAGTTTTCATAAGTACCAGAAACATCAAGTGATAAGTTCAAATACAGAGCTGATTTGTATGATAAGTATAAGGATGATAGAGAGATTTCTTTAAAGAAATCCTAAATATTATAATCATAAGTCGGGAATATATAAAATAAAGAGGTATAATTGGTCACTGTTAAACATCATACCAAGAATACTTTAAATTTAGCAATTTCTACTAAGAACGAAATAGCTGAAATGAGATTGAACATGAAGGACATCACAGTGCCTAACATGATTCACTTGCATAAGAAGACTGGGGAGGTTATTTACAGGGATTTAATGAAAGCTACCTTAAATGTATCCAAACTAAAAATCCACATAGACTGAAATAGAAAATCAGTTGAGGTAGGAGAAGGTGGAGAATAAAATGCACCGACAACAAATAAATAAACTTCAAGGAGATTGGTTGGCCATGGACAATGAAGAAAATTAAGGAGAAGTGAGACATAAGATCCTGGAATAGAAGGAAAATACCATCCAATTGTTGAAAAAGAAGTTGAAAATCCTTGCAAAACAGCTAATTCAAGCTTCTGAATTGATAGAATTGGAAAAGGAAAAGGAGATATTGTGTCAAAAATTAAATGACAGCAAGGAAAAGCTATTGAAGCCGACTGAGGAGAAAAATAAATGGTAAAAAAAGAAAGGTCTCTTAATTGCAAAGATTGATGTTCTAAATGAAAATCAGTTGGTTTTAGAAAAGGAGAAAGAATATAAAAACAAAGAATATGAAGTGCAAATAATTCATCCTACTGTAGAAACATATACATAAGCCATTGTACAGGATATGTCCCAAGTAAGTCTAAGAGATTTAGAAATTGTTTGTTTAAAAATTCAGAATCAAAATTTGGTTAATGTAGTTTTGAACAAAGAAGAAGAGAGGAAAGAATTGGAGAACAAAAATAAAGAGTTTCTGGACAAAAATTATGAGTTAGTAAACCAATTATATGGACAATTGTCAATGTAGGGAGCCTGACATCTCATCTGGGACATGACAATTATTGAAGTTGTTAAAATAAGGCCTTATTTAAATTATATTTTGGATAAAGAGATGGTAATAAAAACTGCTAAACAAAGTTGTACAATAGTAAAACAATCCTTGAATAAAAATATAGTGGACATAGCCAAGAACACAATCAACTTCTTAAATAATTTTTCAGAAGAATTTTTGAGGACAATGGGAATCAAGGACAAGGTTATAGTGATTACCTGGGCTAGAAAAGTGATGGGAAAACATCAACACATAGAAACTGTGCAAACCAAAATTGATATAATGCAACATCATGTAAATATTTTCAAAGGCTCATTTGTGTCCCTCTTTCAGAAAGGTTTTCCTTCATTTGGGGAAGAATATGGAAAAAAATTATCTCAGACAGAGTATCAGGATTTGTTGTTCGGATGTATATTGGATCACAATAAATTTGAAGATATGAACCAATATCTCTCAGGGAAAATTTTGATTGATAAATTAGTAGTGGATTTTGAAATAATCAATACATTCAAGACAGTTTGTACCTAGCTGCCACCTTTTTCATATGTTGATCATGTGTAATTGAGATTGTTGCTGAAAGAAATGGAGAATCTGGAGTTTCCATCTGTGGATTAGTGGAAAACGATAGAGAAAATCAGCAAGACAAATTATAAATTGCATCAATGAAGAGTTTATTTGTAAAAATCAAGAAATTTTGAAGACAAGTTTGTCTTGAATAATGTAATAAATTTTTGAGTAGTTAGTTTGTTATGAGTCAAGTGACAAGTGTAATAAGGTAATTATTTTTACCTATTTTTAGTATGTAAACAATTATCATCTCAAGGATAATTTTGATGTATTTAAGCAACGTTTTTCAATGTATTGAGGGTTGGAACCGGTGAGAAAAAAAACTGATTTTTGTAAGAGAGCTTCAAGATTAATAAAGATTTCAGATCCAAGCAGTTTTTTTACTAGAGATTTTTGTTTTATTTATTTTACATTCTGTACTTTCTCTCCTTCATGTGAATGTGTTTCTTGTTATCCTTTGCATTTTCTTATCTTTTCCATGCTTGAATAAGTGTATATTTGATCAGAATTCATACTTATATGCTCGGATTCTTTGATTTCAAGCATTGACAAGATTTTTCCACTAAATTTAATATTGGATTCATCTATAGATTCCCATATTAATGGACTATTTCTTATTATTCCTTATCACTATACAACCATCATTTTGACTATAAAAGAGTGACTACCCTGCCTCTGTTAAGAACTCCACTGTAAAGCACTGTTATTAATTTCTTTTCATATTTTACTCCATGCCTAATGACCACCTGTTTCATCCATTGCTATTGTTAAAATTCATTTCTTTCAAATATACATGGCCTTAGTTTTTATCTATCGAGAGATCCCACTCTGGAAGGAAAGAAGCAATATTTCCTCCTAAAGAGTGGTTTTTTGGTTCCCTTCAGATTATCCTCTCACAACCAAGGGTAAATTCTGAGTTATAACATCTTGGCGTCATTTTCAGGGAATGAGATTTCAAATCCTCCCTGGGAAGAACAACAATATTTTTCAAGAAAATAGGAGTTCTATGGGAAAACAAAAGTTCTTGCATTCAAAGTTGGTTGTGCTTTTTCCCTAGCGACTCCACATTAATCTTCAAGAGGGGTTTCAAATATGGAATCTTGGATTTTAGGAGAGTGTACAAAAGAGGGAACCCTAATGCTAAGACTTTGTATAGTATGAAAGATCCATAAATTTTAATATGGAAAAGAAAAGGAAAATAATGGGAAGGTACTTCTCAAATAGAAAGATTATTTTCTCAAATTCAAGAATAATTTCTCATCTTTCAATATTTTGATTTGGAAATGAAGTTTGAACAGTCTCCTTTAAAGTTTAAATCTGAATCATATTTAAAACAAGTTGAAATAAATCCAAACAAACTTTAGTCTTATCTTTTAGATTCAATTTGGAAAAATATCCAAAATACTATTAAAACAGAGGAAAGAAACTTAACAATACAAAATTCTCAACCCCAAATTCATAGTATTGTTCAAAATCCTCCTATTGTTCAAAACCCTCCTACAGCCATGGCACTAGGCTTGCTCCACTTTCTTTGCCTCCTGTTTTACATGACCTTCCACAGAATCATTCTATTATATAATCTTGAAAAAATTTCACGAATATTTCACTAAATTATAAGATATTGTATAATCTTGGAGAATATTTCACTAAATTATAAAATATTGTAAAAACTTGATCAATCTTTCATTAAATTATAAAACATTGTAACATATTGGTGAATCTTTTTCTATGAAGGATTATTTTTTGATTATGTAGATTACTAGGGTAGTGCAATAGAAGAGCATATACCAAAGATCAACTCTCTCGAATCCTAAACCCTTAAATGAACAAATGCATGAATGAGGAGAGGAGATATTTATTTATACATTTCACAAGAAATATTGGGTCACTTGCAACTAGAGGTGTTGTTGAAACATAACTACACTAACTAGATGCAGGGAAAGTGGGGACTCCAATTTTTATCTTGTGCTTTAATGTTCCAACAGACATGTGGTGACCCAAATCTTGACATACCGACAAACTGGTATAATTGAACACTTTACACTGTGGAGTGATTATACCACCCACAAACCATTATTACAACATTTATTATTATTAGACCCATAATATTAATATAGTGTATGAATTCCCAAATAGCTTATTTTCCAAATCTCTCATTTTTAATCTACCCTTTAAGAAAAAAATAACCTGCTTATTTGTTTATAGATACGAATGCCACTTTTTCCTTTCTTTTGTTGACAATAAAATATGAATTATGTCATTTGATTTAGAAATTTTAGAGTTAGCAAGAAACTTTCAATGATTATTAGAAATGAGAACATACACTAACAATAATAGAAAGAACATTAATGCATAATCATACATATCATTATAACTACTCTATTAAAGACTACTTTTTCTCAGATAAACTGAGGAGGTGTTTGTATCCATGTGCTTGAATTTTTTGAAAGCATGCAAGATGTGGTAAAATTGTCTTAGCACCCTCATTGAATGCAAAAGACTAGATATAAAAAATCATAATGTTTACATCTTAGGTAAAACATGCCATGTACATATTATATCGAATCATGATGGAAATGAAATAACTTGTTCCATCTAAATCATATATCTATCATACATAACTAGATCCATTTATGGATGATGATAGCAATTACAAATGAAAAAAAATGACCAAAAAACATTTTACCTCTGAATGACCCTTACAAAAAACAAAATATCATAAAACAAGTACTGAACCCAGCAAATTTAGGTCACAATCAAAATTGACTAAATTTCCAATATGAATAACAAAATCTACCAGTCGTGAACTTCTCAATACAAATAAAAGAATCTACCAGTAGCTTTGGATAACTCTACAAGAACACAACCAAAATAATGACCATTTCAATGTAGCCCGCCACTATAATTAGTGTGAATTAATTTATATTACAAACATACCAAACATCAACAATAACAAACATAAAATATGAAAATATACACTCTCATTAACGCCTTAGATCCAATAATAATTATAGAGAAAGATGCTAATAAAAGCACATTTTAATAAACTAGGTCAAATTCAGTTTGAATATATAAAAACCATGTGGTGTCTCTCCATCAAGAGTAGCATCCACTAATAAAATATAGATTTTAGTTGATAGTTTAAACATGAAAATGCATAAAACAAATAATATATTTTGAGATCTATAACACTTTCACGGAACCAATACTCCTAGGATAGCATAAAATCCTAATAACACCAAATGAGCCCTAAGAATCAAGAGTTCCCTAGAATTCAACAGACCTGAAAAAGAATCCATGATAGAAAGCACGATAAAAGGTAAATTTACAATATAACAAGCTATTGTAACTGTGGATAAAAAACATAAAAATAATGATAAAAAACATACCATGTTAATTATTGGATAAAAAGCATGATGCAAGTTTGTATTCTTTGATAAATTATACGTGTGACATGCCCCTTCAATACCTAAGTTTTTGGCAATGTATATGTTGTGCGAAGATTAAAATGTCAATAAAACTAAGAATAAAAAGTGGAATACCAACCAGAACCTTGACCCTGCATGCGCAATCCGATGTGGGTGAACCATGAATCACTATAGCCTTTATATAGAACAAAATATCCTCTGATTTTCCCTCCATTACTGGAAATCAACGGCTCAAATAAGGCAGTGCATTAAATTGACTAAAAATACAAGTGAATGCAACCATATGCCTGAATTACAAGGAAAATGGAGGGAAAAATAAACCTTTGGAGCCTCCATTACTAAAATTGGTAGCGAAGGAGTTATTTCACTAGATTTTGTCTCGAAATTAGGGGCGAAATATAGATTGGAGAGAGGTTTTTCTAGAGAGAAAAAATAGGTTTTTTTTTTTCATTTTCCTCATTAATATACAAGAGGCTACTCATTTTGGATTTATTTTTTTTCTAATAAATATTGGACGAATATATTTGAGATGAAAAATCCCTTTCCATATAAGAAAATAGCCCACTAAGTTTTTTCAACTCCCTTAATATAGCCCATGGGCTATACATAGCCCCTAAAATTATCCATGTTTAGAAGAGGTGGATTATGATGATGAAAAAATGAGATTTTTTGCACAAAGTTTATCAGCGGAAGTTGAGAGGTGGTTTAAGGAACTTCCTGCAATATCTATTGCTACTTTTGAGGCTCTTCAAACTCTTTTTCTAGACAGGTGGGAAGATAAAAAGAGTATATAGGTCTTAGCCCAATATAACAATTTAAAGAAAGGGAATTTTGACTTGGTGAATGAATTTTCTAGCATATTTATGAGTGTTTATAATTCAATGCCAGTTGCCATTAAACCCTTGTAGGAGCTTCTAAACTACACTATGTTGATGCATTTGAAAATAATTTTTTTTGTTATTGAGAGAGAGGAAATATGCTAATCTTCCTACTATGTTTAAAGATGCTATGGAGGTAGAAGCTAACTTAATGGATTCTGGAAAGATGAAACAAAGAATGGAAGTAGATAGGAGAAAATCTAGGGAATAAAATCAACCCTCTGCTACTTCTTCAACTGATGCAAAATTTAATATAATGATGAAGACCGTGGACATGTTGATGGATAGATTAGCATTGGATAACAGGCCTCAAATAGAGATCAAATTGATCCACAAATCAGGAATCCCAATTTCAGAATACCTCCTCCTCCCCCTCGGATTATATAGAGAGATCAAAGAAATCTAAGAAATGTTGAGTATCAATAGATAAGACCACCATTTTCCGAGAACTTTGAAGATAAGTAAGAAGAGAATGATCCCCTAGGTAATCAGATACACAATTTTGATGATCTAGACTATGAAATTTATCTTACAAAAGAGGAACATAATAAGTTCACTTAGGAATATGATTTTAATACCGTTAAGTTACAGAGAAAACAATACCAAAGAGGGTATCAGAATGCTATATATGATTTCAAAAAACAAAAAATTTGAGAAGTAGAGATGTAGTTATATTTTGGTAGATAATCATGCCACCTAGAACCATGGTCACATACACCTAGGAAAAATTTTCATTGGTCTTGTACTTATGTCATATGGTCCACACGTTGCTTATGTTGGTCTAACGAGGTATACGGGGGTTTTGGACTTATTAATGCATCTAAACACCCTATGTTTGGTAAACTAAGAGAATTAGAACCCTATTTTATGATTTTTAAGTCATTGGGGAACTTCTATTCCTTAAAAAATGGAATTGGTTTGACCATAGCTGACCATGCATGTATTTGGGTGGTTTTTGGCCCTTTTGGACCATTAAATGTTGTCTAGAGCCACTCCCACTCACCCATGCACTCCAATACACCTATCCTACCCTGATTTATGTCCTAGAATGATTCACCCATGTTCACATAGACATTTGTGGCCGTTTGAGGTGGTTTGTGAGCTTATTGGTCAACCTAGGGGGGTTTCAGGTCCAATCTAAGCATGCCACATGTATGCCACCAATTTTCCTCCTAAGGAAAATTATTATTTCCCATTGTATTATAAATATGTACCACACATATTTAAAGTATGTACATTAATATAAACTTCAGTTATTGGAACCATCTCTTTGTGTTAATTTTTCTCTTTTCACTATTTTTCTGCATAGTTTGTGAATAGTATTGAATTGTGAGGATTCCATTGGATCCTTTATAATGACATGAATAATATTTTCACATGGTATCAAATCTCTTTGGATATGTAAATAAAATCCATAGCGCTTGGGTTGTTATCTAGGGTATTCTCTAGAAAAATTTGAGTGTTTACATTGTGGGTAGTTCCAATGCCTTCACCACTCAATGTGCAAGCAGAAATGGAACAAAGTCATGTATTTATTACCCCATTCAATTAATTTGAATGGAAGGCCAAAATGGTTATCCAATTGATGTCGAAAGGCCTCTACAGAGTAACCATGGGAACTGAGACCCAACCCAACTCTGTAGTGGAAAAATTGAAATACTTCAACAGACTAGATGTGTTGGAATATATTAAACCCACTCATAAATTAGGATAAAATAATTAATCATTATTTGATTAATTATTCACCCAATAGCTTAATTATTTAGCATCCACTTGCACCTTAAATTCAATACATGCCATCTATATCCTAGGAATGATTTATTTCTAATTCTGGGTTGATATTGACCACCTTTTGACCATCCAGAATTAGTATACATGAATTTATAGTAGATTCTACTTTATTCTGCTTTTTCTGCTTTTCTTGCTTTTCTATGGATAAGATAAAATCTAGTCAACTAGGAAACTGAGAGCTTTTGTTTCCAACCCATCCTCCATTAGTTTTTCTCCATTTTCTTAAGATTAGCATGTTTTTTCCATCTCCTTGACAACTCACTCATGCTTTTGCCAACTCTTGAGGTCCTTTAGATATTTGGGAAGTGCTTTAGCCACCTATGGGGTTTTTCTATATTTTGGTAAGTCAACCTTTTTGATCTTTATGAGTTGTTTCCATACAATTCGATTTTCCTATGAGGGATGTACTATTTATATACACTATTATTCATCATTATTCAATGGAAGGATACACACCAATATTAATCTCTTTATTCATGTGATTCAGTCTCTTTTATTCTCTCTATTTTTCCTGTGTATGCTTGTGAGAATTCTTAGTATCAAGATCTATTTCCTACGATTCTTCTTATTAGCATCATTGCACATAGCATTGATCTATTATTTCTACAAGATGAAGCATTCAGGATGATTTGTCTCAACATTTCGAGGGAACTTCTCTTCCATGTAGACAGTATTAGCACACCCAATGAATTTTGCCTCAAGATCAAGTCACTATTTGGGAATACTTATGAGATGAGAGGACACCAACTCAAAAATCAGTTGATCTCATTAAGTCCAACTCACTTTGAGACAATCCAAGATTTCTTCACAAAGTTCAAATTGTTGGTTCTTTAGCTTAAAAAATGTGGCATCGAGAAGAAATAAGAGTAGCTAATCTTTTATATCCTTTCAAATTTATGTCTTTAGTATTCTATGTTTGTCTTGACATTTCATTCAAGCAATATGACACTTCAAATTTGGAGAATGGCCCCACTGGAAGACTTCATGGAGTCTTTGACTCAGGAACAAGACAAGTTAGTTCAAACGGGTACCATCAAATCCACCAAGGATCAAGCCCTTGCTGTAGGTGTTTCAAATCAATCCAAATGAATGAATAAATCCAAGGATTCAAAGCAGCAAATAGTGAAGGAGAATAAGCATTCAGATGTGGAAAGCTCAAGTTCAATTGATAAGGATTTGAAAGCCAAGAGGATGAAGGGTAAGAGAGAGAAGCCCAAATGTGATTATTCAAGAGTTTCACATTAAAAAAATATTTCTTCAGAAGGAATATGGACATCATAACCACTTGAGCTCCTTGAAGACAACAATATTGATGTTCCAGATTTTGCAAGAAGAGAGGAGCGCAAGCTGTCCTTGGAGCAAGAAGATGGTAAGTGCTTGTATTCTTTGGGTACTAGGAAGAAACTTGTTTCTCATATCTATGTTTTAGATAAATTTGTTTCTAATTTAAATTATGATATATCATATTCTGAAACCTCCATACCTTCCTTGGAAGAAACCCCAAACAACTCACCAATGTTTCCTCCAAAACCTGGTCATTTTTCACTAGTTTCCGACTTGTATTCTAAAATATCTTTCCGAATCCATTTAGATCCATCCTATTCTTATTCTCAAATGTGATATGAAGGATTATATGTATATTATTTCATTCATAAACTCATTTCCCCAACCATTTGATTCCGAAAAGACCCAACAACCCTCAAGTTTTCTAGTTGGAAAATCTCAAAATTGCATTGTTTCCAATATTATGTCACTTGTGTATGTTGTTTTTATGTCTTGAATATCATTCATTGGTTGGAAATCCATGTCATTTTCCTTCATGGAACTATTGTTACACATGTATGGACTTGATATCACCACCAATGGTTCAAATTTTAAATCTCCAGACCATCCAAGTTCGCTCAACTATCAATATGATCCAACTACCCACTCTTTTCCCACTATGGACCCCTTTGCTCATGGAGACACTATACCTCTGATATTTTATGCTTTATATGACTTAGATTCTGATATTTCAGAGCCCCATGAGATTTTTTACAGATTTAACAATGTTGTTAATCAAATTGGGAATAACATTCATGGTTTAATTCATGATATGGCGGTTACACATGAAGCTAACTTTGTTGAGTCTTTTGATGCTCTTTGGGAAAGCGTTTGCAGAGATATTTTTTCCATTCTTGATTATGCTTCCAGATCAGAGTATGTTTGTATAAAAAATAATTCTTATTATTATCCTCCATCAACAAATTATGGCATTCAAGGGGCCTCTCTACCTGTTCTTTTTCTACAACACATTAATGCATTGATGCATGATCTTGGCATCCACAACATCTGCACCAAGTCTATCACCAAGAATTTGTCATTCAGATTATTAAAGTGAATAAGAAGACATTTTGAAGATATTTTGATCATCTCTATTTCATTTCCATTCTCAAGGGAGGATTTTCCCCATGATTTTTTGCCTCTTTCCTTGTTTTACATGGACAAATAAATTTTTGTAAGAGGTGACTTGAGCCTTAGTTACCAAGCACTAAATTTTTGATGTTCTTACACTAATTTAGGCTTAAGGGGGGTATTATATGGGGATATTATATAATCATACCACATAGAACCATTGCCACATACACCTAGGACACATTTTCATTTGTCTTCTACTTATGCCATATTGTCAACACCTTGGTTATGTCGGTTTAGCAAGGTATATTTTGGTTTTGGACTCATTGATGCACCCAAGAACCCTATTTTTTGTCAAATAAGAGAATGAACTCCAAAATTTATGAAATTTGAGTCCTTGGGTCACCTTACTCCTTAAAACAAGGAACTGGTTTGACCAGAGGCGCCCATGCATGTATTAGGGTGATTTTTTCCATTTTGGACCATTAAATGTTTCCTATAGCCATTCCCACTCACCCATGCACTCCACCACACATGTAATAACCTAATCCATGTCCTATCATGCTTAAACCACGTTCACATGGCCATTCATGATCTTTTTAGGTGGTTTGGGAGCTTATTGGTCAACCTAGGGGGGTTTTAGGTCCAATCTAAGCCTGCCACATGTATGCCACCAAATTTTCCTCCTAAGGATAATGATATTATCCCATTTTATTATAAATATGTACCAAACATATTTACATTAGTTACAGTAATATAAACTTCAGTTATTCACACCATCTATGTGTCTTAATTTTTCTCTTTTCATGGGTTTTCTGCACATTTTGTGAATAATATTGAATTGTGAGGATTCCCTTAGATACTAAATCTTGTTGTGAATCATATTTTCACATAAATAAAGGAAGTATTTATCCAAATCACCCTCCTAGAAGTCAACAAAATGTAGAAAATAAAAAAGAAAAAGAAAAAGAAAGGATTGTACAAAAGATTCCAGATAACAAAACAAAGACATTAAAAGAAAATAAAAAGTAAATTCCAATTGAAAGTGAAGAAATAGTTTCCTCCTTCAGTTTACATAACTAGATATCCAAGATAAATATTTCAATTCCTTTTAATGAGTTGTTGAAGAATAATGAATATAGAGAAAAGATTACCACAATCATTAGAACTAATGGAGAATGCGAGCCACATACACTAGGGTTGACAGATGATGCCGCAATCATTTTTATTGGTCCTGGGATTGAATATATTGATGAAGAAGATGTTCCACCTTTCCACATTAGCATTAATGTTCATGATATTACCTTACATAATGCTATGTTGGATTTGGGTGCATCGCATAATCTCATGGGAAGAGTAGTGGTTGAGAGCCTGGGATTAGAAATCACAAGGCCTTATAAATATTTGTTCTCCTTTGATTCCTAGAAATTAAAATATTTCAAACTAATTAAATATTTGGTAATTACTCTTGCACAAATTCCTGCCAAGAGTATTATCATGGATGTAGTAGTGGCTGATATCTCTCCAAAATATGGTATGTTGTTATCAAGGTCTTAGGATTCAAAGCTCAAAGGAACATTGTAGATGGGCATGTCTTATGTGACAATTCCTTTGTTTGGAGAACAAAGAATATTATAGAAGGAAAATAGATTCAAATATGTGGTGAGTAGTCAAGATAGGCCCAATAATCATCCCATATATGTTGTTGATACTAATCTGGGATCTTCTACATTTTTCAATGACTCCCATATTGAAAAAACTTTCCTATAGTAGATGAAAGAACATAAGATAAAGAATTTGATAAGAGGCATGAAGCATTGGAACAGAAACATAATGATGAGGGGTTATGTAAAAAGTACTTTGATGGATCAATAATCAAGGATGGATCTGGTGTTGGTATTTGGATTATTTATCCAAATATAGATTCTAAACTGTATTGTTTTAAATTGACATTTGAATGTACTAATAATGTAGCTGAGTATGAGGCTTTGTTACTAGGATTAAATTCCTTGAAGGAATTAAAAGAAAAAAGAATAGATGTCTTTGGATATTCATAATTCAAGGTAAATCAAATGAATGGTAGCTATCAAACTAAACATCCCGGGATGCAAGATTATAGAAATGAAGTTTGGTATATGTTGGGAAACTTTTGTCCTAAACATATAATCATTGTAATTCCTAGAATACAAAATCAGATAGTTGATTCTTTGGCCACTACTGCTAGGAATTTAAGGTTCCTATACATCCTAACAAAAAGTATGAGATTGAAGTTGCAAACAAACCTTCTATCCCTGACAATTCTAAATTAGGAAGTATTTTAGGATGAATTACAAAAAAAAATATTTTTAGAAATGTTAGATGAGTTTGTAAATACAAATATTGATGAAGAAAATAAGAATTCATAAAATATCCAAGTTGATGAATAGTTTGTAGATGAGAATGTTGAACATAAAAATTTGAAAAATATGATTGGGGGTAAGGATATTATTCATATGAAAGGTAAATATATTACCAAAGGCCTTATACCTACAGAAAAAATGTTTAACCAGAATGATGTAGCTAAAGATCCTAAATTACAGCCTAATGAAAATGATATTCGGGATCAAAATATTGGAACCGAGGATTCTCTGAAAATACTGACTCCTTTCAAAAAACCTGCCTATAGAAGAAAATAAGAGATACATTAATTTGAATAAAAATTATACTGATGTTTTCACTTGGAGCTAAGAAGATCTGAAAGAATATGACACATCCATTTATATAGCATACCATTCCTATTAAACCTAAATAAAAACCTTTCAGACAGAAGCTTAGAAGAATAAACCCAATGTTGGTTCCCTTAATTGAGAAAGAGGTATGGAAGTTATATAATGCATAAATTATTTTAAAACTCAGATTATCAAGATGGGTGGAAAATCTAGTTCCCTTTAGAAAGAAAAATGGGGGAATTAGATTATGTGTAGACTTCAGAAACATTAACAAATTTTCATTAAAAGATAACTATCCCTTTCCTAAGATGGATCATATACTGCAAAAAGTTACTAGTGCAAAAGGATTTCTACAATGGATTCGTTTTCTGGGTATAATCAAATAAAAGTTCTTCCTTAAGATCAGGAAAAAACAACATTCAACACGCCATGGGGAATCTTTATGTGTGCCAAAATGCCATTTTGATTTATGAATGCAGTAGAAACTTTCCAAAGGGAAATGGACATAGCTTTTGATGAAGAAAAAGATCAATTTGTTGTAATATATATGGATGATATTACAATCTACTCTAAATTTGACAGGGATCACATAAAGCACTTGGAAAAGGTTTTTTCTGAAATGCAGAAGGTATGGTATCTCCCTCAATCCTAGAAAATTTAACTTTGCCATGAAAGAAGGGAAGTTACTGGGTCATATTATTTCAAAAGATGGGATCAAGATTGATCCAGACAGAGTGAAAGATATTTTGAAGATAGAAGTACCAATAAATAAGAGGGAGATTCAGTCATTCATCAGTCAAGCAAATTTTTTGAGGAGGTTTATCCCAAGATTTGCAAATATTTTAAGAGATGTAACAAATATGTTGAGAAAAGACTATGAAATCAAATGGACTATTGTAGCTAAGAAGTATTTTAATAAAATCAAGAAAGCAATAACAAAATCCCATTTTCTAGTCATCCCATATTTTTATAAATACTATTGTTTTCTCTTTTGCTTATGAGCACATAATAGCTAGAGTACTGCTGCAAAAGAATCAACAAAATGCAGAGAAACCCATTGCTTTCTTTAGAAAGATATTGATTGATGGAGAATTAAAATATGACATTATGGAAAAGTAGGCCTATGCATTGGTCAAGTATTTGAAATATTTTAGGGTGTATATCTTACATTCTCATATCATTGCTTATGTTCCCAACAATGTGGTAAAAAACATTCTTACTTAGCCTGATCCAGAGGGAAAAGGAGAAAAATGGATAGAAGTATAGGTGGAGTATGATGTGGAAATTAATCCTACAAAGTTGGTGAAAGGACATGAATTAGATAAGTTGATGACTGATTCAAACTGTGAATCTTTGCAATTGAATTTCTTTTCTAATGCCTCAAATCAGTTGGATTTAGGATTACAAGTGATCACAGACTTCACTTTATCTCTTTGGTATAGTCACATTGTGTATGTTTTGCAGAATTGATAAGCACCTTGAGGATTGAGTAAAACCAAATCTAGATCAGTAAAGCTGAAGGAAGAAAAAAATTTCATTATGAATCAATATTTATATTGTAAGAACCCATAGGGCATATTGTTGAATTATTTATTGTAGAATGAATCCCAACGGACTATGAAGGAATTTCACCAGAGAGTATGTGGAGGGCATCACTCATGGAAGGTGATTATAAATAAAAATTTCAGGGCTGGTTTCTATTGGCCTACAATGTTTCATGATGTTTATAAAGAGGTAAAAACCTACCATGAGTGTCAAATATTTGATGGGAAGAGGAATTTAACTCCATTTCCACTCAATCATATTTTAGTAGAAGCAAGATTTCAACAATGGGGATTGGATTTTACAAGTGAGACAAACCCAAATTCTTATGGTCAGCATAAATGGATTTTAATGACCAGTAATTACTTTACCAAATGCATTGAGGCCATACCTACTAGAATTTATATTTATGTTCTTATTATCGATTTTTTGGAAAACAATATTTTGTCAAGGTTTCGATGTCCTAGGATACTTGTAACTGACAATGCAGAACCTTTCAAGTCCAAGAAAATGATCAATTTTGGTCACAAATATCATATCATCTTAAATCATAATGCTACATACTATCCTCAAGGAAACGGGCTTACTGAGTCCTCGAATACGATTCTAGTACAAATAATAAAGAAGTTATTGGAGGACACCAAAAGATATTGGAACAAAAAACTAAAATATGCTTTATGGGAATATAGAATAAGTACAATAAGAGCTATTGGTATGTCACCTTTTTAGTTGGTATATGGAGTAGAGGTGGTATTTACAATGTCTTTAGGTTTTCTTGTAATGAAGCTGCTACAAGAACAGGAGGAAGAGCCAAATCATATGCAGAGGAGCATAAATCAGATCATTGAATTGAATGAGGTAAGGGAAAAAGATTATGATAGAATGCAGGTACATCAGGAAAAAATGAAGAAAACATTTGACAAGAGGGTTGAAGAAGAAGAGTTTCAAGTTGATGATATGGTTCTAAAGTGGGTTGCAAGGAAGGAAGATAAACATGGGAAGTTTGATCATTTGTGGAAATGGACACATGTCATTGTTGCTTTTAGAGGGGATAATTCTTTTATTCTGCAATATCAAAATGGGGTTCAAATTAAAGGAGGACCTGATAATGGAAGATTATCGAAGAATTACTTGTCTTAAGGATGAATATATTTTGTATATTAGTTGTATATATTTTTCTTATTTGAGAAATGATTACATATGACAAGTGTAAGGATTTGAAGCCCAGAGAGAAGGCTCTAAGATCTGAAAAAATTGTCATTTTCTTTGATTTATTTGTGGAAAAAGAAAAAGAAAAATTAGATTTGTTAACTTTTGAAGATATTTTTGTAAGAAATATAAGATTGGCACTGGTTTATGGGTTTTTTTCTACCTCATAGGGAGTATATCATCCTCGATTGGAGCCAGCTGTTAGCACTGTTTCAATTAACAGTTGGAATGAAAACGCTCGAGGTGAAATCAAGGTGTTGTATGTAAAAATTTTGACAATATGACCAAGGGGTGATGAAATAAGTGCTAAATTGGATACCAAGCTATTTATCTTCTCATAAAACCATAGGCTAATTTTTTTAAAGGGATAAAAATAAAGAAATAGTGATTATGTTATATAGATAAAGTTTTAACGGTACATATTTTCAAGAGGAAAGATCTACGGCGGGTAGTGGATCCGCCATGTGAAGTTGTAAGCAAAATGTAAATTTGGTAATCAGTGGAAATGTTTAACGATCCAAAACAAAGGAATAACGTAGATAATATCTATGGTGCACATAGAATCTGCTGGGAGAAGATGCATGAAAAAATATGAATCAAGAGTGGGAGGAAAGTTTAAAGCATGGCTTAAATCTACAGTGGAGATGAAAGATGGATAAGATCGGTGGTGGAGATGGGGTTCGTTGGGAGTACTTGTGGGATCTATGTTGGATGGAGGATTAGAAAAACTGTTAAAAATCACTCTTGATTGACGGTTGGTATAGTCGGTGGACAAGATCGAGGGTTGTTAAGTGATTCACCCGGAAAAGCTGCACATTGTTTTAAAAATCAAAGGGGTGGTGGAAAATAAAGGTGTTCATTAAATGATGAAGGAAATAAATGATGTGTGATGAATTTCGCGTAAATATACAGTATCTAGATGATCCACTAAGGGAATTTTAGCAGAATATAGACAAGGTTTTATCTAGTGGATAAGGAAAGGTTAAAGTTAATAGGTGATCAAGATAAATGATTCAAGAGAGAAGTGGATTAGATCTACGGTCAAAAAGAGATCATCTCTTGTGACATGCATGAGGATTAAAGGATAATTCCACCAATGAAAAATAAACCACCTTTATTTCAAGAATATTATAAAAGAGAAAAGCACATGTTCAAGGATTATTTGCGAGTTTGTGCATTGGGAGATGAAGCATTTCTGCATGGAAAAATTCAAGTCAGACAACTATCTTTTCAGCCATCAAATTTACAAGTAGGCCATGTCTTCACCTACCTATTATTATTTAAAAATAGATAGAGGAGGTGAAGTTGAGGAATGAGCCTTAGAGTTTAAAAAAATAGATGAGGTTTTCAAAGATAGAGATGATGACATGGTTTTGCTATTTTTTCTTTTGTCCTGGCTCACCAACTAAAAACCAAACTAGAAGCTTTTAAGGACTAGGGAACTGAACCTACATGGAATATTCTAGTCCCATTTTTATTATTTATGTCCAAACTAAACCTTAAATTTCACAAATTGTGTTGACTGGTGTGCATCAAACTACTCCTCTAAGAGAGTAATCATGGAATATGCTAAAACAAAAACTCTATGCCCTCTAAATTCCCTTATCGTTTGAGATTCTCTTACAGTCTCGTTTTCATTCACCCCAATACAAGAATATTTCATAGAAGAAGACCTAATTCAGTCATTCATGCATGCAATCATTGAATAAAAGAATCCATTTTTCTCCAATTATTTTAGATCTTATTTATCCCTTGCTAAGCAACCCTTTCCCTTAGATTTCAACCTCTTTAAAGAATAAACAAAGTTGGTTATTTCAATGTTGAGACAATTATTAGGTTTGTTCACCCAAAAAATCCCTCACTCAGCTCTACATGGCCTACACCACCCAAGGACACCCATACACGACCTTCGTAACATGCCATTAGACCCCCACACCCTCAAAAAGGCTTAAAAATGAGTAAAAGGGATTAAAAACCCCAAAAAGGAGCATAAATAACTCTCCTAGGGGCTAAAGCCTCCAAAAAGGGGCTAAAACCCCTCAAAGGAGCCTAAAACCCTAAAAGGAGCCAAATTTAGGGCAGAAGGGGCTAAAAGTGCAAAAAAGGGGCTAAAGCCTCGACCAAGGGCTTAAAACCCTAAAAATCCCCCCAAAAGCTATAAAAGGAGGGTGGGGGCCACTCCCAAAGAACACCTCTCTTGCATACTGTTATGCTTCCCGTGGATGCATTGAGACCTATTTGCCTCTCAAGCCACCCACATCCCCCTCTCTTCCACTCATCTTCCCCCATTGAGCCATAGCTCCTCCATTGCTGAGTGAGATAGGGAGGTGCTTCTTCTAGCCAGGGCATGGTGGCCCATTTCACCAAAGAAGAGGTATAATCTAGTTTTGTTCATATGTTTTCTTTGTTAGTTTAGTCGTTTTTTAACCATTATTTGTTTGCAGGTTTGATCTCTAACATGTTTTGCAGGTTTATTGTAGCTTAATAGGTGTTTGTAGGTATCCAAGGCAAAGCCCTAACCTTGTTTGTAGAGGGGATCACGACCATACTCTTTCTTATTCTTTGCTTTTTTTCTGTTCTACTTTTCTTTATGCATTTTCCACATGCAGGAACCTACCATTCTGTCGTATAGATAGAAGGGAGCCATTCCTGCCATTCTGACTCTCCCTTTTTCCCTGTTGGATAAGCTTTCCAATGCCTATCCACTAGCTTCATTCTGACCTCGGGTGTGAAAACCACAACACTTCTAAAATGATGATTTTTACCAAATGTATTCTGGTCTGAAATGTCAACTTTAACCACCTGGAACTCTCTTCCTTTTCATCCCTGAAACTACTGAGAAACCCAATGAGAAATTCACTACAAAACCCCAAATTTTCTTTCGTCAAAATCGGGTCTCATCTCAACTAATTTTTTGACGTTTCAGCGACCAGATCCACTAACTTTCTCCATGGTTCATTGACGGTTTGTTCACCTATTCCCTTCTAGTGTGTCGAACTTGTAGTGGTCTAAGCTTCCGATCTGCATCAATGATGCCAAACCTTTATCGACGGTCAAAACCCCTAGTCACTGTGGCATCGGCAGCTGGATGGTCTACCCATCAGGTGAATGGTTTCTTAAGCGGACGCAATGGCGACTTCATCAACTGTTAGTCTTTTCCGATCATCGACCTCACCATCTATAATCTTTTGATCACGTCCATCGGCGAGCTCATATTCTAAATTTTGTTGATTGCCTATGGTTTTCAACACTTCAACAAAATTCCAAAATTTTTCTTCTTCCTTCTATGTCGATGAACCCAACAACTAATTTCTATCGATGGCGTCGGCAGTCCAAACGACTAAAATTTTCTGACATCAAAGGTCAATATCGGATGTTTCCTCAACTATATTGAACCGGCATTTCGGCAATCTTCAGCTGATATCCACCGAAACTGCGGCTCCCGCATCCACTAAGTTTAGCCGACGGTCGACAATTCCCATACTTAGAAAGTTTTTCAAAAATTTCTTTTTTAACCTTCCTTCCGCCACTTCATCGGCTCAAATGTCTTTTATTCCTAACCTATGTATCAGCACCTTCACTATCTATATGATGTGACATCATTGGTCAGGGACTCTAAACATCTGAAGGATAGTCCACTAGCCGGCCGCAACGGTGGGTGCATGAACAGCTAGACCTTTTCGATGTTCATCAACGATTCCATCTTCTAACTTCCGTTGATCATCGATGGGTTTGACACTTAGACGAATTTTAACAAATTTTTCTTTCCTTCATATTTTCTCCCACGACGCTCCGTCGGATATTCCATCTACTATTTTTTGCCGACACTGTGGCGACTTCATCAACTACTTTGCGTCGCTATTTCGGTGGTCTTCTGCTGACGGATTTTGATGGAAGTTTCCTATCCTTTCACCGTTTACCAGTGGCCCATATCGAAGGACCTTTCGACTAAAACTTCCACTGCATCGAAGGAGCAATCCTCTAAACTTTTTCGACTGCCGACAGTCTGGATACTTAGAAAAATTTTCAAGATTTTTATTCGGTGGTCCCCGTCAAACGACCTTCTGCTTAGGTGATCTGATGCATCGACGAGACTTTGGACTAGGTCCTTCGATGATCTGATGATCCCAATACTTAGAGGAATTTTCCAGAATTCCCTTGTCATGCATAGGTTTTCTTCTATTTTCTGCTGGGAAGAGGGAAACCTGCCTCTACTAGCTGACTTTTCATGGCCCATTCAGGCCCATGCTACAATCTTTAGCTTTGATACCATACTATAACATCCCCCACTCTCTGACTGGTGAAGAGGATGCTACCAACAATCAAAAAGCTCCGAGCAACTAGCCCCATGAACACAGACATGCATAAATGCTGATATAAAATGCTTAGAACATAAAACATGCTAAGATGCATAAAACATACAAGGATGCATAGTTACTCAACATACAACGAAAGAAAACATATACATTCCAGCATCAACATGCTCATCATTATGGTTCATTAGACATTAAACAGTAATGTAAATGTAGAAGAAAAAATGGACAGGAATGCTTCTCTTATAAATATCTCGTCCCACAACCAGCTATGTCGCTGCAATGTTCCACCCAAGCATAGGCTAGCATTCTCATCAATCTCTCAGCAACACTGCCACCCTCGAGATGGGCATGATTCCTCAAGGAATAAGGGTCAAAGAAGACTTACACATAGCCTAGGTACACAAATCAGCCAAGCCCACATAGTAGGGTTTATTAAGCCATCAAGGAGCTAGGAAAGGCTAAATGCTAAGCTGGTGGCTGCAATGGAGAGCTAAGGATGCCTACACCAGAGTTAACCTGACTTCTAAGACATCCACACACCTGACATCAGGACTCAGTCCTTTCTCTGCTTCATAGTCCCTTGGGACCTGAATTCCCTTTCCTATACTCTTCAAGGGTTGTGGAGAAGAAAGCTAGCAGTCTAACTTTGTCTGAGTGGCTCCAAACACCAATTTTCTCAAGCATACCTAGCCTCTAATCCTACTCTCAACAGACTACAGACCAACCACTGCATACCGCAGTAAATAAATAGTCTGCAGCTCTATGAGGAGATAAATACAATAGGGTGAAAACCACAAATGACAAGGTGAACATAGCTCAAGTCAACAAGATGACTCAGAGTTGTTCTTGGCCCTAACGTGGCCAAAACAACTCGGCAGCAATCCAAAAAGGTACTTGCATACATAACAACCCAAAAAATGGGGGAAGACAGTGACCATGCTTTTACCTTTGCAGAAACGGGAGAAACACAAACTCATAGCAAATCCCACATGGAGATGAAAAGGTCTGATTCTCATCTTGGATAGGGGAAACACATATGTAGACCCCCAAAATGTAAGGGCAGACATAGTCAACCAACGTGGGGAAACAATAGCCCATTCTCAACAATGAAGCCACGACACACCTACATAGTCGACAATGGAGGATTAAACAGACCCTCAACCATTCCTGAGAAGAACCTACACACCGGCCACAATCATAGGAACAATACCTGCCCCGGCCTAAATGCTAACGGCCAAATTGACACACCCTTTCTCTCTGTGAGAGGAACCATGATGGAGAATCCAAATGGTGCATGAGGAAGTAGGATCTCTCTTTGTGAGGATTACCAGAACAACTCATGATGGGAGGAAAACTAGCACCCTTCTGCATGAGAGTGATCCAGACCCAAAACCTTCGAAGAAGTGGGATCATGGAAGAGTGGAATGAGTGTTTTTTTCTGCCCCCCACGATGTGAAGAGGAAGAGTCCACTGGTGGAGTGGGTATCTAGGTAAGGACTAACAGTTCTGCCACAACCACGACTACCCAGCAATAACTACTCCCAAACAACATAAATTAAATGGGTGGTCAACACATGGCAAACTCCTAATGACCCCCACAGGTTGGACAACCCCCCCCCTTAACCTCAGGAATCATGCCCTTTTAATTTAACGTTGCATCATCGTAGCTGGCTGTAGGTTTATTTTAATTGATCTGCATATTTACATGATGCCCAAAACTATAATGTGTCAGATAGCATGATATACCATCAGCAACGATCCCCATTGCTGAAACATACACAACCAAATCGATGGTGGGGATTTTGCCTTTATCTCCTCACCATAATTAATTACAACATATACATCATGTATCCTTTAATGCAAACAAGTTCAAAACAGGGACATTACGTGGGGGCATTGGCCCATCTACAATGGTGCCATTGCAAATACCCCCAGCCATGGAGGTGCACTATGCACCTGCAAACCCCGCCACCATCGCCGCCCCATCTCACATTAACCTGGGGTCAATTCTACCTTTCGTGGCTTGTATTAACTTGCCTAATTTGGCTAGACTGAGAAATGACCCCATCCGCCATCAAACCTTTTGGCCTCCCATGCCAACCAAGCTGCCATCAAACATTCCCAAGTTTGAAGGCAAGGCAGGGGAGTGTCCCCAAAATCACATTATGACATTTCATCTATGGTGATCCTCAAATAGCAGGGTATATGACTCAATCAAACTATGACTGTTCCAACGCACCCTCACAGGTGCGGCATCCAAATGGTACATTGAGCTCTCGCAAGCCAAGTACCGAGATTTCAACTTCTTAGCTTTCATGTTCCTACAGTATTTCCAACTCCCCATCAGATATGATGAAGGGGTGGAGATTCTGTTATCCTACCACCAAAGTACTGCAACACATATAATTGACCAAATTCATGAGTGGCGGCAACGTCGTAGTTTTTGCAAAATCCAACTTGATGACATGATCTTCTTGGATTGGTTCCTCAAGACCTTGCGCCTTCCCATAGCAAAGGACGTCGCATCCGAATGTCCCCAATCCAAAGAGGAGGCCATACTAAAATCCCAATAGTTTGACCTGATCGACGCTCAGTCTAGATATTTCTACACCATTATTCCATATGCTCCCCGCATGGGTACCTCCTACCTGGATGCACAGGAGGCATCCCATGCTGTAGACGACATCATAGGCTTGGTCTCCCAACAACCACAGCACTGTCTGACACCACTTACCGTTACACCACAACCAAACAACACTGCTAGTGTTGCTTACCAAAACCAAACTCCAGACTATGCTAGAATGATGTCCCAATCTGGAGCAACAGCTTCCTACGCACAACCTACACCACCACAGTAGGCTCAGGCCATGGCATGGCCAACACAGCAGTACACGGGGAAAATTCCCAAATTTGTGGCACCGTAGCCCACCCAAATTTATTATGCACCACCAGTGCAAGCCATTCAATCCCCCATCCCTACTCAAGCTGCTTTGTTGGGACAAGTATTTGCACAACAAAACTGTCCCAACCAGCCTACCCCCAATAATCAACAAGGGAAAGCTAGAAATAATCGGCCCTAGAACCAATCCAGTAACCAACCGCAGGGAGGCGGTCAACAACCAAACCCTCCCAACAATTCCATAGCAAACCAACCCACCCAAAACCCACCACGACAAAATGCACCAAGACGCAATGCCCCGTTGCACACAAACCAACCCTGCACACTCTGCGATGTCTATGGGCACTACACATTTGAGTATCCTCTCATGGGTTGTGCTAAGCAGGCCATTCAAAACGAGGCCCAACAGGCCGCCAAAGCTACGAACCAAGCCCAACCCAACCCGGCACCACAAGCAACTCCCCTCATGGTGCTTCAAAAACCACTACCAGTCCAAGGATTGGTGAAAACCGCACCCCTCCTTGGGCCAATCCAAACACTCCGAGGGAACCTCCCATAATAGAAACAGGTGTCCACCACCTACTAGCCATGACGACTGAAGAGGTTAACCTACAAACCAGACGGAATCAGTACAGTACCACCACCAAACCCGCTGACACATCAACGACATCTACATCCAAAACAGTCAACCTACCTCTTCAATTACCCCCATTCCCCCACCCCCCATATGCTGAGTGGCCAACAACACCACAACTAGATCTGTTATCAACTATAGCATTGTGGATGATTTGTCCCAAACACCAATAGCCATGTCCGCTCAGGAGGTACTCAAAACGTGCCCAATGCAACAAAAAGCGTTACTAGCTACCCTTGGGGTCGTAGACCCCTCCGAATCCAAGTTGATCACATTCGACATGGAGAATGGAGAACTGTGCATGCCATCCACCATCACCTTCCAAATCCTGGTCTCTATCTAGAACTTGGTTGTGCACCGGTGCATAGTAGATGAGGGGGAATCTATGTGTGTTATGACTACCCTAGTCTGGTAGGAACTTAGATCACCAATTTTGCAACCATCCTCCATAACTCTGTGGGATTATGATGGCCATCCCACTAAAGCCCAAGGAATCCTCCCCCATGTCCCCATCACATTATCCAGGAAGATAGTGTTGATCTACATAGAGGTCGTCAACACTCAACTGGACTATAACCTCCTCCTTGGAAGAAGTTATATGTACGCCATGAGAGCGGTCGCATCAACTGTCTTCTGTCTCATGATTTTCCCCCACAAAGGGAAGATCATGACAATTGATCAACTCACTTATCATGATCCGCAAAGGTTAATGACACCTACCAACATTATCCCTACCATCACCACCATTGAGCCACAAGGGATGACCACACACGCCAATGTCGTTCCTACAATCAACACCATGGTTGACAACAGACCAGACTCCCCATTGTTGAATGTGGGTCCTTGGTTGTTTGCTGATACCACCATGAGAACTCATTTCCCCTTAGTGTCACCACCACCGACACAAAATGAGACTGCGGACTTATGCATGGTCTCATCCAGCACTGCTGCACCCAAACAACAAGAACAGCTACAGCCCCAACCCCAACCCCAACACCGTCCGCAGCCGCAACACCAACAACAACCGTAACATCATCCGCAGCAGTAGCGTTTCATGCAACTACAACCACAACCGCATCCCCACATGCAACCAACAAGGAGTTATCTGGGCTCATTACCAGTCCATATGATTACCTTCCTCCTTCCCCCACCTGGGGTCATGAACAAGCCGGTAATGGCCACCTTAAGCCTACCTAACTTCACATTGGGAATTTCGGTATCGTATCTTGATCCACTAGCTCAACCACCCATGCCCCAGGTTTTTTTAACCCTGGTGCAACCCATTGTGGTCGAGTCTCACCCTCCACCTGGCCTGCAAAAGCCAACTGTCGCACCTGCACCTACACTTCCCCACCCAAAAAGGGCCAAGGGAAAGAATGCGAAACCTACCGCAGAGCCGTGACAAGTCCCGCCTTGCACCGTTTGTGAGAAATAGGGCCACCCAACTCAAAACGGCCCTAAAATCCCAATAATCCGTGCACATTTGGATGCCATGGATACAAACGAAAACATCCCCATGGTTGAACTCCCAACCACGCCAATACTCAATAAACAAGGCATTGAGAACAAACCATGCTTGGCCCTTTATGGATTGTATTGACACTATTCTCACCATTTCCAAGACTTAACTAAATTTCAAATCACTTTAGTCAACCTCCATCAACATTCCCTTGAATCTGACATCACCCTGATCAAAGAAGTCCACCCCCAACCTCCTTCTTCGGACACCATGTCCATTTACATGATGTCCAGTTCTACCGACCCTCTTGTCTCCACCACCACCAATGGTCCATCATACCTGTCTCTTCCATTGTTTCCGCAACTGTAGCTCCATCTGCAGCCACAACCTCAGTCACAACCTCAACCTCAGTTACCAGGGAAACAGTGGAGTTCATTCCTGATCAACATTTTCCTTTTCTTTTTCCTTTTCCTTTTCCTTTTCCTACCATCCGAGATCGTGAGTAAGTCTATCTTGGCAATCTGCAATCTATAGGATTTCACACTAGGATATCCTATGTGGTACCTTGAACCACCTACCATACCTTTGAGGCCCCAATATTTCTTCACTCATGTCCAGCCAATTGAGATGATGTTGCACCTACCTCTAGGTCCATCAAAGACTACTCCGTCTCTAGGCCTGCCCCTCTTCCTCCAATAGAGACTCAGGGAAAGGAAATGAAAGCCACAACCAATATCATTTTCATGATATTTAGCACTAGTTTCCCTTTCACCTCGTCAGTTGTGGAAGATCCACATGATCTATCCGAGCACCATTTATGTGATGACAGAGATATATGTAATACCTCCTTCAGTTTTACCCCATTCCCTTTAAACCATAGTGTGGAATCGGTTCTTCCCATAAAAGACCAGATTTCGTCATCCCGCCTTGCCAATGAACTTCGTCTCGGCAAGGGGGCATACCTTTTCGCTGACTGAGACAGTTGACTCTTGAAGAAGCCATGCAATGGGCTCCACCTCAAGAGAGTCTATGCTTGATATAACCACTATGAGTCCCTTATAGCGTAGTTTTTTCCCTTTCTTGTTTTTCAAACGTTTTTTAGCACAAGTCAGGGGTAGCACCATCAGCTGCTAATCCAAAGTCACCCAGAACCGGTTCGAGACACCTCTCACACCTCCAGGCTCAAATTTCCATCTCCTTATGAGACCATCGTCTCAAGTTTAAACAAAAAAATTTTGGGACCACTCCCCGAAAGTTACCTCGATTTATGAGCCACGTCTTGGTGATGCAAGTGTCTGTGGACCTGTACTTGCATCACACTTGCCTACCGCTACTCATGCAGGTTTTCAAGCCACCACCCATTAAGGGTTGCCATTTTTCTTCTTGTTTTGTATTTTAACACATAGTTGTCTTCTTTATCCACCGCACCTAATGCGGACCTTTGGACCATTGTCCACAAAAAAAATTATTTTTCTTGTATGTATTTGGCATATAAGTGCCCTGGAGTTGCAATCACATCACATGTAGTCATGTCCATCCACCACAACTCACACACAGCTCACCTGACCTCTATCTGAGAGCCACCTCGGTTTGTGTTCCTCTATCGTACCGACTCGTGAGCCTCTGCTGCAATCTATCTCGCGCATGTATTGGTATGTTTGAGAGCCTTCTACTCCATCCATACTGCACGGGTGACCTTTGGACCACTGTCCACCATCCCGACATGGGGCACTTCCTGTGCCACCGCAATCAGTTGACCATACTAGATTTTTGCTTAAGCTCTTTTCTGACTCCTAAAAACAATGAAAAGATAGCTGAGCGCAACAACTTCCTTTCTCACTCGCTAAAGTATAGGAAAGGGCATCTACATCATCTCGTTTACCTCCTTTTGTAGACCACGTAGAACATCAAATGAAAAGGACCCCCTTGGTACATTCAAGCCAATATGGTTCCCCTCTGGATACTTTTATGCTTTCTCAGGCAGAGGGGCCGCACTTTACGAAAAAGATCACCACCAGTTGTCATTAATCTCTTTTCCATCCTTCTCATCAAGAAAAGATTGCCGAGCAAACTTGGTTTCGTTCATGCTCGTAAAAGTATCTGAATGACCGTCCAGTCAGTATAGGTTTAACCTTTTCCGGCCTGATTGGACTACCAATGGTAAAGAAGTCTCTCATCCTCTACAAGATGGGCGAGCTCTCCTATGTATAATTTTATCCTTTTTCGGGAACAGGATACTACCAACGAAAAAGAGCCCCTACTAGAGTCTTCTTTGTGCTTTCAGACTCTCTAAAATTGAAAGCACCATTGAGCATTTACTTTCTTGGGATCACCAAAAATCCATGAGATTGTACCATAATGGTGTCCCTAGACACCACCCCACAAAAAATAGTTTGGCAGCATTCCCCCTTTAGTTTTCCTTTTTTCAGAGTACTCTGCAATGTGTCTTCCTTGGATCCCATCAATATCAAAAGTGTCCACCTCCTCCAAGTATTTCCCATTTGCAGTACCATTCTCGGTATTATAGCTATGATCCCATTCCCATTAGTCAAGTTTCATTTATTTCTTGGTCCGCCCTACCGTCATACTTTGAACAAAGGAAGTTTGAGTCTACCACACTCCCCATGGCCCTATTCAATTCTTTCCCTCCCCCTCCCCCCTATTTAGTGGGTCAGTCCGCAGATTGTCTCACACCTTTCAGTTATTTCCCTCGTGCTCCTGGTCAAGGAAACACCATTTCCTTGACTAGGGGCAGGTATCCCTCTATCGACAACAACACACATATTCTATAGAATAGACCTAGAGGTCCCTGTATCCTGGTTTCTTTAACCTCATTGATGAGTTCCTTGGACCACTTGAAAGGAGTCCTTAGTGCCTCTCGGGATGGTTGTTTTTCATGTGCTCGACTTCAACTACATCATCGCACTGTTGAGATTCATACAGGGTTTGTTCCATGCAATATTTGGTCAAAGACCCCAGATGTCACTTGAATCTAGCATAGTGATGAGTCTAGTTGAGGGAACTAAACAGGTTATGTCCCTTGGGATTTCCGGGTTGCATTGGAGATAGTGTTTAGAAGCCTCGGCAGTGCTTCTATATAGATTTATGATTGATGCAGCATACTTGTACCATAGAGACTCTAACTCTCAATCAGCGAGTCCATACAGCTATGTACTGTCCCAGATCCAGTAAGAAGTCAGTCATGAAGATATAACATTCCATGAGAATTCCATGGTTCCAATGTATCGGATCAGTGTTGTATTCAGCCTCACATTGAGGAAACCATTATTGTATCATCAGTTGTATATGATCGACTCTTGTATTTTAGAGCATAGATCAAATTATTCTTTTGACATTGTCACAAGCATGGGGATGCCCTCTTCATCCATATACATGTCACACATTATTTGTATCTCACCCATTGATGGGAACCATATTAATACAAAAACCAAAATCCACCATGCCCCAACCCCAGAAGCACCACCTCTACGCAGCAAATCATATGATGGCCATCGACCATACAATGAGTTCCTGCCCTCACACATCAGGGAGCAATCTGTTAACCCAAAAAATCCCTCACTCAGCTCTACATGGCCTACACCACCCAAGGACACCCATACATGACCTTTGTAACACCCCATTAGACTCCCACACCCTCAAAAAGGCTTAAAAATGAGTAAAAGGGATTAAAAACCCCAAAAAAGAGCCTAAATAACTCTCCTAGGTGCTAAAGCCTCCAAAAAGGGGCTAAAACCCCTCAAAGAATCCTAAAACCCTAAAAGGAGCTAAAGTTAGGGCAGAAGGGGATAAAAGCCCAAAAAAGGGGCTAAAGCCTTGACCAAGGGCTTAAAACCGTAAAAGTCTCCAAAAAAGCTATAAAAGGAGGGTGGGGGTCACTCTCAAAGAACACCTCTCTTGCATACTGTTATGTTTCCCGTGGATGCCTTGAGACCTCTTTACCTCTCAAGCCACCCACATACCCCTCTCTTCCACTCATCTTCCACCATTGAGCCATAGCTCCTGTTAGTTTTTCATCATTCAGGCTAGCATTATGATCTTAGGATCTTTAACTGAGATAATAACATGCATAGCAATAAAACACAAGAGACAAGAGACACAAATAATTTTCCTCAGGGAAACCATAGAGGAGAAAACCCTGCAACTTCCTCAGAGATAGAATCAGCACCAAAGGTAAAACCCGAAAACATAAAGATGATCTCTTGACAGCAACAGTCTCTCTCTTGTCCAAGTAACTTCTCCTCTCACTCATGTGCTCCAATGAGTGAGTGTGTGTGTTTAATAAATAGAGAGACTCACTCTCTATTTATATTCTTTCGTTCACTTGAATCCAACTCCAACATGTCGACCTCACTTAAAAATTACTTAGTAGAGTTGACATCTCTAGGAGTGTCTAATAACCCTAGTTCCCCACAACTTATGGGGACTTTTCCTCCTCTGACCAATAAGGAGGTTTATCCGTGTTGTCGTCTTTCACGCACCTGGGTCATGTGGTAGAAATCTTCAAGCCACTCCATGTGTCCTTAGGGGCAAGTCTCAAGTCAAGGCTGTCACCTTGTTCTTGACTACTATGTTTAGGCTTAACTCCTAACGAAGCCAACAGGGGTAGACCCTATTAAGTTACTAAGGATGAAATACTTAGTATGGTGATGTTAAATTGAATGAGTTACTTAGGATTTTGGAATTTAACCATAAACAATCAAAGTTGACAAGATGCAAAAATGAGCGCACGAAAGCACAATGCTGAGACACAATATAAATATATAGAAAGAAAATAACCAGTTCCTTAAAAATGGAGTCAGAAAAGAAATCAATGTACTTGCATGTGCTTGGAGTGAATGTTTTGCAATTGTTTCTTGGTACATATTAAGTTAATGTGAGGTGTGAGTTGATTAAAATTAGGCGAAGGGGTGGACTCCAGATATACTCGAGAGTACTTAGAGTATGTCCAAAACTAAACCTTCATGGCTACCTGCAAGGAATATGTGGGTTGAATGGAGTCTCTAGGGCTATTGTTCATAACGCACCCATTAGGGTGTGACAGAGATCGGAACCCCGAGGTCACTTTTGAGAAGTTCCTGCTTCATTTGGGTATTTTACCACCGTAATGGTTTGATCTATGTGTTGGATTTTCACCTGATGGTTTGTCAATTTGGGAGAGTGAATCATAATTATACTAGTCACTCAAGTGCTTTTGATACAACTTGATTGATCGGACGAACCGCAGCCAAGTGTAGAGCATACACACCGGAGTCTTGTCAATTTTAGTAAATTTTTAAAATTGGGTGTTCTTGTTAAAAAGAAAACCCTCTAGGAACCTCTTTCGATCCAAGTGGATCTCAATCAGGGAATCAAGGAGGGGTTAATTTTATAATAGCTGAAGAAACAAATGATAGAAAGGAAAACACAGATACACAATTCCGGTTTTCTAATTAGTCCTACCACCCATCTCTTTCCCCTTTCGGGTCAATCAGGAAGTCATGGGGTAAGTATTAAGATTACTTTGAAATATAAAATATGGAATATGAAATTGATAATGAGTCAAAGTATACTACCCTGCATATTAGAGCTACACTAGTTTGAAAAGATATAAGCAAAAAATTAAAAAATTGGCACTGACGCAAATCCCCCCAGGGGGGATGGTGAATAGGCTCGAAAGAGCCTATTCGAAAAGATATTTTCCTTTTATTAGAAGAAATTTAAAATATCAGAAAATTAAAATTGATGCACTTTGGTGCTTGTTATCTGGGATCCAAAGGCTTACAACAAGCTTGTAACAAGCTAGAATTAAACAAGATGGTGGGGGAAGCTTTTGGGAAGCTCCGATTCGTCCAAGAGTTGGAAAATGGGTAGAGTATCCTTCTCTTTTTTGTTATACCTGCTAAAAAATAGCGAGCAGTTAGAAGCAAATGTACCCAAACAAACTTTAAAAGTGTTTTGGGTCACCACGCTAGTTATCGGAAAAAAACTAAGTAAAAAATTGTTAAAAGGGGCTAATCTAGTTTTGCAAAAAGGAAACAAGGAAAGCAAGCTTTCCTTGGGATATTTTATTTCTTTTTGGGAAGCCAATGAGATATACACTTTTCTTGTAGAATTGAAATCTTTGAAGAACGGGAAAAGAAACTACCTTATGAGCAAGCTTTAGATCTATGCTTTAGCTACTTGCAAAAAAGGAAATTCCTACACCTAGATCTATCTATATGAAATGATATTCTTTATAAAATTATAGATCTAAGCAGAAAGAATCTTATAAACTAGATCTAACAATATATATTCAGTTCTTAGAACTAGATGTGATCATAAGAGGAAGAGACAGGTAACCGGAATATTGATTTTTTAAAGAAAGGAGGAAGAGAAAGGGAAAGGCCCGTTGTTGGATGGATCTGCAATGGAAACTTCTTAGTGGAATATAGAGGGGCAATTCCTTCACAAAGTTTTTGGATGTACAGCGGAGTCAAACTAGATCCATAGCTTGTCCAATCCTTGCTACCTGAAAGCTAAACACACAATCCTGCACGAAACCTCATGCGATCTGGATATATATATGAAAAAGAGACAAAATTTACATGCAAATAAACATATTAAACATGTATAATCTAGATATTCAAACATATATGCTATAAGATATAGAAAAAAAAAACAAGTAACCTTACTTGCCCAACTATACTCCTATTGATTCAGCTAAATCGTTCAAGCCAGACAAGGTTCAGATGCAGAAATTGAGAGAAAATCTGGCAACCTCAATAGCCGTAAGACAATGCTTAATCCACACACATGAGAGCATTACACCATTTAGCCTCCAAAGCTTCTTTATTCCAACAATCAAAATATTACAACAATATTGCAATAGCGAGCCCTTCAATCCAACTCTAACTATCTTGGAAGAGGCTGCTATGCTTGGATATATACAAAAACTAGGAGATCCAGCCCATTGGGGCACAAATCCCAAGGAAATAAACCAAATATGTTGATGGAGAGTCCATCAATGCCTGATCTGTGTCTAACTGAGCCAGATCTGAGTGTCACTAAGTGCAATTGTCAATCGGAGAGCAGATCAGACTGACACCTCAACCTGTTGACTGAAGCATCCACCAAAACTCATCCAGATGAGCCAAAAAGTGTTGAGGAGAGAGGGAGGGTGAAATTCCCGATAAAGGATGTTGAAGATCAACTCTGGATCTGATTTGATCACCTCCTTCAGTCAAGGATTTGTCAGATCGAGTCAATTTGGTTCAGATAAGATTGATTTCAATCAAATTGGCTGAGAATCCACTGATCTATGATTTTGGATTTGCTCCATTATTCATCAATTTTTTAATTAAAATAATCAATAAATGATTTTTTGGGGCTTTCTGACTCGAGTGATGGAAAATCACTCAAAACTAGAAAATAGTGGGTCCATGGGTTTACATGGTGCTCTTAGCTTGAAAATGAGCACCTACATGACTGAAACTGAATATTTGGCCCACTTTTATTAAAAAATCAATTTTTCCAATTAAACTATTAAAAAATAGCCAAAGTTTTGGAAAAATTAAATTTTAATAAGAAACACTAAAAAAAATAAAAAAATTGAAAAAAATCTAGGGGGGACTTAGACATGTTCATATGACTCGACCATGATGTCTAGCATGCTTATACATTAACACATAGACTATAATAACCTCAATAGGCCTAAATGCCAAGCCGACCACCCCAACTTTGGAGGTATGGAGTGAAAAACTCAGAAATTATCAGTCGTTTATTCAACAACCAATAATAACCAATGGAAAAAACACCCTAGGCTGATCAGATTGACAAATAAAGTCTAAGAGACCGAGTCTTTTATAGACACTATCATTCGAGACCATTTATTACAATTCCCCCATGGGGTATGAACATGTGATATAGTACAACAAGCACTTCCCAGAAGTACTTCCAAAGGTCTTCTGAAGTCCGAACAAGTTATCCTTGTCCGGTTCACCAGGCTCACTTAACAAAAAACCACTAAGTACAACTTAGGTGGTAACATTCTGGCTCCAACTGTGGGACATGTGCTCGATCTGGTCTTTGAGGCAAGGAGAGGATATGAGAACACCAAAATCTCTGGTTTATATACCCTGTAAAAACATCTCAACTTGACAAGAAAAACCTCAGTAGCACAAGTTTTATAAAAAACCAAACAAACCATTAAGCTGATTTATTTAAACAAAATAAATGTAACTAACTAAAAGAAGCAAAGTTTTATTATAGCTAAGTATAAAATAGAAATGCAGAAAGTAAATGCTCTCTTTCAAGGAGCTTATTTTCCTACTCTAACCATGATATAAAAAGGGTTAAGTGTAATCAGAAATCCAATGTAACCACCTAAGAATTTTATTAACATAAAAAAAATTTCTTTGTCTTTGGTTACCAGCCAAAGTAAGGATACTTTATTCAGAAAATGCAAACCTGCATGATGATCCAGAAGGGGTGGGATGGATGGGAAATCATAGGCATGAATAATGTCATCAAACTTCCTCCCAAAATGGTAAGTGCTTGCGTAGGCTGCTTCTATCCATGACTGGATAGGGTTGATGTACAAATTGGAATGATGAGGCAGATTGACTACACCATCATACTAATCATCAAAGCTTACCGGATGATAATTCACTGTATAAACCCCAAGTGGATCCAAGTCATGAGGAAACTCTATATGTGAAGATGATAGTTGAGACTGATATTCTAACTGCATCACATCTGTCTTTTCACAAAACTACTTCTCCATGTCTTCATTATTTATACCTTTGTGCGGCTCTGCATGATATGACTTTGAATGATCATATGGATAAACTGCATGCTCCTTTTTCATATCAAAGTTTCCCAAGGCCACATGGTCCATGCTCTCTCTTTTAGATATGCCATACACAGAAAAATCAACAAAACCATCAAAAGTTTCCGGGTCATTATTTTCCTCTTTATTCATGTCATAGACTGGATTTTCCATGAATGTCCAAGACTCCTCATCAACATCTTTGTCGGGGATAAGGGAGTCCTCTTCACTTGTATCATGCTCCAAGCTATACTTGTCCTCATTTTCATACTCATCTTCTTTAGAGAAAAGTTCACAAGGTAGTAAACCTTCCAGACTGTCATCATTATATGGAGAACACATAGGAGTCCCATCATGTATATTACAGTTTTCATCATAAGTTTCACTATAAGATTCTGCAATGGTTTCATCCTCAGGCTTGTACTGTTTAGATGGTAACAAAGGGTAGGCCTGGCCTACCATGTATATATGATCAGGCTCGCTTGAATTTGTTTCCTGATTACTGACCTTGGGAAGTCCATGTTCCATGAATTGATTTGCAACATAACAAGAGCTTTCTTGGTGGAATTGTTCACAGGGTCTACAACATGGAATTACGTCTTCTACCATGTTAGCTAAGTCTAACTAGTTTGGAATCCTAGGCTCTTGTTGAGGAAAATTCTTTTGATACGTCTGATTCTGCCTAGGCTGAAAGTTCCTAGGTCCATTATTTCTTTCCATTGTGATTATTCTATTGTGCATAAGATTCAATTGTGCAGACTGATATGCCATAAGTTGGTTTTGACTAGTAACCAAGTCTTTTATCATTTCTGTTACCTTTTCGATGGGATCTTTAGAGGCTCCCTTGTCTTCTGATTCAAATGCTTTTCCCTTTTATTCATTGTATGAAGTGTTTCCCCTAGTGTAACTTGGAATGTTGGATTCGCCTGAAGACTGCATATTCTTTTCTATTTTCTCGGCCAATTCCTGAGCAGTTTTTAGATCGGCCGGCTCTTTGTCCCTTAACTAGTACCTCAAATCACCAATGAAAGCTTCGATGTAAGATATGAGGATGGAGGCATCCCTTGGCTTGATTTCTCTAGGGAGGTCCGCAACCACACGCCTAAACTTAGTATTAAATTCATCAATGGTTTCATTCTCCATCTTCTTTATGTTATGGAGGGAAGCAAGCAGATGTCTTGGTTCTTTCTTTCCCCCCATTTCTTCTTAAAACCCTCTAGGAATTCACTAAGAGTTTTATATGAATCATCATCTAGGTCGAAGTACCATTCTTTAGCATCATCTTCAAAGCATAAAGCAAAGAGCATCATTTTGACATCGTCATGGTCATGCGCAGCATCATTGCAATAACTGACCAGGTGCTTTTCAAAATTTCGAAGGTGAGACTTGGCAGTGATGGCATTAATGCCCTGAAATATGGAGAGCTTCTTGATAGCATATTTTGGAATGGCATGGGGAGCACCTGCTATTTGAGAAAAGTCAAGGGGTTTGAATAATTTCGTCATTTCTTGAGATTCGTCAACATGACTCTCTACAAATATGTGATGGTTATCTGAGAGGGATTGGTCTCCTAAATCTTCAAGGTTTCTACGAGAAGTCTTCCTATTCAATATTTCCCTAATAAAACTTTTGCGATCAGGGAGAGGATTGAATAATTGTCGGTGGTTTCTTTGGGTAGAAATTCTTGAAGGGATGTTAGATAGTGGAGTCTCCAGATGGATCGAGTTTTAATTTTTATGTTTTTTAAAGACTAGATCAATCAAAAGTTTTTATCTTTTTAGTTGTTTAGAAAAAAATTAAGCTAAGTCATACTCAGGAATAAAAAGATTTATCCCCGGCAACGATGCCAAAAAATGTTGCCACCTTTCACACACCTAGGTCACGTGGCATTAATCTTCAAGCCACTCGGTCCATCCTTTGGGGCAAGTCTCGAGTCAAGGCTGTCACCTTGTTCTTGACTCCTCCATTTAGGCTTAACTCCTAGCAAATCCAAGGGGGGTAGACCCTATTAAGTTACTAAGGATGAAATACTTAGTATGGTGATGTTAAATTGAATGAGTTACTTAGGAGTTTGGAATTTAACCATAAACAATCAAAGATGACAAGATGCAAAAATGAGCGCATGAAAGGACAATGCTGAGACACAATATAAATATATAGCAAGAAAATAACCAGTGCCTTAAAAATGGAGTCAAAAAATAAATCAATGTACTTTCATGTGCTTGGAGTGAATGTTTTGCAATTGCTTCTTGGTACGCTTTAAGTTAATGTGAGGTGTGAGTTGATTAAAATTAAGCGAAGGGGTGGACTCCAGATATACCCAAGAGTACTTGGAGTATGTCCAAAACTAAATCTTCACGGCTACCCACAAGGAATATGTGGGATGAATGGAGTCTATGGGGCTATATTTCATAATGCACCCATTAGGGTGTGACAGAGATCGGCGCCCTGAGGTCACTTTTCATAAGTTCCCACTTCCTTTGGGTATTTTGCCACCGTAATGGTTTGATCTAGGTGTTGGATTTTCACCTGATGGTTTGTTAATTTGGGAGAGTGAATCGTAATTATAATACTCACTCAAGTGCTTTTGATACAGCTTGACCGATTGAATGAACCGCAGCCAAGTGCAGAGCATACACACCAAAGTCTTGTCAATTTTAGTAAATTTTTAAAATTGGGTGTTCTTGTTAAAAAGAAAACCCTCCAGGAACCTCTTTCGATCCAAGTGGATCTCAATCAGGGAATCAAGGAGGGGTTAATTTTATAATAGCTGAAGAAACAAATGATAGAAAGGAAAACACAGATACACAATTCCGATTTTCTAATTAGTCCTACCACCCATCTCTTTCCCCTTTCAGGTCAATCGGGAAGTCATGTGGTAAGTATTAAGATTACTTTGAAATATCAAATATGGAATATGTAATTGATAATGAGTCAAATTATACTACCCCACAGATTAGAGCTATGCTAGTTTGAAAATATATAAGCAAAAAAGTAAAAAATTGGCATCGACGCAAATCCCCCAGGGGGGATGGTGAATAGGATCAAAAGAGCCTATTCGAAAAGACCTTTTCCTTTTATTAGAAGTGATTTAAAATATCAGTAAATTAAAATTTATGCAATTTGTTCTTTGTTATCTGGGATCCAAAGGCTTACAACAAGCTTGTAACAAGCTAGAATTAAACAAGATGGTGGGGGAAGCTTCCGGGAAGCTCCAATTCGTCCAAGAGTTGGAAAATGGGCAGAGTATCCTTCTCTTTTTTGTTAGACCTGCTAAAAAATAGAAATTATTTAGAATCAAATGTGCCCAAACACACTTTAAAAGTGTTTTGGGTCACCACGCTAGTTATCGAAAAAAAACTAAGTAAAAAATTGTTAAAAGGGGCTAATCTAGTTTTGCAAAAAGGAACCAAGGAAAGCAAGATTTCCTTGGGATATTGGCTTGTTTTCTGGGCAGCCAATGAGATATGAAATTTTCTTGTAGAATTGAAATCTTTGAAGAACGGGAAAAGAAACTACCTTATGAGCAAGCTTTAAATCTATGCTTTAGCTACTTGCAAAAAAGGAAATTCCTACACCTAGATCTATCTATATGAAATGATATTCTTTATAAAATTATATATATAAGAAGAAATACTCTTATAAACTAGATCTAACAATCTATATTCAGTTCTTAGAAGTAGATCTGATCATAAGAGGAAGAGACAGGTAACCGGAAGATTGATTTTTTAAAGAAAAGAGGAAGAGAAGGGGAAAGGCCCATTGTTCGATGGATCTGCAATGGAAACTTGTTAGTGGAATAAAGAGGGGCAATTCCTTCACAAAGTGTTTGGATGTATAGTGGAGTCAAACTAGATCCACAGCTCGTCCAATCCTTGCTACCTTAAAGCTAAACACACAATCCTGCATGAAACCTCATGAGATCTGGATATATATATGAAAAAGAGACAAAATTTACATGCAAATAAACTTATTAAACATGTATAATCTATATCTTCAAACATATATTCTATGAGATATAGAAAATAAAACAAGTAACCTTACTTAACCAACTATACTCCTATTGATTCAGCTGAATCGTTTAAGCGAGACAGGTTTCAGATGCAGAAATTGAGAGAAAAGTCGGCAACATCAATAGCCATAAGACAATGCTTAATCCACACACATGAGAGCATTACACCATTTAACCTCCAAATCTTCTTTATTCCAACAATCAAAAGATTACAACAATATTACAATAGCAAGCCCTTCAATCCAACTCTAACTAGCTTGGAAGAGGCTACTGTGCTTGGATATATACAAAAACCAGGAGATACAAACCAGGGGGGCACAAATCCCAAGGAGATAAACCAAATATACTGATGGAGAGTCCACCAATGCCTCATTTGTGTCTAACTGAGCCAGATCTGAGTCTCACTGAGTGCAATTGTCAATCGGAGAGTTGATCTTACATGACACCTCAACCTATTGACTGAAGCATCCACTAAAACTGTGGGGATGTTGAAGATCAACTCTGGATCTGATTTGATCACCTCCTTCAGTCAAGGATTTGTCAGATCCAGTCAATCTGGTTCAGATTTGATTGATTTCAATCCAACTGGATGAGAATCCATTGATCTATGATTTTGGATTTGCTCCATTATTCATCAATTTATTAATTAAAATATTCAATAAATGATTTTTTGGGGCTTTCTGACCCGAGTGATGGAAAATCACTCAAAATTAGGAAATAGTGGGTCCATGGGTTTACATGGTGCTCTTATCTTGAAAATGAGCACCTACATGACTGAAACTGATTATTTGGCCCACTTTTATTACAAAATCAATTTTTCCAATTAAACTATTAAAAAATAGCCTAAGTTTTGGAAAAATTAAATTTTAATAAAAAACACTGAAAAAAATAAAAAATTGAAAAATTGAAAAAACCTTGGGTAACTTAGACATGTTCATATGACTCGACCATGATGTCTAGCATGTTTATACATTAACACATAGATTCTAATAACCTCAATAGGCCTAAATTCCAATCCGACCACCCCAACTTTGGAGGTACGGAGTGAAAAAATCGAAAATTATCAGTCGTTTATTCAACAACCAATAATAACCAATGGAAAAAACACCCTGGGCTGATCAGATTGACAAATAAAGTCTAAGAGACCGAGTCTTTTACATACACTATCATGCTATAACATTTATTACAATTCCCCCATGGGGTATGAACATGTCATATAGTACAACAAGCACTTCCCATAAGTACTTCCAAAGGTCTTCTGAAGTCCGAACAAGTTATCCTTGTCCGGTTCACCAGGCTCACTTGATAAAAAACCACTAAGTACAACTTAGGTGGTAACAATCTGTAACACAATGGTGGGGACTATTTCCCCAACTTACAATGACTCACCTAGGGTCGAATTCACTAGGATAGTCTAATAACTCTAGGGCCCCACAACTGTGGGGACTTTAACCCTTGACGAATAGAAGGGTTACCCACAATGACTTGACATGAATTTCACATTATAGAAACTTCCTGATCAGAACATCAGGGCATGACATGACTCAAGTACATCCCAGGATAAACATCGGGTTATAATAGATAGAAAATACAAGTGAATACATTCTGAAGTTACAATTACATCAACAAATCCTCCATTATTGAGTGAGATAGGGAGGTGCTTCTTCCAGCCAGGGCATGGTGGCCCATTTCACCAAAGAAGAGGTATAATCTAGTTTTTTTCATATGTTTGCTTTGTTAGTTTAGTTGTTTTCTGACCATTATTTGTTTGCAAGTTTGATCTCTAACATGTTTTGCAGGTTTATTGTAGCTTAATAGTTGTTTGCAGGTAGCCAAGGTGAAGCCCTAACCTTGTTTGCATAGGGCCTCACGGCCATACTCTTTCTTGTTCTTTGCTTTCTTTCTGTTTTGCTTTTCTTTCTGCATTTTCCACACACAGGAACCTACCCTTCTATCCTATAGACAGAAGAGAGCCATTGCTGCCCCTGTAGCAAGGAGAAGTCCCTGCTACAAGGTCTATATATAGAGATGTTTGTCCCTGAATTATTAATGAGCATGTTATTCAAAATCAGCATGAGTCAATCTGAGTCTCAATCCCCTCAACATCCTTATCTTAAATTTGATGAATTACTAGCTGAAAACATTCATCCTGAGCTAGTGAATTTCCATAATACAAGGAACTTCAGGTTTCAGTCATACCTGATCACAATGTTCCTATTTTTCAATGAAGAAAATTTGCAGCTCCAATAAATTGTACTTACAACATATATTAGTAGTGAATTTTCCAAATACATGAACCTATTGATCTCATATGTTTATAAAGTATTATTTCAGAACAAATTTCCCAGAGTGCTACCACAAATGTGGGAGGCTCTACAGTTTGTTCCAGATAGGAAAATAGGGTATTGGTTTATGTTAGAATACTACACTTTCATCAAGGTGTATGTATTTACTCATGAACCATATATTTTTCTATCATTCCTGAGTCCTAGAGTGTTTTCCTTGGATTTTAAAAGACATAAGTTAATTGTAGAGAATAAAAATTTTATCATCTTTAAAAAGGATTCTGATATTATGTTTCCATGGGTGGTTGGGCCATTCATTATAAAAAATAATGTTGCACTTACTCTTAGCCCCAAAAATCCCTCACTCAGCTCTACATGGCCTGCACCACCCAAGGACACCCATGCATGACCTTTGTATCACCCCATTATACCCCCACACCCTCAAAAAGGCTTAAAAATGAGTAAAAGTGCTTTAAAACACCAAAAAGGAGCCTAAATAACTCTCCTAGGGGATAAATTCTCCAAAAAGGGGCTAAAACCCCTCAAAGGAGCCTAAAACCCTAGAAGGAGCTAAAGTTAGGGATGAAAGGGCAAAAAGCCCAAAATAAAAGGGGCTAAAGCCCTAACCAAGGGCCTAAAACCCTAAAAATCCCCCAAAAAGCTATAAAAGGAGGGGTGGGGGTCACTCTCAAACATCTCTTCCCTTGCATACTGTTATGCTACCCGTGGATGCCTTGAGACCCTTTTGTCTCTCAAGCCACCCACATTCCCCTCTCATCCACTCATCTTCCCCATTGAGCCATAGCTCCTCCATTGCTGAGTGAGATAGAGAGGTGCTTCTTCCAGCTAGGGCATGGTGGCCCATTGCACCAAAGAAGAGGTATACCATTATTTCTTCATGTTTTTTTTTAGTAGCTTATTTTTTTTCTAACCCATATTTTCTTGCAGGTTTGTGTATTAACTTGTTTTGCAGGTTTATTGTTGTTTTTAATAGTTGTTTGTAGGTTCTCAGAGCAAAGCCCTAACATTGTTTGCAAAGAGGCTTCCCACTGTTTCTTGTATATCTTTTCTTCCTTTCTGTTCTGTTTATTTTTCTTGCATTTCCACATATGAACCTACCCTTCCGTCCTATAGACAGAAGGGATCCATTCCTTCCCTGTAGCAAGGGAGAAATCCCTGCTACAGAACTGACGACCATACCAGGTCGATCCCATAGGATCCTTAGTTCAGTTTTTTAAATTTCAAATTTTATTTCAGTTTGTGCCCTAGGTTTAAAATGTCTTGTCAAATCTAGTTTAAAACCTGTTCATTTATAGTTTCTTCTTTTTGTTGAGCCTCCATAAGGAAAATATGAGTCCATTTTTCCACAGTACAGGTTACTATCAGCCGGATCTATCTCAGGATAAAAAAAAACCCCAATCCAGAGCAGTTCGCAATTATCGGGCCTAAACAGGGGACCAGGTCACTCATTTAGGCCTCATAGGTGCGACCAGGTTGCCCTTTTTCTCTCGAAAGGTGCGACTTCCTTCAGAAAGGTAGCCTGCTTCTATCTCTGAAATCTGTGCGACCCCCTCACCTATTTCTGGAAACATTTGGCGACCCCCTCGCCATATTTGACCTGAAACATGCGGTATGTCACTCAAAAGTTAATTTTCAATTTACTAAGGACTGCTAGTGTGACTAAGCTGCCTCTGCCCACCACAATAGTCCCATTTTTGTTTCTATTTCAGTTTACTACAATTTCTGCAGTCTTTGAGGACATAAGTCCCTGACTGCCTTAACCGTGGGAAGTACTTGGGCTCTACCCAGAAACTCATTGTGAGGAGTACCACGGGAACCCCAAAGTAGCTGGCCGCTGAGAAGAATTGCCAAGCGAAATGGGCAACGAATCCCACCGATTGAGTAGAACGGCCATGAGGAAAAATCCAAATGTTGTCTTCTGGCAGTCTTGGTGGCCAAGTGACCACCTACAACCAATAGGAAGCCATTTGAAATCGGGGTCCAAAATATCATTCCCACTAGTTTGATACACAAATATAACACAATTGATCCCTCACGCTCTTCCTCATGCCTAAGAGGTGAACCACCACAATTTGGGTCATTGAACTGACACCATCGAGACCATCCTTGATGACCTCTCACACCATCAGAAGGCCACACAACTTATGATTCAGATTCAGACCCATATCAGTGTAAACCAGACCTACACACAACACCATCAAACCCCATGGCTGGTGCAAACCCGGATCCATTTTCTGGAATAGAAATCACTAGTGGACCCATGTCCACACCACAAATTATCACCAACAACCCTACAGGTGGCCCCAACACATTCATGCAAACTGTCATTATTCAGTTGCCACCACCCATAGTAACCACTCAAGCTGTCCCACCTCGAACACTTGTGGGCAGTGGACCTTCCACATACACTGCCCCTCCTATCACACACGGGGGCAGTGCCCTTGCCACATACACTTCCCCTCCTATCACACATGGGGGCAGTGGCACTGCCATCCACACTATCCCTCACACCACACCTGGGGGCATTGGCCCATCTACAATGGCACCACCAACACCCCTAGCTATGCAGGTACATTATGCACCTGCAAACCCCACCACCATACCTTCCCCATCTCACATCAACCTGGGGTCAAATATGCCTTTCATGGCTTGTATTAACTTTCCTGATTTGACTCGATTGACAAATGACCCCATCCGCCATCAAACCTTTTGGCCTCCCATGCCAACGAAACTTCCCTTAGACGTTCCCAAGTTTGAAGGGAAGGAAGGGGAGTGTCCCCAAAATCACATCATGACATTCCATTTATCGTTCTCCTCAAATAGCATCGTAGATGACTCGATCAGGATAAGACTGTTCCAACGCACCCTCATAGGTGTGGTAGCCAAATGGTACATTGATCTATCACAAGCCAAGTACCTAGATTTCAACTCCTTAGCTTTCATGTCCTGCAATATTTCCAACTCCCCATCAAATATGACGAAGGGGTGGAAATATTGTTATCCTGCCGCCAAAGCACCATGACACATATAACTGACCACATCCATGAGTGGCGGCGACGTCGTAGTTTGTGCAAGATCCAACTTGATGAAAGGATATTTTTGGATTAGTTTCTCAAAAGATTGCTCCCACCCATAGCAAAGGACGTCGCATCCGAACGTCCCCAATCTGAAGAAGAGGCCATACTGAAACCCCAATAGTTTGAACTGATCTATGCACAATCTGGATACCTCTACACTATCATTCTAGATGCTCCCCATCTGGGTACCTCCTACCGGGATGCACCGGGGTCATCCCATGCTGTAGATGGCATGATAGGTTCGGTCTCCCAATAGCCACAGCACCGTGTGACACCACCTGCAATTCCACCACAACCAAGCAACACCGTTAGTGTTTCCTACCAAAACCAAAATTTGGACTATGCCAGAATGATGTCCCAGTCCAGAGCAACAACTTACTACGCACAACCTGCACCACTGCAGCAGGCTCAGGCCTTGGCATGGAAGACACAGCAATACGCGGGGCAAATTCCCACATTTGTGGCACTGCCACCCACCCAAATTTATTATGCACCACCATTGCAAGCGGTTTAAGCCCCCACCCCCGCTCCACCTGCTCCGTTGGGACAAGTATTTGCATAACAAAATCATCCCAACTAGCCAGTCCCCAATAATCAACAAGGGAAGGCTAGGAATAATTGACCCAGAAACCAAGCCAATAATTAACCATAGGGAGGTGGTCAACAACCAAACCCACCCAACAATGCTGCGGCAAACCGACCTGCCCAAAATCCCCCACGACTAAATGCACCAAGATGCAACACCCTGTTGCGCACAAACCAACTATGCACACTCTATGAGGTCTATGGGAACTACACATTCGAGTGTCCCCTCATGGGTCGCGCTAAGCAATCCATTCAGAATGAGGTTCAATAGGCCGCCAACGCTACAAATCAAGCCCAACCCAACCCGACACCACAAGGACCCCCTCCTATGGTGCTTCAGAATCCATTTCCAGTCCAAGTATTTTGGCAACTGCACCTCCTCCCCAACACAATCCCAATGCTCCGGGGGCACCTACCACAGCAGAAATAGGTGTCCACCACCTGTTAGCCATGACGACTAAAGAGGTCAACCTACAAACCAAACGAAATCAGTACAGAACTACCACCAAACCCACTGACACATCAATGGCATCTACATCCAAATCGGTCAATGAACCCCTTCAGTTACTCCCTTATCCCCACCCCCCCATACACCGAGTGGCCAATAACACCACAGCTAGAGCTGCAATCAGCTATAGCATCGTGGATGATTTGGCCCAAACACCAACAGCCATGTCCACTCTAGAGGTATTCAAAACATGTCCAACATAGCAAAAAGCGTTACTAGCCGCCCTTGGGGCCATAGACCCCTCCGACTCAAAACTGATCAAATTAGACACAAAAAATGGAGAAACCCGCATGCCATCCACCATTGCCTTCCAAATCCCAGTGTCTATCCAGAACTTGGTTATGCACTGGTGCATAGTAGACGAGGGGGAATCTACGTGTGTTATGTCTACCCTAGTCTGGCAGAAACTTGGATCCCCAATTCTGCAAACATCCTCCACAACTCTGCGGGCTCATGCTGGTCATCCCACTAAATACCAAGGAATCCTTCCCCACGTCCCCATCAAATTAGTCAGGAAGATAGTTTTGATTGACATAGAGTTTGTCAACACTCAACTGGACTATAACCTCCTTCTCGGAAGAAGTTATATGTACACCATGAGATCGGTTGCATCAACTATCTTCTGTCTCATGATGTTCCCCCATGGAGGAAAGATCATGATGGTTGATCAACTCACTTATCATGATCCGCAAGGGTTAATGGCACCCTCCAATGTTATCCCTACCATCACCACCATTGAGCCACCGGGGATGACCACACATGCCAATGTTGTCCCTGCAATTAACACCATGGTCGACAACACACCAACCTCCCCATTATTGAATGTGGGCCTTGGTTTGTTTGTCTATACCACCATGATGGCTCATTTCCCCTTAGTGTCACCACCACCAACACAAAATGAGACTGCGTACTTGTTCATGGTCTCATCTAGCACCGCTGTACCCAAAAAACAAGCGTAGCCACAGCCCCAACCACAACCGCAACACCATCCGCAGCCAAAACATCAAAAATAGCTCCAACATCACCCTCAGTCGCAACATTACACGCAGCTGCAACCACAACCGCACCCCCATATACAACCAGCAGGGATTTATCTGGGCTCCTCACAAGTCCATACAATTCCCTTCCTCTTTCCCCCACCTAGTGTCATGAGCAAGCCAATAATGGCCACCCTGAACCTACCCAACTTTACATTGGGAATTCCCATGTGGTATCTTGATCCACCAGCTCAACCATCAATCCCCCAGGAATTTTTAACCCCCGTGCAACCCATTGTGGTCGAGTCTCATCCCCCACCCTATCCGCCAAAACCAACCACCGCACCTGTACCTGCATCGGCCCACCCAAAAAGGGAAAGGGGAAAGAACGCCAAAGCCACTGCAGAGCCTTGGAAGATCCTTCCTTGCATCGTCTGCGAACAACAGGGCCATCCAACTTAGAATTGCCCTAAAATTCCAATGATCCGTGTGCATTTGGATGCCATGGACACAACCGAAAACCTCCTCGTGGTTGAACTTCCAACCGCGCCAATAGTCAGAAACAAGTCACTGAGAACAAACCATGCTTGCGCTCTCTGCGGTATATATGGACATTATTCTCACCATTTCCAATACTTTACCAAATTTTGAATGGCATTAGCCAACCTCTATCAACATTCCCTGGATTCTGAGATCACACTGATCAAAGAAATCCACCCCCGACCTCCTTCTTCAGACACCATGTCCATTTACATGATGTCCATTTTAACTGACCCGCTCATCTCCACCTCCAACGATGGTCCATCAGACCTATCTCTTTCTTGCTTCTACAATGATGAGGAGATACTTGAAGCTTTAACCACCCCGAAATACCCATGGGACAACATGCATGATCGCTCGTTCTTCCTCCCCAAAGAACTTGTGTCGTAGTATCACCAGTTTTCTGTGGAAACCAAAGATTTCATCCATGGGAAATTCGACTGGTTCAAGAACCCATTCCCTGCACTAGACACCTTCGAAGAAGGGAACATGGCCAACATTTCTCCCACCATCAAAATCAACAACTCAACCAATCCTGATATTGTTGAAGAAATCATGTTGGGGGCATATTTCTCCCCAGAAGAGGTCACTACCTACAAAGCTCTCTTCCAAGAATTCTGTGACATATTTGCCTGGTCTTACACTAAAATTCCTGGCCTAGATCCATCCATCATGGAACACCACATCGACACATGGCCCGATGTGGCCCCAGTATGCCAAAAGCAATGGCCGATTCACCCTTCCAAAGTGGCCACGGTGAAAGCTGAGATAAAGAAGCTGCACACAGCCGGCTTCATTTACCCCATTTCCTACACCACTTTGGTTTCTAATCCTATTCCCATGAATACAAAATAGGGTACCATCTACGTTTGCACAAACTTCCACGATCTCAATGGGGCGTGTCCCAAAGACAACTTCCCAACACCCTTCATCGATCAAATTATCGATGCATGCATCGGACATGAGGCCTTTTCCTTCATGGACGGATTTTTTGGCTATAACCAAATCCAAATCCAAAAAGAAGACCATTATAAGACAGCATTCACAACCCCCTAGGGCACATTCATGTATTGCGTCATGCCCTTTGGCCTGAAAAATGCTGGAGCCACCTTCCAACACACCATGGCATATTGTTTCCACGACCTAATTCACATCATCTTGGTCTACCTGGACGAACTTACCTCTCGATCACCAAAACAAGCACAACAGATAGACTACTTGTGACAAGTATTTTTACATTGCCGCAAGTACAAAATTCACCTAAATCCCCTCAAGTACATTTTTTGTGTCCTAGCAGGCCATCTACTTGGATTCATCGTGCCCCACAAAGGAATAATGGTAGATCCCCTCAAAGTTTAGGCTATCCTTGATCTTCCTTCCCCAAAAACACAGCACCAACTATAGAGCCTCCAAGGCAAGGCCAACTTCCTTCGCCGCTTTGTACAAAAGTATGCAACAAAATCTTATGGATTTATTCGCCTGCTCTGCACAAAAATCCCATTTGTTTGGGATCAGCAAGCACAAGAATCATTTGATGCACTCAAACAAGCCTTGGCTTTTGTACCATTACTCTCAGCACCAAACTTCACTCGAGACTTCATTCTCTATGTTTTGGCCTTGGACAACACCATCGCCAGAGTCTTGGTCCAAGAAGACGATGCTAGCCATGAGAACATGATTTACTACGTCAGTCAGAAGTGAACAGGACCCCCACTATGGTATTCACCTGAGGAGAAATTGGTCGTCTCCATTGTCTTCTCAGCTCAGAAGTTGCACCACTACATCATCACAAACCATACTCATGTAGTGGCTGATTCAAACCCAATGCGGTACCTCTTAAGTCTTCAACAAGGTCAAGCAGCTAAGTGGGTCATCGTCCTTCAATAATTTGAACTTGAGTTCATGTCCTCAAAAAGCACAAAGGCACTCGCGCTGGCCACACTCATGAATGATCTACCGCCATTAACCACGTCATCACCCCTCAAGGATGATCTCCCTGATGACTTCCTATTCATCATATCCATGGAAGACCCATGATATGGGGATATCCTTCTCTATTTACAAACACATAAATTCATAGCGCATTTAAACCACGAGGATAGGCGACGCATCCGACATCAAGCCATTCACCACTTGATTATTGGAGATGTCATGTATCATCAAGGCATTGATACATCCTACGTCGTTGCCTCACCCATGACGAGGTTGAGTCCATCCTCAATGACTGTCATAGTGGAGCATGCGGTGGCCACCTTTCAAACCTGGAAATCTCCCAGAATATTCTACACGCCCGCTATTTCTGGCCCTCCATCTTTCCTGATTGCATAAAGGCAGTCAAGCATTGCCGCAGCTATTAGCTCTTTGCCCCAAATGCAAGAACCCACCCTGCACCATTACACCTCGTAGTCACAGTCAGGCCCTTCTGCAAATGGGAAATCGAATTCATGACAATCAACCCCATCTCAGCTAATGGTCATAAATACATCATTATGGCAGTCGATTACTTCACTAATTGGTCCGAGACCATGCCCACATTTGATTGCAAAGCTGAAACCACAGCACGCTTCTTTCTTTTAACCATATTATTTCACGATTTGGTGTTCCTAAACAATTAGTCTCAGATCATGGAGCACACTTTCAAGACACCGTATGGGCTAAAATGTCAACCATGTTGAAATTCGAACACCAGTACTCATCATCCTACTACCCCCAGGGAAATGGCCAAGTTGAATTAGTCAACAAAATCATCAAAAAAATGCTCCAAAGGATGGTAGGAAACCATAAAACCAACTAGCATCACATGCTATGCTCTTCCCTATGGGCTTATCGCACATCCACAAAATATGCAACCAATATCACTCCTTTTCGCCTAGTACATGGCAATGAATCAGCACTCCCTATAGAGTGCCAAATCCCATCCCTCCACCTCACAGTGGAAATATGCCCTGATACTTCTCCTTTATAAGAATGAATCCTCCAACTTGAACAGACCATAGAATGCCATTGAGCTGCCCTCCAAGCCATTGAAGCAGCGAAAACATGGTCAAAGGTCCACTATGACTCCCATGTCCACCCTCGCACCTTCAGCAAAGGTGATATGGTTTTAGTCTATGACCAACCCAATGATAAGTTGGGCAAAGGCAAGTTCGATTCAATGTGGTATGACCCATACGTCATCCACCGTTGCCTCAGAAAAGGGGCATACACCCTTATTGAGTCTGATGGACAACTCTTAGAGAACCCCCGCAACGGGCTCTACCTTAAGAAATTTTACGATTAACATCACCAATGACTCACTTCATTTTCTTTTCTTGTTTTTCAACATTTTTTACCACAAGTTAGGCATAGCACCATTAGCTGCTACTCCAAAGTCACCCAGAATAAGTTTGAGACACCTCTCACACCTCCGAGCTCAAGTTTATATCTCCTTATGAGACCATCGTCTCATGTTTAACAAACAAATTTTGGGACCACTTCCAGGAATCTACCTCGATTTACAAGCCACAACATGGCGATGCAAGTGTCTGTGGACTTGTACTTGTATCACTCTTACCTACCACTACTCATGCGGTCTTTCTAGCCACCGCCTGTTAAGGGTCACCATTTTTCTTGTTACTTTGTATTTTAACACATAGTTGTCTTCTCCATCCACCGCACCTTATGTGGACCTCTGGATCATTTTTCACAAAGTGATTTATTTTTCTTGCATGTATTTGGCATATAAGTGCCCCTGGACTTGCACTCACATCACATGTATTCAAGTCTGTCCACCGTAACTCACACATAACTCTCCTGACCTCTGTCCAATAGCCACCTCGATTTGCATGCCTCTGTCGCACCGACTCGTGAGCCTCTATAGCGATCTATCATGTGCATGTATTGGTATGTTTGAGAGCCTTCTACTCGATCCATACTACACAGATGAACTTTGTACCACTGTCCACTGTCCTGACATGGGGCACCACCTGTGCCACCGCAATCGGTTAACCATACTAGAGTTTCATTTAAGCTCTTTTCTGACTCCTAAAAACAATGAAAAGATAGCCGAGCACAGCTGCTTCCTTTCCCGCTTGTTAAAGTATAGGAAAGGGTGTCTACATCTTCTCGTTTACCTCCTTTTGTGGACTATGTAGACCATCAAATGAAAAGGACCACCTTGGCGTATTCAAGCAAAGACCATTCCCCTCTGTATACTTTTATGCTTTCTCGGGCAAAGGGGCCACACTTTAAGAAAAAGCTCACCATGGGTTGTCGTTAATCTCTTTTCCAGCCTTCTCATCAAGAAAATATTACTGAGCAAACTTGGTTTCGTTCATGCTCGTAAAAGTATATTAATGACCATCTAGTCAGTATAGGTTTAACCTTTTCCAGCCTGATTGGACTACCAACGGTAAAGAAGTCTCTCATCCCCCAAAGGATGGGCGAGCTCTCCTATGTAAACTTTTATCCTTTTTCAGGCATAGGAGACTACCAACCAAAAAGAGCCCCCACTGGAGTCTTCTTTGTGCTTTCATACTCTCTAAAATTGAAAGCACCATCAAGCATTTACCTTTTTAGGCTCGCCAAAAATCCACAAGATCGTACCACAATGGTGTCTCTAGACACCACCCTACAAAAATTAGTTTGGCAGCATTCCCACTTTGGGTTGCTTTTGTTCAGAGTACTCTATAATGTGTCTTCCTTAGACTCCATCAATATCAAAAGTGTCCACCTACCCCAAGTATTTCCCATCTACAGTGACATTCCTAGTATTATAGCTATGATCCCAATCCCATGAGTCAGTTTCATTTGCTTCCTAGTCTGCCCTGTCATTATACTCTGAACAAAGGAAGTTTGAGTCTACCACACTCCCTCTGCCCCTATTCAATTCTTTCCCTCTCCCTGCCCCCACCATTCAGTGGGTTAGTCCGCAAATTGTCTCACACCTTTCAATTATCTCCCTCACACATCTGATCAAGGAAACATCATTTCCTTGACTTGGGGCAGGTCTCCCTCTATCGACGACAACACACATATTCCAGAGGATAGACCCAAAGGTCCCTATACCTTGGTTTCATTAACATCATTGATGAGTTCCTTGGACCACTTGAGAGGAGTCCTCAGTGCCTCTCGGGATGGTTGTTTCTCATGTGCTCGACTCCAACTACATCATCGCACCATTGAGATTCGTACAGGGTTTGATCCATGCATTATTTGGTCGAAGACCTGGATGTCATCTGACTCTAGCACATTGATGAGTCTGTTCAAGGGACCTAAATAGGTTATGTCCCTTGTGATTTCTGGGCTGCGTTGGATACAGTGTTCAGAAGCCCCACCAATGCTTCTATATAGATTTATGATTGATGCAACATACTTGTACCTCAAAGATTCTGACTCTCAATCAGCGAGTCCATACAACTATGTACCATCCCAGATCCAACAGGCTATCAGTCATGAAGATATAGCATTCCATGAGAATTCCATGGGTCCAATGTAGCAATTCTTCATATCAGTATTGTATTCAGCCTCACATTGAGGCAACTACTATGTATCATCAGTTGTATATGATCAACTCTTGTATTTTAGAGCATCGATCAAATTATTCTTTTGACATTGTTACGAGCATGGGGATGCCCGCCTTGTCCATATACATGTCACAAATTATTTGTATCTCACCCATTGATGGGAACCATATTAATACAAAAAACAAACGCCACCATGCCCCAGCCCTGGAAGCACCACCTCTCCGTAGCAAATCCTATGATGTCCGTCGGCCATACGATGAGCTCCTGCCCTCACACATCAGGGGGCAATCCGTTAACCCAAAAAATCCCTCACTTAGCTCTACATGGCCTAAACCACCCAATGACACCCATGCACAACCTTCGTATCACCCCAGTAGACCCCCACACCATCAAAAATGCTTAAAAATGAGTAAAAGGGCTTGAAAACCCAAAAAGGATCCTAAAAAACTCTCCTAGGGGCTAAAGCCTCCAAAAAGGGGCCAAAACCCCTCAAAGGAGCCTAAAACCCTAAAAGGAGCTAAAGTTAGGGTGGAAGGGGCTAAAAGCCCCTAAAAAAGGGGCTAAATCCCTGAGCAAGGGCCTAAAACCCTAAAAATCCCCAAAAAAGCTATAAAAGGAGGGTTGGGGGTCACTCTCAAACATCTCTTCCCTTGCGTACTGTTATGTTGCCCATGGATGCCTTGAGACCATTTTGTCTCTCAAGCCACCCACATTCCCCTCTCATCCACTCATCTTCCCCATGAGCCATAGCCCCTCCATTGCTAAGTGAGATAGAGAGGTGCTTCTTCCAGCCAGGGCATGGTGGCCCATTGCACCAAAGAAGAGGTATACCATTATTTGTTCATGCTTTTGTTAAGTAGCTTAGTTGTTTTCTAACCCATATTTTCTTGGAGGTTTGTGTATTAACTTATTTTGCAGGTTTATTACTATTTTTAATAGTTTTTTGCAGGTTCTTCGAGCAAAGCCCTAACATTGTTTGCAGAGGGGCTTCCGACCATTTCTTGTCCATCGTTTCTTCCTTTCTGTTCTGTTTATTTTTCTTGCATTTCCACACAGGAACCTACCCTTCCGTCCTATAGACGGAAGGGAGCCATTCCTGCCCTGTAGCAAGGGAGAAATCCCTGCTACACTTACTGTAATTGCAAGTATGTTACAAGAGATGAATTTTAGGAAAAATTTTGTAGTCAATTGTGACACACATCATATTATTTCATAGCGGAGATAGATCAACAAAAACAAGGCATTTCAACATCAGGTAGTGGAAGGTTTAGCGGAGAAATTCAATTGGATGGATTATCCAACAAAGATGAAGGATACAAAAGTTTCACAAGAAAGTCCATTGGCCATAATAAAAGCAACAGTAGCAATAGCGCCCATTGCAAGCAATTCAAAAGTGAAGGGTAAAAGAACCCATTGAGGGGCCATGGAGACTGAGGAAGAAGAAATCTCAGAATTATCTAAATGTGAGAATTTTTATCTACAACAAGATCTAGGAGCCTTAGAAAAACTCACAAATCGAATTACTTGCAAAAACCAGCAAAAAAATCATGAAAGAGGAACGATTTTACATACACAGTGTGAACAAAAAATGGATATTATTTGACTGTATAACATGTGAATATGTTAAGAACGGGTATATATTACATCTGGTTCAATTCCAGAGGCTCTGGAATCCAAATCTTGGTGTACATGTGAAATTTTCCAAATTGGCCTCAATCCCCCCTAGGTGGGCCAAAATCGTTCCAACTCATCCCAAATGGTCACAAATGGAGGTTTGCACGTGGCTAAAGTGTTTTGTAGCAATCATGACTCATTGGCATGCATAGGTGTGCAAAATAAGGTGAGTGGGAGGCTCAAGGTGGGCATTAAATGCTTGAACAGTCCAAAATCTGGACTAAAATCACCCCTAGTGCTCCTAGTCAGCCACAATTCCCAAATTCAAGGAATGGAAGAACACATATCATAAATGAAGGAACACATGTGGAGTTTTACTAAGTTTGAGTGCTCCTAAAGGTGTGAAAGAAACAAATTAACTGGTTTTTATGCTGGATTAACTTACCTAAGGCAAAACTATAGCAAATCAATGCATAAATGTAGTTAAAATTGGCTAAGGATTTAGAATAATGTACTAAGTGGTGGATTAATATTCTAACACCCCCCCCCCCCCCCCAATTAACCATAACTTAGTACAACTCATGAAAATTTTATGGTAGGACTTGAGAACAAACGCTCAAGTCACCTCAATAAAAACATAAATTTTATTTGTCCATGTAAAATGAGGAAAAGAAGGAAAACATCAAGGGAGAAAACCTCCCCTCAAGAATGGAAATGGGGCTTGTTTCTGCCTTTCACACACCTAGGGGGGATGTGGCAGAAATATTCAAGCCACTCGGTGTGTCCTTGGGGGCAAGTCTCAAGTCAAGGCTAACACCTTATTCTTGACTCCTCCGTTTAGGCTCAACTCCTAACGAATCCAAGGGGGTAGACCCTATTAAGTTACTAAGGCTAATTACTTTAGTATGATGGCATTAAATTGAATAATTTGCTTAGGATTTTGAAATTAACAATTGATAACCACAGATAACAAGATGAAAAATAAACACAAGTAAGCACAATGTTGACACACAATATATATATCGAAAGAAGTAAACAAATAATCGGTTCCTTAAAATGGAGTCACAAAATGATTAAATTTGCTTTCATGCACTTGAAGATTGTGTTCATAATACACCCATTAGGGTGTAACAGAGATCGGTGCCTCAAGGTCACTTTCCAGTTGTTCCCACTCCTTTAGGTATTTTTCCACCGCTTACAGTTTGTTCAAGGCGTTGGATTTTCGCCTTATGGTGGTTAATTGGAGAAAATTAAACCTAATTAATCTAGTCACTCACATTGATTTTGATGCATCTTGACTGATTGGATGAGCTGCAGCCAAAACACAGAGCATACACACCGGAGGTTTTGTAATTTTTAGTAAATTTTAATCGATGTGTTTTTATTAGAAAGAAAACCCTCCAAGAACCTCTTTCGGTCCAAGTGGACCTCAATCAGGGAATCAAGGAGGGGGTTAATTTTAATATATTGCTTGCAAAAATTAATAGTGAATAATGAAGCAGCAAAAATAAAACAAACCACAGGTTCTCTAGTTAGCTCTACCACGATCCTCTTTCACCTTTCGGTTCAATCGGGATTCGTGGGGTAATTATTAAAGTTAATTTGACATTATAATATGGAATATATGATGAAAGTAATCAAAGTACACTATTTTTCATAAATAAAACTAATCTAGAGCAAAAAAAAGGAAAAAAGGACGTGAATCCCCCCAGGGGGGATGGGGAACGGGTTTGAAAGAGCCTATTAGAAATTATTTTTTATTACCAGAGGTTAAAATAGCATAAAAATGATATAATTCCTCTTTTTTCTTATACAGAATGAACCCAAGAGCTTAAAAAGTGCAAAAATTAAATATTTCTGAAAATGGGGAGACCCCTAGGGGGATTCGGATGGCCCAAAAGTCACTTTTCGGACAGCACATCCTCCTCTTTTATGTTATACCTTATACAAACCAGCAATATTATTAAACTTAAATATTCCCAAAATCACTTTGAAAGTACCTTTGGGTTTGTTGTCGCCTTTCACACACCTGGGTCACGTGGCAGAAATCTTCAAGCCACTCGGTGTGTCCTTGGGGGCAAGTCTCGAGTCAAGGATATCACCTTATTTTTGAATCCTCTGTTTAGGCTCAACTCCTAACGAAGCCAAGGGGGGTAGACCCTATTAAGTTACTAAGGATGATTTCTTAGTGTGATGATGTTAAACTGAATCAGTTACTTAGGAGTTTGAATATTTTAACTATAGACAATTAAAGATGACGAGATACGAAAATAAACACACAAAAGCACACAGCTGATACACAATATATATATGAAGCAAAAATGACCAGTGCCTTAAAATGGAGTCAAATCAATAAGATCAATGTGCTTGCATGTGGTTGGAGTGAATGTTTTTCGATTGCATCTTGGTATGTTTTAAGTTAAATGTGAAGTATGAGTTGATTAAATTAGGCAAAGGGGGACTCCAGATATACCCGAGGGTACTTGGAGTATGTCCAAAAATAAACCTTTACGGCTACCCGCAAGGAATATGTGGGCTGAAATGGAGTCTCTAGGGCTATTGTTCGTAACGCACCCGTTAGGGTGTGACAGAGATCGGTGCCCTGAGGTCACTTTTCAATAGGTTCCTGCTTCCTTTGGGTATTTTTCCACCGTAGAGGTTTGATCTAGGTGTTGGGTTTTCACCTGATGGTTTGTCAATTGGGAAGAGTGAGTCCTAATTATACTATTCACCCAAGTGCTTTTGATATGTCTTGACTGATCACATGAACCGCAACCAAGTGCAGAGCATACACACTGGAGTCTTGTAATTTTTAATAAGTTTTAAACTGGATGTTCTTGTTTAAAAGAAAAGCCTTCAAGAACCTCTTTCGATCCAAGTGGATCTCAATCGGGGAATTGAGGAGGGGTTAATTTTAAATTTGCAGATAAACAAATGATAGAAAAAAGAAAACAGATACACAGTTCGAGTTTCTTAATTAATCCTACCACAAATCTCTTTCCCCTTTCGGGTCAATCGGGAAATCGTGGGGTAAGTATTATGATTAATTTGAAATGTAATATATGGAGTATGATATTAATAATGAAATAAAGTATACTACCCTGTAGATTAGATCAATTCTAGTAAAAAAGAAATGAACAGAAATCGACGAAAAAGGCACTGACACAAATCCCCCCAGGGGGGATGGGGAATGGGCTCGAAAGAGCCTATTCCAAAGATGATTTTATTACAGTGGTTACAATATCAGAGAAATGATAAATCATAACTTTATTGGTCCTTATACAGGTTGCAACCAATTTTTTTACAATTTTACAAAAAGAAATTAAGATTTTTTAGTGAAAAGGGAGACCCCTGGGGGGATTTGAATGCTCCTGAGACCAATTCGGACAGCAGATTCCTTTTCTTTATGTTAGACCTGATAAAGGACAGCGAGAAAGTTATAATAACATATGCCCAAAATCACTTTAAGAGTACCTTTGGATCAGCCTACTTTATCTCAAAAAATAATGCGGTTAAACTAGCTATATTGGCGAAAAAGGAACCAAGGAAAGCAAGCTTTCTATTGGAGCAGAGTCCTGCAGCTACAGAAAAAGATACCATTTTGGTGGATAGACAGTTTGGTGAAGACGAAGCGATAAGGTAAAGCTATGACGCCGTAGCATGTTTCTAGCTACAGAGCAGAGCCGGAAACCGTGACTGTTGGAACAGAGAAGTCAAGAAAGACGACAATACCTGAGCGGCCGAGAAGAGAGAAATCAACCACTGCATTGAAGGCAGCAGTGAATATAGGAGGGATCCACTACCCTCATAAAGGAAAAGGAGCGACGAGGCCGAGGTATTGAAGACGAAGGACAGAAGAAGGGAAGCGGTGCATAGTACCCATGGTCAGCGCCGGGAAGCATGGAAGACTGCAGAGAGCAGTGGTGTGACGGAAAGCGGCTACCCCAAGTACAGATATGCTGACTGTCACTAGTTATGGTTTTGGGTTACTGTTGGGACCAGCCCACAGTGTTGTAATGGCGAGACCTTCGGGCTGCCTATAAAGGGATGTATTTTGTATTGTAAAATGTTGGCATTTTGGGCATTTTAAGCCATCCAGCTAGTCAGATTATCAGTAGTCTGTTAGTTCACTGTTATTTTGTATTGTAACAATCGGTAGGGATTGACAGAGAGAGAGAGAGAGAGAGGGAGAGTATATTGTAAGAAGGCAATATAGAGAAGAGATCTAAGAGAGAAGGGCTCCAGGATGAGTGCGTAGTTACCCAGAAGATCTCTAGCTGCATATGCGGTGCAGCAAAATTGTGTACCTCTCTCAAGTTATAATATAGAAACACAGTTCTGTGGACGTAGCTTCTACCCTGGAAGTGAACCATGTAAAATCTGAGCGTTATGTGATTGATTCATGTGATTGTATTTGCTTGTTATATCGGTCATTCATTACATGAACTTTGCTTATAGTAAATGTATGTATGTGTTATTCAGTTCACAGCATATTAAAAGGATAAATGCAAGTTGAAGTCTTTAAGTATTCTGTATAAGAGTCTATCTAAGTTTCACTTGAGACAGTTAAGAGTCGCAGTGTAAAACAGCCTCGTGTGTTGAGTCATGTAAGTTGAACACCAGTACGCTAGGTACGCTGAGTCGCAGAGGTAGGATATCGTAGGGAGGCGATATCGCACCATCAGAGGAGCTGGGGTGCGCGGTACCGCGGGTTGAGGGTCAAGCATAGGAGAAAGTTACATGTTTCCCAGGATGCGGCAAAGCGATAAGGATTAGAGTCATCACGAGTAAGAGGAAACTGCACATCGCAGAGAGGAGAGAGACATCTCGTAGGCTAAGAAGAGTTGCGAGGCGCATACCGGATGCCATACAGAACTTGGTTGAGACACTTGAGTCTTTGGCCAACCCATTAGGATCACTTCAGGTGAGAATTTAGGCCGCTCCGCGGTCTATTGCTAAAAGGGCCATTGAGCTAGGGGTGTTGTTGGTTCATTATAGTAAACCCAGGTCTTCCCAGTGACCAACAAATGGTTTCGTTGCCAATTTTGAAAAAACTAAGCACTGATGTTCTGGTGGCGTCCTACTAGAGACGAACTCAACGAGTGGGTTGCATATAGGGAGAAAGAGTTTTCCGAATGAGAGAACAAGAGTCCTAGACTGAGTACAGAGGACTGGTTACAAAAACATATCGTTACAGACCTGCATGTGATATTTTTTGCGACCTTTGGAAACGATCTTTACGACTGGCTATCAAAGTTGACTGATACGAGCATATTCAAGAAGAAAAGAAACATTGTCTGGACACCGAAGCTTATTCAGACTATGAAGAACCTTGATAATCCCATTACGAGGACAGTAGACTTTTGGCTTGCGAGTGTGCTAGAAGGCTTCGTCACAGAGTTTACAGTTGACCAGAGAAAAATCTTCAATGAGGCTAAGCGGTACTTCTTCAAAGGATATCGCAGTAAGTACCTAAAATATTTAAACTTGTCCATTAAGATGTTATTACATGAAAAAGGAACAATGGATCTATTTTCAGATGAATAAGTAAAGATAGTAATGTCACAAGAGTTTGAAAGTGATTTTGATGACATTGGACGTACATGTAGTGGAAAGAAATACAAAGTAGATTTCAGATCTCCCATATTTGAAGATAGTTCAGATAGTACTAGACAACAGAGTCATAACCATATAGACAGAACAAAAGGGGGTATCCCTTACCACCCTTATACCCCACAAAAACAGATCGGGACTCAGAACAATCCCGTAGGAACTCCATCTAGTTGCTCGCAGACAGTACATACTACCGCTACATCACCTCCACCTACACCGCTGAGTGGTAGTAACACAGTAAATCAACATCCACCATGCAGAAATAGAATGAGGCATGATATGAAACTACCTATCTTTAAGGGTACAGGGGCAGAGGACCCAGAGCATCATTGGTTTCTATGTGAAGCCGTGTGGACCATTAAAACAATCAATGATGATAATATTAAACTTGTACAGTTGGTCACCACACTGAGAGAACGAGCCTTAACATGGTATATGAAGTATACCTCAGCGGTACCCAGAACACTTGTCCAGGTCAGGACCGCCATGATTAAAGAGTTTAAGAAACCTAAGTCTGAGTCACAGTGCATTACAGAGCTTAAAGACATCAAACAGTTACCTACAGAGTCAGTGTGGGACTTCGATCAGAAATTTAAATCCCTTATAGACCAAGTCAGCTTTGAGTTTGCGCCGAAGCAGCATAAGGAATGTTTTATTGCAGCACTGCTCCCTCACATCAGACTACCATTAATGCAGTAGAAACTCCAGACATAGGATGACTCCTTGGAGATGGCGATGAAACTAGAGGCTTCACCTCTAGCTGAAACCAGCACAGGTATGACAAACCTGCAAAACCAGTTGGCTAATATCACGATACAGATGCATGAGCTTAAGAAAGGGAAAGAGGTTGCGCAAGACATATGGTGCGTAAAGTGTAAAGCACAAGGCCATACTAAAGATAACTGTCTAGTCTTCGTAGAATATATAGCAACCGGGGCTCCTAACCCCTTACCATAGACCCACGGGCCGTGGTTTGAAATATGAAAAACAAGAGGACACCTACCTCGCCAGTGCCCTCTACTTCAGAAGTACGTGCAGACACCTAAGAACTTATACTGCGTCTTCTGTAAGTCCGTAGGCCATGATGAACATGATTGCCGAGCCTATGATCTCATGGTCGGAGTTAGATGAGCCTCCTGAGAAAGTAGAAATCCAGCAAAGTATTCAGCAGATAGAGAATACCATAGCAACAATGAAGGAAGAAATCAAGAGCTTAGCAACTCTTCAGAAGATGAGAAAGACGACGGAGATGAACTGCTTGCAACAGGAAGTGCAACGGTTGAGAGCAAAGGAGATACACATCAATGACCTGCTTCAACCCTATCAGGAACAAATCACAGAGCTAGTCGATGCGGTTGAGCAGAAATTTGGGGAGTTCACTGCCACCAGAAATGAAATTGATGCAGCAAAAGACTCAAGTATTAGTCAAGCTATGCTTGACTCAGCACAAGAGCGTGTCGCAGTTATGGAGAACGAAGTCGCAAGACTTCGGGATAAGCTTCAATGCACTTCGCAGGAAGCCAAGGAGAAGCTACAGTAGGAGAAGCTTGTTGGTAGTGGCTCGGGGATGAGACACAAGTAAGTGTTAGGGGACTGTTGGAGTAGAGTCCCGCAGCTACAGGAAAAGCTGCCATTTTGGCGGATAGATAGTTTGGTGAAGATGAAGAGATAAGGTAAAGCCACAACGTCGTAGCATGTTTCTAGCTGCAAAACAGAGCCGGAAACCGTGACTATTGGAACAGAGAAGTCAATAAAGACAACAGTACCTGAGCGGCCGAGAAGAGAGAGCTCAACCACTGCATTGAAGGCAACGGCGAAGATAGGAGGGCTCAGCTACCCTCATAAAGGAAAAGGAGCGACGAGGCCGAGGTATTGAAGACAAAGGATAGAAGAAGGGAAGCAGTGCATAGTACCCATGGTCAGCACCGGGAAGCATGGAAGACTGCAGAGAGTAGTGGTGTGATGGAAAGCGGCTACCCAAAGTACATATATGCCAACTATCACTAGTTAAGGTTTTGGGTTACTGTTGGGATAGACTCACAGTGTTGTAATGGTGAGACCTTCGGGCCGCCTATAAAGGGATGTATTTTGTATTGTAAAAGGTTGGCATTTTGGGCATTTTAAGCCATCCAGCTAGTCAGATTATCAGTGGTCTGTTAGTTCACTATTATTTTGTATTGTAAGAATCCGCAGGGATTGACAAAGAGAGAGAGAGAGGGAGAGTATATTGTAAGAAGGCAATATAGAGAAGAGATCTAAGAGAGAAGGGCTACAGGTTGAGTGTGGAGTTACCCAGAAGATCTCTAGCTGCATATGCGACGTAGCAGAACTATGTACCTCTCTCAAGTTATAATATAGAAACACAGTTCTGTGGACATATATTCTACCCTAGAAGTGAACCACGTAAAATCTGAGCGTTATGTGATTGATTCATGTGATTGTATTTGCTTGTTATATCTGTCATTCATTACATGAACTTTGCTTATAGTAAATGTATGTATGTGTTATTCATTTCACAGCATATTAAAAGGATAAATGCAAGTTGAAGTCTTTAAGTATTATGTATAAGAGTCTATCTAAATTTCACTTGAGACAGTTAAGAGTCACAGTGTAAAACAGCCTCATGTGTTGATTCTTGTAAGTTGAACACCAGTACACTAGGTACGCTGAGTCGCAGTGGTAGGATATCGCAGGGAGGTGATATCGCACCATCAGAGGAGCTGGGGTGCACGGTACCACGGGTTGAGGGTCAAGCAGAGGAGAAAGTTACATGTTGCCCAGGATGCGGCGAAGCGATAAGGATTAAAGTCATCATGAGTAAGAGGAAACTATGCATCGCAGAGAGGAGAGAGACATCTCGCAGGCTAAGAAGAGCTGCGAGGCGCATACCAGATGCCATATATAACCTAGTCAAGACACTTGAGTCTTTGGCCAACACATTAGGATCACTTCGGGTGAGACTTCAGGCCGCTCCGCGGTCCGTTGCCGAAAGGGCCAGTGAGATAGGGGTGTTGTTGGTTCATTATAGTAAACCCGGGTCTGCCCAGCGACCAACACTTCCATTGGGATCTTGGCTTGCTGTTTGTGCAGCCAATTAAAGTGCACTGATATTGCAGAATATTAAATTTTATAACAACAAAAGGAAATCTAATGCATGTGATCTACAAGTTTTCTTTAAAATTCATGCAAAAAAGACGATTTCCCTATAGCTAGATCTAGGATGCTTATGAAACTTTTTTAAGTGAGAGATCTAGGATATGAGCTATGAAATATTAGATCTATGTATATTTTACTTTTATGAAACATATCCAAATGAAATCACAGCTATGAACTGAAAAAGTAACCAGGTAAAGTGTTTATTTTGAGGGAGGAAGAAGAGGATAAAAGTGTTGTTTTCCTTGAAGATCCACAGTGTAGATTTCAGGTGGAATGTCGAGGGACTATGCCTTTCGGAAGGTTTTGAAGAGAATGAAGAAACAAACTAGATCAGCATCCTCTCCAAAGTATGAACCTGCAACTCAGCTGAAATCAAAGAACTTGCCAAGAAACTTGTGAAATCCGATTAGTACATACAAAGAGATTCAAGATAACATGCATATAAGCTTACAGGACATGCTAAATCTAGATCTCTAAACATGCATCAAAGGAGAGTGACAGTCAATAAAATTATTGAACAACACCTTTCCTATCAAGAGTGTAATAAGCTAATTACCAATCTTAACCACATATATACAAGAAATTAGCAAAAAATGACCACATATATAGGTTACCTCAGTAAAACAATGGCAATAATCATCCACACATGTAATGGCACCACACCGTATTGCCTCCAAAGCTTTTATTTATTTCAAATGAAGAATTACAACAATACAATAGCAGCAGCACCTCAATCCCAGTTCTAACCAGCTTGGAAGAGGAGGGTGTGCCTGGATATATGCAAAATACAGGCCATCCAGCCCAGGGGGGGCGCAAATCCCAAGGAGATACATCAAATCAGCTGAGGCAGATTCCATCAATGCCTTATCTATGTCTAGCTGAGCCAGATCTGAGTCTCCCTGAGTGCAACTGTCAATCGGGGGCCTGATCTGACTGACACCTCAACCTGTTGACTGAAGCATCCACCAAAATTCATCCAGATGAGCCAAAAACGTGTTGAGGAGAGAGGGAGGGCGAAATTCCCCATAAAGGATGCTCAAGATCAACTTTGGATCTGATTTGATCACCTCCTTCAGTCAAGGATTTGTTAGATCCAGTCAATCTGCTTCAGATCTGACTGATTTCAATCAAATTGGCTAAGAATCCATTTATTTATTGATTTTGGATTTGCTCCATTATTCATCAATTTATTAATTAAAATAATCAATAATTGATTTTTGGGGCTTTCTAACCTTAGTGATGGAAGATCACTCAAAACTTAGGAAATAGTGGGTCCATGGGTTTACATGGTGCTCTGAGCTTGAAAATGAGCACCTACATGACTGAAACCGATTATTTGGCCCACTTTTATTACAAAATCAATTTTTCCAATTAAACTGTTAAAAAAATAGCCTAAGTTTTTTGGAAAAATTAAATTTTAATAAAAAACACTTAAAAAACTAAAAAATTGAAAAATTGAAAAACACCTAGGGGGACTTAGACATGTTCATATGACTCAAAAATGATGTCTAGCATGCTTATACGTTGACACATAGACTCTAATAACCTCAATATGCTTAAATGCCAAGCCGACCACCCCAACTTTGGAGGTATGGAGTGAAAAACTCAGAAATTATCAGTTGTTTGTTCAACAACCAATAATAACCAAGGGAAAAACACCCTGGGCTGATCAGATTGACAAATGAAGTCTAAGAGACCGAGTCTTTTACAGACACTATCATGCTAGAACATTTATTACAATTCCCCCATGGGGTATGAACATGTGATATAGTACAACAAGCACTTCCCAGAAGTACTTCCAAAGGTCTTTTGCAGTCCAAACAAGTTATCCTTGTCTGGTTCACCAGGCTCACTTGATAAAAAAACCACTAAGTACAACTTAGGTGGTAACATTCTGGCTCCAACTGTGGGACGTGTGCTCGATCTGGTATTTAAGGCAAAGAGAGAATACGAGAACACCAGAATCTCTGGTTTATATACCTTGTAAAAACATCTCAACTTGACAAGAAAAACCTCAGTAGCACAAGTTTTATAAAAAACCAAATTAACCATTAAGCTGATTTATTTAAACAAAATAAATGTAACTAACTAAAAGAGCAAAGTTTTATTATAGCTAAGTATAAAATAGAAATGCATAAATTAAATGCTCTCTTTAAAGGAGCTTATTTTCTTACTCTAAGCATGATATAAAAAGGGTTAAGTGTAATCAGAAATCCAATGTAACCACCTAAGAATTTTATTAACATAAAAAAAAATCCTTGTATTTGGTTACCAGCCAAAGTAAATATACTTTATTCAGAAAATGAAAACCTGTGTGATGATCCAGAAGGGGAGGGGTGGATGGGAAATAATAGGCATGAATAATGTCATCAAACTTCCTCCCAAACTAGTAAGTGCTTGCGCAGGCTGCTTCTATCCATGACTGGATAGGGTTGATGTACAAATTGGAATGATGAGGTAGATTGATTACACCAACATACTGATCATCAAGGCTTACCGGATGATAATTCCCTGTATAAGCCCCAAGCAGCTCCAAGTCATGAGGAAACTCTATATGTGAATATGATAGTTGAGACTCATATTCTAATAACTGCATCACATCTATCTTTTCACAACACTACTTCTCCATGTCCTCATTACCGATACCCTTGTGCGGCTCTGCATGATATGACTTTGAATGATCATATAAGAGTTTTGAATGTTGCTTTTCCATACTAGGATTTTCCAAGGTCTCCAGATTCATGCTTCCCTCTATGGAAGTATAGTAGATTGGATTTCCACAAATCTCTAAATAGACACTCCCCTTGCTAGATATAGCATAGATAGGATTCTTAATAAGATATCCACAAAAATCCCAATAGTCATCACCATCATCTATGTTAAATGTGATGGATTCCCCATTGTTGATATTAGGTTCCGATATCGAGTTCTCTTTGTCTTCATTACTGATACTGATATATGTCTGAGACTGATCATGTGGATAAATTGCATGCTCCTTTTTCATATCAAAGTTTCCCAAGGCCACATGGTCCATGCTCTCTTCTTTGTATATGCCATCAACAAAACCATAAAAAGTTTCTGGTTCATTATTTTCCTCTTTATTCATGTCATAGGCTGGATTTTCCATGAATGTCCAGGACTCCTCATCAACATCTTTGTCGGGGATAAGGGAGTCTTCGTCACTTGTATCATGCTCCAAGCTATACTTGTCCTCATTTTCATACTCATCTTCTTCAGAGAAAATGTCACAAGGTAGTAAACCTTCCAGACTGTCATCATTATATGGAGAACACATAGGAGTCCCATCATGTATATTACAATTTTCCTCATAAGTTTCACTATAAGATTCTGCAATAGTTTCATCCTTAGGCTTGTACTGTTTAGATGGTGACAAAGGGTAGGCCTGGCCTACCATGTATATATGATCAGGCTTGCTTGAATTTGTTTCCTGATTACTGACCTCCGCCATCCCATGTTCTATAACCTGGTTAGCTATGTAGCAAGTGCTTTCTGGGTGGAATTGCTCACAAGGTCTACACCATGGAATTACTTCATCTACCAGGTTAGTTGAGTCTAACTATTTTGGAATCCTAGGATCTTGCTGCGGAAACTTATTTTGATACACTTGATTTTGTTTTGGCTGAAAATTCCTAGGTACATTATTTCTTTCAAGTGTGACTATTCTGTTTTGGATATTATTCAATTGCACAGATTGGTTTGTCATGAATTGGTTCTGACTAGTCATCACTTTTTCAAACATGCTAGTTATCTTTTCCATCGGGTCTTTATAGGTTGCCTTTTCCTCTAATTCAACGGCCTTTCCATTCTCTTTGTTGTACGAAGTGTTTCCCCTAGTGTAACCTGGAATGTTGGATTTTCCCGAATATTGCATATTCCTTTCTATTTTCTCGGCCAGATCTTGAGCAGTTTTTTAGATCGACCGGATCTTTATCCCTTAACTGGTACCTCAAATCCCTAGTGAAAGCTTCGATGTAATATATGAGGATGGAGGAATCCTTTGGCTTGATTTCGTTAGGGAGGTCCACAACCACACACCTGAACTTAGTGTTAAATTCATCCATGGTTTCATTCTCCATCTCCTTTATGTTATGAAGGGCATCAAGCAGATGTCTTGGTTCTTTCTTTTCTCCCCACTTCTTCTTAAAACCTGCTAGGAATTCATTAATGGTTTTATATGAATCATCACCAAGGTTTTCATACCGCTCTGCAGCATCATCCTCTAAGGACAAAGAAAAGAGATTCATTTTGATATCTTCATGGTTAGAGGCAACATTATCGCAGTAACTAACTAGGTGCCTTTCAAACTTTTGGAGATGAGTCTTGGCGGTGGTAGAATTATTTCCATCGAACCTGGGGAGCTTCTTGATAGCATCATTCGGAATGTAATGAGGACTACTTTCTATCTGAGAAAATTCAAGGGGTTTGTAAAATTCCATAATTTCTTGAGATTAGTGAACATGACTCTCTACAAATATGTGATGGATATTTGAGAGGGATTGGTCTCCTAAATCTTCAAGGTTTCTACAAGAAGTCTGCCTATTCAATCTTTTCCTGATAAACCTTTCGGGATCAGGGAGAGGATTGAATAATTGTGGGTGGTTTCTTCGGGTATAAATTCTTGAAGGGATGTTTACACAGTGGAGTCGCCAGATGGATCGAGTTTTAATTTTTATGTTTTTTAAAGACTAGATCAATCGAAAGTTTTTATCTTTTTAATTGTTTAGCAAAAACTTAAGCTAAGTCGTACTCGGGAATAAAAATATTTATCCCCGGCAACAACACCAAAAGGTGTTTCTACCTTTCACACACCTGAGTCACGTGGCAGAAATCTTCAAGCCACTTGGTGTGTCCTTGGGGGAAAGTATCGAGTCAAGGCTGTCACCTTGTTCTTGACTCCTCCATTTAGGCTCAACTCCTAACGAAGCCAAGGGGGGTAGACCCTATTAAGTTACTAAGGATGATTTCTTAGTGTGATGATGTTAAACTGAATCAGTTACTTAGGAGTTTGAATATTTTAACTATAGACAATTAAAGATGACGAGATATGAAAATAAACACACGAAAGCACACAGCTGATGCACAATATATATATGAAGCAAAAATGACCAGTGCCTTAAAATGGAGTCAAATCAATAAGATAAATGTGCTTGCATGTGGTTGGAGTGAATGTTTTTCGATTGCATCTTGGTATGTTTTAGGTTAAATGTGAAGTATGAGTTGATTAAATTGGGCAAAGGGGGACTCCAGATATACCCGAGAGTACTTGGAGTATGTCCAAAAATAAACCTTTACAGCTACCCACAAGGAATATGTGGGCTGAAATGGAGTCTCTAGGGCTATTGGTCATAACTCACCCATTAGGGTGTGACAGAGATCGACGCCCCGAGGTCACTTTTCAGTAGGTTCCCGCTTCCTTTGGGTATTTTGCCACCGTAGAGGTTTGATCTAGGTGTTGGATTTTCACCTGATGGTTTGTCAATTGGGAAGAGTGAGTCCTAATTATACTAGTCACCCAAGTGCTTTTGATACAACTTGACTTATCAGAGGAACCGCAGCCAAGTGCAAAGCATACACACTGGAGTCTTGTAATTTTTAATAAGTTTTAAACCGGATGTTCTTGTTTAAAAGAAAAGCCTCCAACAACCTCTTTCGATCCAAGTGGATCTCAATAGGGGAATCAATGAGGGGTTAATTTTAAATTTGTAGATAAACAAATGATAGAAAAAATCAAACAGATACACAGTTCAAGTTTCTTAATTAATCCTACCACGAATCTCTTTCCCCTTTCGGGTCAATCGGGAAATCGTGGGGTAAGTATTATGATTACTTTGAAATGTAAGATATGGAGTGTGATATTAATAATGAACTAAAGTATACTACCCTTCATATTAGATCAATTCTAGTAAAAAATAAATGAATAGAAATCGACGAAAAAGGCACCGACACAAATCCCCCCAGGGGGGATGGGGAATGGGCTCGAAAGAGCCTATTCGAAAGATGATTTTATTACAGTGGTTAAAATATAAGAGAACTGATAAATCAGAACTTTCTTGGTCCTTATACAATTTGAAACCAAGTTTTTTACAATTTTACAAAAAGAAATTAAGATTTTTTAGTGAAAAGGGAGACCCCTGGGGGGATTTGAATGCTCCTGAGACCACTTCAGACAACAAATTCCTTTTATTTATGTCATACCTGATAAAGGAAATCAATCAAGTTATAATAAAATATGCCTAAAATCACTTTAATATTACCTTTGGATCAGCCTACATTATCTCAAAAAATAATGCGGTTAAACTAGCTAAACCGGCGAAAAAGGAACCAAGGAAAGCAAGCTTTCCTTGGGATCTTGGATTTATATTTGTGAAGCCAATTAAAGTGCATTGATATTGCATAATATTAAATTTTATAACAGCGAAAGGAAATCTAATGCATGTGATCTACAAGTTTTCTTTAAAGTTCATGCAAAAAAGACGATTTCCCTACAGCTAGATCTAGGATGGTTATGAAACTTTTTTAAGTGAGAGATATAGGTTACGAGATATGAAATATTAGATCTATGTATATTTTAATTTTATGAAACATATCCAAATGAAATCAAATCTATGAACTGAAAAAGTAACCGGGTAAAGTGTTGATTTTGAGGGAGGAAGAAGAGGAGAAAAGTGTTGTTTTCCTTGAAGATCCACAGTGGAGCTTTCAGGTCAAATGTCGAGGGACTATTCATATTGGAAGGTTTTGAAGAGAATTAAGAAACAAACTAGATCAGCATCCTCTCCAAAGTATGAACCTGCAACTCAGTTGAAATCAAAGAACTTGCCAAGAAACTTCTGAGATCCGATTAGTACATACGAAGAGATTCAAGATAACATGCATATAAGCTTATAGGACATGATAAATCTAGATCTATAAACATGCATCAAAGGAGAGTGACATTCAATAAACTTATTGAACAACACCTTTCCTATCAAGACTGTAATAATATAATTACCAATCTTAACCACAGATATACAAGAAATTAACAAAAAATGACCACAGATACAGGTTACCTCAGTAAAACAATAGCAATAATCATCCAAACATGTAATGGCACCACACCGTATTGCATCCAAAGCTTTTCTTTATTTCAAATGAATAATTACAACAATACAATAGCAGCAGCACCTCAATCCCAGTTCTAACCAGCTTGGAAGAGGAGGGTGTGCCTGGATATATGCAAAATACAGGCCATCCAGCCCAGGGGGGGCGCAAATCCCAAGGAGATACATCAAATCAGCTGAGGCAGATTCCATCAATGCCTTATCTATGTCTAGCTGAGCCAGATCTGAGTCTCCCTGAGTGCAACTGTCAATCGGGGGCCTGATCTGACTGACACCTCAACCTGTTGACTGAAGCATCCACCAAAATTCATCCAGATGAGCCAAAAACGTGTTGAGGAGAGAGGGAGGGAGAAATTCTCCATAAAGGATGCTCAAGATCAACTTTGGATCTGATTTGATCTCCTCCTTCAGTCAAGGATTTGTTAGATCCGGTTAATTTGCTTAAGATCTGACTGATTTGAATCAAATCGGCCGAGAATCCATTGATTTATTGATTTTGGATTTGCTCCATTATTCATCAATTTATTAATTAAAATAATCAATAATTGATTTTTGGGGCTTTCTGACCTGAGTGATGGAAGATCACTCAAAACTTAGGAAATAGTGGGTCCATGGGTTTACATGGTGCTCTTAGCTTGAAAATGAGCACCTACATGACTGAAATCGATTATTTGGCCCACTTTTATTACAAAATCAATTTTTCCAATTAAACTATTAAAAAAATAGCCTAAGTTTTTTGGGAAAATTAAATTTTAATAAAAAACATTGAAAAAACTAAAAAATTGAAAAATTGAAAAACACCTAGGGGGACTTAAACATGTTCATATGACTCAAAAATGATGTCTAGCATGCTTATACATTGACACATAGACTCTAATAACCTCAATAGGCCTAAATGCCAAGCTGACCACCCCAACTTTGGAGGTATGGAGTGAAAAACTCAGAAATTATCAGTTGTTTGTTCAACAACCAATAATAACCAAGGGAAAAAACACCTTGGGCTGATTGGATTGACAAATGAAGTCTAATAGACCAAGTCTTTTACAGACACTATCATGCTAGAACATTTATTACAATTCCCCCATGGGGTATGAACGTGTGATATAGTACAACAAGCACTTCCCAGAAGTACTTCCAAAGGTCTTTTGCAGTCCAAACAAGTTATCCTTGTTCAGTTCACCAGGCTCACTTGATAAAAAACCACTAAGTACAACTTAGGTGGTAACAGGGTCAACACATTTTTAACCGAAAACAACTAAGTTAAAACCAGTTAAAAAAAAGGTGAAAAAAGGAACCAAGGAAATCAAGCTTTCCTTGGGATCTTGACTTGCCTTTTTGGAAGCCAATATGATGTGCAGTGATTGCTGGGTTTCTCTTTTAAATTACGAAAGAGAAATCTAATGCATGCAAGCTACAAATTTTCTTTAAAATTCCATGCAAAAGATGATTTCTTTATGCCAGATCTATGATGCTTATGGAAAACTTTTGAAAAATAGAGATCTAGATTTTTGAATGCTTATTTATGAGATATAATGAGATATTTTGCATATGATAAATTAGAATCTCATGCATAAACAAAGTAACTAAGAATATTTAATTTTTTAAAAGGAGAGAAAAGAGGAAAGAAGGTTGGTCCGTTGCTTGAATGAAACAAGCTGAAAGGAGGCCCTTTGTAGAGCACCGAGGGACAGAGTCTTGAGCTTATTGGATAAGGAATGGCATCAATCTTGATCCACACCTTCATCCGATCAAGAAACTACAATTAGATCACACAAGCTTGCACAACACCTCGTGAGATCGGGATATATATGTATGGAACAAAAAAATGAAAGATCATGAAAAAATAATCTTATTTAAGCATATAAATTACGTTCTTGATCATACATAATATGAATAAACAAGAGAAATTAATGTTACTTGCCTATTTTACACCCTTACTTGATTCAACTAAATCCTTGAGGCCAGAATACAAAGCAGCACAAATATTGGAAAAAAATTGCAATTACCACATTAGCAACATGGCGCTGGGAATCCACACAATCACATGCACTACATGGTATAGCATCCAAAGCTTCTTTATTCACAATGAAAATATAGCAGTATTGCAATGGAAACAACTCCTCATCCAACTCTCACTAGCTTGAAAAGAAGGAAACTGTACTTTATTTATAGAAAAAACTGAAACCCTAGCCCAGAGGGGGCGCAATTCCCAAGGGGAGAGGGACTGCAGCTACATGAGGAGTCAATTTGAGCTTGCTATGAGTCTAACTGAGTCTAATCTGAGTCTGACTGAGTGTAACTAAAAATCGGAGTGCTGATTGGACTAACACATCAACCGGTTAATTGAAACATCAAACAAACCACATCCATATGAGCCAACACATGTGGAGTAGAGAGAGAGGGTGCAAATCCCAAGGATTCATGCGGTGGTTCACTCCCTCTTCAGCCCAGATCAACTCCTTCAATCAAGGCATGGTCAGCTCTAGTCAATCCAAAGCCAATGAGACTGATTTCAATCAAATCAGAGCAAATCCCACTGATTTAGAAATTTGGATTTTCTCCATTATTTAATTAATTTATCAATTAAAATAATCAATATTTGATTTTTAGGGTTTTTTTATTTGCGTGATGGGAAAATCACTCAAAACTTAGGAAAAGTGGGTTTATGGGTTTACCGGGTGCTCTGAGTTAGAAAATGATGAGTACCCTCATGATTAAAACTGATTTCTAAGCCCACTTTTATTACAAAAACATTTTTTTCATTTATACTATCAAAAAATAGCCTAAGTATTGGAAAAATTAAAACTTTTAAAAAACTTTTAAAAAAAATAAAATTAAACCTAGGGGGACTTAGACATGTTCATATGACTCGACCATAATGCCTAGCATGTTTATACATTGACACATAGACTCTAATAACCTCAATAGGCCTAAATGTCAATCTGAACACCCCAACTTTGAAGGAGTTTGGTGAAAAACTCAGAAATGATCAATCGTTTATTCAACAACCAATAATAACCAAGGGAAAAAGCACCCTGGGCTGATCAAATTGACAAGTCTAGGATACCGAGTCTTTTATAGACACTACCATGGTAGAACATTTTCTTACAACTCCCCTACAAGGTATGAACATGTGATATAGTACAACAAGCACTTCCCAGAAGAAATTCTGAAGGTCTTCTGAATTCTGAACAAATCATCTTTGTCCAGTTCACCAGGATCACTTGATAACACCGACTAAGCACAACTTAGGTAGTAACAAGGCTGAAAACCTACAAAAAATAACAGCAATCACCATCCATCACTCACTCCAAGCAAATATCTCAAGTGAGTGAAGGTCTTCTCAGTAAAACTCTTGGTGAATATGTCAGTAGTTTGCTCGATGGATGGGAAATACTGCAAGGAAATCACTCTGTCATGCACTAAGCCCCGGATTTAGTGCATATGGATCTCTATGTGCTTTGCTCTCTTCTTATCAACTGGATCAATATATATCTTCATGGCACTTTTATTGTCCACCCAAGTGTTGGTAGGAGAATCAATTGCAACACCAAACTCCTGAAGCTAATACCATGCAAGAACTTTGATCTAAAGCAAGATCTAGGAGCATTAGAGAAACTCACAAATCAAATTACTTGCAAAAACCAGCAAAAAATAATGAAAGAGGAACAATTTTACATATTTCCACAAGGGATGGCATCTAGATAGATATTGCATGAAGAAAACCATTGATCAGATGGCACAGCTACTGGAGAAAGAAAATATCCCTGACCCAGAGGGCACAATGAAGAAATATGGCACCTCAAGTTTAGACAACAAGGAGAAATGTCGTGCCTTAGTAGAAGGTACTTCTAATTCCTCAACCTTCATTATTGATTTAGGGGCATCTAGACATATGGTTTCCACCAGAGAGCTCTTCTCCTCTATGTAGTTGAATAGTGGTCCAACAGTTCGAATGGCAGATGACTCTAAAATCTAGACCAAAGGAGTTGGTAGAATGACAACAAATTTGCTACCAAATATGGTACATATAGCACATCACCAAAATAACCATGCTCCAAGTCAATCCTAGATATTGCTGCAAAAGATCCTCCAATATGTCCAAGGTATTTTTGGGGCACACTATGCATCTAGTTCTTCACTTTAACTAGTTAGATTTTCTGATTCGGATTGGGCTAGAGATCTCACTGACAGAAAGTCCACTTCAGATTTTGTTTTCATGCTTGCTGAAGAATTCCTTGCAACCAAACACACTGTTTGGTTGCATTCACTGCTGCCCTATACTTGACCTCTGCTGAAGAAAGTGAAATTGTGTGATGTTTCTTAATAGAATAGAAAATAGGACCTTCAAAAAGCATGGAAACAAAACTTGATATGGAGTTTCTATTGGTGGAATCTCCATCCCAATCTGAATCAGAAAATCCAGCTAGTTTAAGTGAAGAACTAGATGCATAGTGTAACCCAAAACTATTTGTTCCTTGGACATATTGGAGGATAGTTTTGGATGCCTTCCAATGGAGCTCATGTGGCTCGTGCATATACCTTTCTACATCACTTCTAGAATAAGACAAATCAGGTCTAGTATGTGTAAGTTACATCAAACTACCAACTAGCTTCCTGTACAGTGTACAATCTAGCAAAGGAGAATCACCAAATTCACCTAGTTTGATGCCATAAATAAAAGGGATCTTGGCTGCCTTACAGTCAGCCATATTGAAATTTATTATCAGTTCTAAAGCATACTTAGGTTGACTCAATATTATGCCTCTTTCAGATTGCTCAATTTCCAATTCTAGAAATTGTTTTTGCAATCCTAGATCTGTCATTGCAAACTCACTGTGTAGGGATTATTTGATTGATCCAATTTTGTTGTTGCAGCTCCTTGTAATTAATAGGTCATATACATATAGTACAATAACCTGCAATACAATACCATTTTTCTTCAAATACAAATTTGGATCATATTTTCATCGAATGAAACCAATTGAGAGCAAGAAACTATCCATTTTCGCATACCAAGCCTTGGGGGCTTGCTTGAGTCCACAAAGTGATTTCTTGAACCTGAAAAAAATTGAAGGATACTATTGGAAACCTTCAGGTTTCTACATGTATATATCCTCCTATATTTCACCATGTAATAATTCACCGTTGACATCCATATGGTGCACTTTCCAACCTTTACTAGTTGCAATTGCTAGAGCTAGTCTATTGAATCCATCTTTGCAACCAATGAAAAGGTTTTGGTTTAGTACACACCTTGGAATTGAGAGTATACCTTATAAATAAATATGGAATTTTAATTAAAATCTGAACCATCTACAACAATTTTTGTTTGGAAGACCCACTTGCATTGCACAAGCTTCCTCTTGGGAGGAAGGGGAACCAATTCCCATGTTTCATTTTCTTGGAGAGAATTGAACTCATCTTGCATTTCTGATTGCCACCTTGGATCATGAAATTATTCCTGATATGAATCTAGATCAGATCCAATCATCATATAATAGTGATCATCAATATCACTTTCACTTGCATATGAAGCATTGTTAGATTGAGATCTTGTCTTTCTAGGCTCTTGGGGATTTCCTGCCAATTCCCCTGCAACTTGTATGATTTTTTCATCCATTTGGGACTTGATGGTGACTCATATAAAAAAATATCATCTACAGAAATATTATTATCATAATTATCATAAAATACATATCTTAAATCATTACTTACTTCATCAAGGTGTTGGGGAGGAGATCATTCCCAGTGCAAGCTCAAAATCTGGTATTGGTTGCTCTTCGAATTGCACACTCATCTCAATGAAATTCTTGAGTGTGGATGTGTCAAAGAGATTATAACCCTTTTTTTCCTCACCATAACCAACCATGATACATTCCTTTCTCTTTGGCTACAAATCCTTCCTTTTTTTTATGGAATTCAAGCCCATGCTCTTGATCCAAAAATTCTGAAATTTGAGACATTTAGTTTATGGCCAAACCATGCCTCGTAGAGAGTTTTTCATTTGAATGATTTGTGGAATTAAATTTCTTGTATATATGCAGCACAATTGATAGCCTCAACCCATATCTTGGGACTTAGATCAATTTCCTCAATCATGCACATGGCCATCTCTTTGAGAGATCTATTTTTCCTCTCTGCCACACCATTTTGTTGTGGTGTGTAGGGAGTTGAATGTTGCATTTTAATGCCACATTCCTCACAAATATGCTGCATATTTTTGTTGACATATTCTTTCCCATTGTCATTCCTAAGGATATTTATGCTATTCCCACTTTGATTCTCTGCTAAGGCCTTACAAATATTCAATTGCTCAAATACTTCAGATTTCAATTTTAGGAAGTATACCTAGCAGAATCTTGAGTAGTCATCAATGAAGGTGAGTACATGCCTTGATCCACCATAGGAACGAGTGGGTAGAGGACCAATGAGGTATGAATCTACCAAATCAAGTGGTTGTGTGGCTCTCCTTTCCTTCCCATTCTCATAGTTGTGCTCTGGATTCTTCCCAACTACACAGCCAATGCAAGCTCCATTTGAAGATTTGATTGAAGGAAGCCCTTCCACCATATCATATTTGTACAGTGCTTGGAGATACTTATAGTTCATGTGTCCAAATATTTCATTCCATATCTTAGAGGTATCATTGTCATGGGAGAGGAGCACCTGTTCACTAGAACTAGGGATAAAATTTGAGAACTTGTACATCCTTTCTTGGCTGTATGCATACCTAATTTCCACAAATTTGTTTGATTATATTTCTACAACCTCTACCAATTTAGGAGTAAATTTTACTCTCTTGGATTATCTTGTATGATTCATTTGATATACTGACAAAAAAATTTCTTCCAAATTTGGTACATAGAACACATCACTGAAACAAGCATGCTCCAAGTAAATCCTACCAACTCCTTTGGTCTATCTTTTAGAGTCATCTCCCATTCGAGCTACTGGGCCACTATTCGAATGCATAGGGGAGAATAGCTCTCTAGTGGAAACCATATGTCTAGATGCCCTTGAATCAATATTGAAGTTTGAGGAATTATAATTTCCTGCTACCAAGGCATGGCATTTCTCCTTGTTTTGTGAACTTGAGGTGCCATCTTTCATCCTTGCGCCCTTTGGGACAGGGATGTTGTTTTTCTCCAACAGCTGCACCATCCGATCAATGGTTTTCTTCATGCAAGATCTCTCTAGATTCCATCCCTTGTGTCAATATGTGCATTTGGTTTTATCTTTCCCTTTCTTTTCCTTCTCCTTAGGAGGATTCGAACCCCCATCAATGGTTTCAGGTTTATCAAGTTTCGTCTTGTCTGACTACTTCGAGTTATTTTCCTTTTGCTTTCCCTTGAAGGAATTCAAAAAACCCATGGCCAAAGCTTGATCTTTAGCTTTGATGGTGCCCATTTGAACTAAATTTTCCTACTCTTGGGTGAGGGATTCCATGAGGCTTGCTAGTGCTGGCATTTTCCAATTTTGAAGTGTCAATTTGTCAGAATGAAAGGTGCTTACAAAAACTGAAAATTCTAGGCCTAACTTAGAAAGGATGGATAATATCAACTGATATTATTTCTTCTCAATTCCACATTGCTTCGGTTGAAGCACTAGAGACTTGAACTTCATGAAGAACTCATGGACATTTTCAAAATGCATTGGGCTCAGGAAAATGACCTCGTTTTCAAGCTGATGTCCCCTCAATTCATCATTTTTCCCAAAGAGTGATTCTAGTTTAACCCAGACTTCATTTGGGGTTGTCAAAATATCTATATGAAATAATATTTCTCTTGAAATACTTAGGCATAACAATCCATAGGCTTCATAAAGTCTATTGAAGTACTTTCCTTTCTCTACAACATAGTTTGGCTCCACTTCTGTGCCCATGGTAACTCTGTAGAGACCCTTAGATCTCAATTGAATAACCATTTCTTCCTTCCATTCGAATAAATTGAAGGGGGTAAGTAAAATGTGGTTTGCTTCTTGCTATCACTCAGAATGTACCCAAGTTGTAAAAGGTAGATCCCGAGGTAACAACAAAAACCACTTTAGACTGTATTTCTGACCTAATACAGTCAGAGAGGGATATCTCACCATTTAAAAATCCTTCTTACTCAAAATATTCAATCAATGATACTTAGAAGGTCATATTTCTGATAGAACAAGTTTTTTTTTATAAATTTTGGTGTGACAATAATGAAGGAGACCATTGGGCAATGGATTCAACAATCAGGTCTCAAGTAGGTTGCAGGAGGTAGGGGTTTGAAATTTTATGGACATAGGAAAGGTAGGCACCATTTCCTCAGTCTTGAGATATTAGCAGGTTTGTTATTAGACAAAGGGAGACAACCCATCAAACAGAGCACCTAACTAGGGTGAATTCTGCAAGACTTTAGAAGAAAATGTTTTGAAAATGCTTGAACAATGGACCTACAGCATGCAAGATGAATTCTAGCCCTAAAAAACTAATGCTCAAGAATGAAAGAAAATACAAAATGGAGTGGGACAAAGGATAAATAGTCACATAAATAAATTACTTATTGAAGAAAAATATGCCACAAGAATCTTTGCCATGAAAAGGTTTAACATTCCTCCTCTGCAATTTCATTCATCTACTAAAAACTTGAAGCCATTGAAATGAAGAGCCTTTATGATATTGAAACTCCAAACCCAAAACTATCCATTACATTTGAATTTATATAAAAATAACCTCTACCTAACCTTGAATTTGAAACCTAACTGAACTCTAAAAATAGAAAACAATTACAACAAAGTTCCTTCATTTTAGGATGTGGACTGTTGAACAATAGGTTTCAAATCCCCTCCTTCATATCTCTAATGGTGATAGCTATGTGAAATCCAAAAGAATTTTTTGTAATTGACCATGTTCCCAACAAATTCCATTGTATTATTTTTCTTGTATTCACCTCCATATCCTTGGAATCTTCCTTTGAAATGGATGACTCCAATAGTAAACTTGTAAATTTATGGAAAATAAGCCTGTGAATATATTTTGAATTCTCCCAACTTGTGATACCTTTGTAAAATATGAAGGAGGTTTTTGAATAAATGCATGTGATTAAGAAAAAAATCTCTCATTTTCTTGAAATTCAACTCCATTTATCTAAAACAATTCTTTGAATTGTGTGACTAAACAGTCTTTTAAAAACCTGCAAAATTTCCTTGTAAAGATCAGTCTGTTTATACCAATCCATAAGACCTGTGTGAAAATTGAGATAGGTTATTGTATATGGGTATGTTATAAAGACAAAAATATCTCATATCCTCAAAATAATTCTCGGTTTGGCATCAACAATTGATTGAAAATAATGACCCGAAATAGCCATTTTCATAAAAACTGGCCCTGCTACTTCAATTCATATGTGGATATTTTTTGTTGCTGGATACTACATAATAGTGCTTGTTGCTTGAATTATTTCCTCTGAAAACTCCAATTTAGGTAAATAGGGAAAATAATATTTAGAATAGTGACAACATTTGACCAGAGGAACAAAATTGTAATAAAAAACATGAGTTTATTAACAACAAGGGACAATAAAGTATATCCATATTGCTTTAAACAAGAGCCATATTGCTATTGAAGAAACAATGACACCAATGCTAATATATTTTTTCCTCCAAAGGATTAAATCAGCATCCTTTCCTGATCCCAATATTTCATAGAGATATTTGTTTTGAGTAAAGAGTGGAAAAGGCCATGAATTTATATTTTCTAATCTGGTGGAGAATCATTTCATCAAAATAACATATTCAACATTTTAATGACCACTGATGTTTTTCTGTCAGCATATTTTAAAACAACGAACTCCATTCTCCTTTCCCTCTTTTGTCTACTCATATTCTTCCCTTTACTAAAGGAAATTTCCAAATCCAGAACCATTGATCCATTTACCAAAACACGGATCGGTCAACACGTGTTCCAAACTGCTGGTTATTTAAAATTTTGCTAAATTTTGGAATATTATTGAGACAACACTTTCAATATGCTGAATTAGTGTATACCATTGATTTTTTTGACAGGGAAATACCAACTCAAAACGTCTAAACTTACCTTCCATATAAAAATTTAACAAATTTCAAAATTTCATTTGTCCTCGCTTGTTCACAATGCGGAATTTATATGAGCCACCGATCAAATATGAGTTGAAATCTTCACCGTTCAATTTTGTTGGATATTCCAAATTCTGGATATTTTAAAAGTCAATTACTCCTTGCTTGTTTGGGCAGTGGAATAATTTCCGACTGTTGATGATTTTGGGCATTTATCTGAACCATTGATCATCTTTGAGGGTAACACAATTTACAAGTCCTCTTTAATCAGTATTGATGGCCTCTTTGTCAATGGATCTTCTAAAAGATGCACAGGGATAGTAAGTAAACACTTGATAAGCTCATCCACTTCCTCTTTCATTGTAGTTGAGAAAAAAATATTTGTCTTCATCTTGGACAAAGATTCACCTGCTTATGAACTTCACTGCTAAAACCAAGATCCATATAATGATTTACCTCATCAAGAATAAAAGATGTGATTTATTCCAATCCCTCTGATTGTACATTGTGTAAATGATATATCATTCTCCTTGGCGTTGCTACATATTGTCTAGACCATATTCCTATGCCACAAGATGGTCATGCTATGGATTAAAACAAAACTGACTGTAAAAGCATTTCCACAGAGAACAACTCATGGGTGGACATAATGCAGAGCTTGGATTTCATGGAATTATCTTTGATGGCATCACGACAATGGTTGGTACCAATGTCAAGCTATCACCAAATTTTTTTAGCTGTCGTGGATACTCTGGAAAATGCATGCGACCCCTTTCAAATTACAATGCATAGCATGTGAGCAATGGAAAGATAAATGAAACTTTTATCTAAACCATATGAAATTTCTATAGCAATTGGATCAAGCAATATTTAACCCAATGATTACATACCATTCTCATTAACATATAATTTTATTTGGTTTTTTCTATTTTTACATTTTTCATAATATTCCTTTATCCCACATGCAAAAGGGGTGTAACTGTTTTTAACTTTATATACTTCAGCAGCTTTAATCTATAGCAAGGAACAAAGGGAACACGATTGATATTGTGAGAAATTGGAGCTTGGACTTTGTTGGCACTTGATGCATGCTAATGTGGTGGATACATGGGCCATGTTTTGACTTGGAATTTTGGTCGCTTGCATTCAGCTTCACATATTGGCATAAATGATCTTGTTGTTGAGCTTGGGATTAGCCCAATATACCTTTTGGTTTGTTTTTATAAAAGTAAACTTTATTTTTATAAAAATAAGCTTAGGCTCAAATGTATAAAGTCCACATTTATTTATAAAACCAATATTTTGCACCAATTTACAAAAACTCTTTTTTCTTTTTGCTCACAACCTTTTAACCTCTTTTTCTTATTTCAAACCCATGAAATTTCAATGATTTATCCAATGAAGGAAAACTTGAAACCATCCAAATCACCAATATAGCTTAAAATCAATTTAATGACAGCACTAACTTTCAGCAAAAATAAATAGTGCTAACAGATGGCTCCACTTGGGATGTTATCCTCCCTGCGAGGTAGCAAAGAACCCCGTAGCCTAGGTGTCGAATCCATTGGGAGGCTCCCAAAATTATCTGAAATCCCTGACATGATCTTCCATGTAAGCATTCACTGAAACCATTCTACAAATAAATCCCTATCTACAACCTATAACATGTCCATCTTGTGAAGACTGAGACCAATTGTGATTGCAAATCTGAACTTGTAACTGAAACTGGAACTATAAATAAATTGAAAACTGTTGAAAGAAATGTTCGACATGTCGAGCTTATTCACACTTATCTCCCTATCCTACTTTACTAACCACCAATTCCCAATCAAGTAAACTATGACTTCCAATGAAGCCAATCAAGCAATTTTTTCAATAATTCTGCTTCTTCCTCATGCTTGATTGAAATTAAAACATAAGAACATAATATAAAAAGGTTATGATGAAAAATTTGTCCTTTGCTGCAAACACATAACCAAGTGCCCCATCTGAAAAATTTATCCATGTACTCTTCTACTGGATCATAAAAAGCATGACAAATTTGAAAATACTCAATCACCTATTTATTATGACAAGGTTGTCCAAAAAGTAACTCCTCTTGCATACTGTCCAACTGATCTTCACAAGAACTTTGAAAGGAATTGTCATGACTGTTTTCAAATGAATTATCAACAACCTCATTTAATATTTCTATCTTTACAACTCCATTCTTCTCAAGCACTCCAAGAGGAATCTCATTTTGTTTTTCAACAGGATTAAGCAAAAACATGTTTTCTTGACAAAAATTTTCTGAATTGGAAATATTTAAAAGAGAATCCCATTGAGAGTCCTCATCTCCTTCTTTGTGTTTCATTTCCTCATCACAAACCGCTGATTTTTCCACCTATTGAGATTGATTGCATGCCTGTTCATATTTATCATCTTTTGCAAGCAGAGAGGGCTTTGTATGTTCATGTAAATCTTCAGGAAAATTTTAGATTTAATCAACACACAAAGGTCTTTATTCAGTCATTAACTCAAAATCCGATTCTTCTTTACTTGCAACTTCAGAAAATAAACATGTGGACGTACTATAAGACTAAAAATTTTAAGAATCATAATTATTTATGTATTCACCCACATAAGCATTAGAACTTTAAGGAGATTTCTGCTGCAAAACGGAATTTTCTGATTGAGAATAGGCAGCCTCATCTTGAAACAAAACTTCGGAAGTTGAATGATACGAAAAAGGGTTTTATTGACTATCCCAACTTCCTTATTGGTCACAAAAATATTGACAAGACTACTGCAAATTATCATCTACTTCAGGAAAATAAATGTAGAGGGTTGAATCATAGTTTTGGCTCATGTCATGTCCCCTACTGTTAATCTGATGCAAGGGAGGAAACATGACCTAACATCCTGGGCTTATTTTTCAATCTCAGACCCATTCATTAGTAATAAATTCATGGATAAATAAAATCTTATGCATGCAGATCATTCTTAATAAACATAGTAGAATTACACATTATCCACACACCATTTCATCATGCATCTCAATATAAACACAACGGAGTAAACATAATAACACACACGTAGAAGGGAGTACATCAGCCTATTTCTTTCTAGGAAGAATATGAAACAACCATACAATAATCAATCCCATTCTCATTCTATGCATAGCCTTTATGTCAACTAGCTTAAGATAATCATATCATTCAATTAACATGAGTAATTAAACATGCAGAACATAACACAAAATGATCACAATTTAAACCATAGAGAATACTTATCTTTAAGATGAAACTTTCCAACAACTGGCTATGTGAGACAAACGTTCCACCCAACCATATATCTTTGTCCAGCCTATATTCTTTCAGCTGAGAGATCACCCCCGAGCTAGGATGTGTATCCACTAAGGACGAACTAAATAGGCTCACTCATAGCCATGGTTTCACTCATCCAATCATGCTAAGGAAACACACATTTGGGTTTATCAAGCATGCAATAACAAAGGAGAAGGATGATAAGCCAGTGAGCTCAATAATAGAGCTACAAACATCCCAATCTAAAGTCAAGCAATCCAATCCTCTGTTCCAACATTCACACTTGGATTTCTTACAATTCTTCCATCAAATAACTCTATCCCGTCATTGGATTTATGGGCTATAAAAACTGGGTTTTCCAATGGATTTTGAGGTATATAATACTCTCAAATTATCCCAAAGGTTCATATCTATCCATCCGCCATTGGATTTCTTTGTTAAATGTCAATTTTGGGTGTTTTGGCTCTTCAAAACGTGGGTTCTTGAAAAGTTGCGATTTGTGTTTTCTTCTCACTACTGGGCACGTGTAATGGATGGAAACTTAAATGGCCATCTTCCACAATGGAATGGGAATGGTGAACCGAGCCCATACCCTACTAGAAACCTATGGTTCAATCCTACACCCCGTCACCACTCCCTAGTGTATAAACATGGCCCCTTCTCATTAGTTGCTTCCATAGCCAGTTTTGGTATTTTATTGCATGATGTTTATTTACATCATTTTCACAATGTTCCATGGCTTAATAGCACATGGGTAACATAATATCTAATACTTTTCTTTTAACTAAAAATGTGAGCATCCACTAGCAGGGATTTGGCCTTGAGCTCCACGCTAGGAAAACATACATCACATGTATACAATATTTTCATTAAAAGCTAATATATCTTAAGGGTCAAAATGAGGTATTATAGCTCATGTCTCTTTCAGGTGAGGAAGAAATTATTAACTACTAAGAGTTTTCTTTAATGTGAAGACAACTAGCTTTTATTTCTTTTTTCTGAAATCAGTTTTCATATAAAATTTCTAAAATCTCCTCATCCACTAACTCATCATCACTATACATGTTTTCCAATCTCCAATAAAATCTTTAACATGCATACAACAATCTTGAACCAGCAACAAGGAGGGATATTGGTATTTGTAATGTTCATGAAATACTTTATGAAAATCAGTAAGGCAACACAAAATTTCTGATGGTAACCCTTCATACCATGACCTTGCATCTCCTTCTAAAGTAGCCATGAACATTTTCATTAAATAATCCTCATGCAATTTAACTCCCATTTTATGTATATACATATGAAATCTAACCAAATGAAGGGAAACATCATCATTATTTTGATATTTGAACTTTGGAAGACATGTTTGCCAATCTACTTTAGGTATTCGATTTGGAAAATCAGGAATTTGAGCACGATTCATAGGAGCATACCTTGTAGACAAAGAACTCATCTCGAAAAATGAATAAACTGAATCAACTCTTCAAACTTTTCAATATTTACCCAGTGGAGTCACCATAGGAATTCTAAAAACTGGATTCTTCGAAGATATAGTCGCCACGTGAAAGATGCGCAACCTTGCTGATGTCTGACTGCTGTTCACCATCAATAATCAAATATGAAACAATGTCATTCATACCCAAGGAAGATTTGAACCTTCGCTCCCTGACAACGACGCCAATTTGTTATCACTCAAAATGTACCCAGGTCTTGAAAGGTATATCCCAACGTAACAACAAAAACCACTTTAGACTGTATTTCTGACCTAATACAGTTAGAGAGGGATGTCTCACCATTTACAAATCCTTCTTACTAAAAATATTCAATCAATGATACTCAGAAGCTCATATTTCTGATAGAACAAGTTTTTTTTAATAAATTTTGGTGGGACAATCTTGAAAGAGACCATTGGGCAATGGATTCAACAATTAGGTTTGAAGTAGGTTGCAGGAGGTAGGGGTTTGAAATTTTATGGACAGAGGCAAGGTAGGCACCATTTCCTCAGTCTTGAGGTATTACAATGAAGAGCCTCTCTGATCTTGAAAATCCAACCCCAAAAATATCCATTACTTTTTAATTTATAGCAAAATAACCTCTACCTAACCTTCAATTCGAAACCTAACTGAACTCTAAAAATAGAAATAGTGAACAAATTTCCTTCATTTCAGGATGCAGACTGCTGAACAATAGGTTTTAAAGTCCCTCCCACATATATCTAATGGTAATAGCATTGTGAAATATGAAAGCGGTTTTTGTAACTAACCATGTTCCCAACAAAACCCATGTTTTATTTTTCTCTTATTCACCTCCATCTCCTAGGAATCTGCCTTTGAAACTGATGACTTGAATAGTAAACTTGTAAATTTCTAGAAAACTACCCTGTGAAGATATTTTAAATTATCCCAACCTATGATAACTGTGTAAAAATGGAAGATTTTTTTTTAATATAGTCCTGTTATGAATAAAAACCTCTCTCGATTTCTTGAAATTCAACTTCATTTGTTTGCAACAATTCTTTGAATTTTGTGACTAAAATAGTCTTTCGAAAACCTGAACTTTCCCTGTAAAGATCAATCTGTTTCTCCCAATACATAAGACTTATGTGAAAACTGAGATAGGTTATTGTATATGGGTATGTTATAAATACAAAACCCTCTCAGTTTCTCAAAATATGTCTCGGTTTGGCGGAAACAATTGATTGAAAATAATGATCCAAAACATCCATTTTCATAAAAACTAGCCCTGCTACTTCAATTGATATATGATACTGAGTTTGTGTGGATGTTTTTTTATGCTGGATACTACATAATCATGCTTGTTGCTTGAATTGTTTCCTCTGAAAAACTCCAATTCAGGTAAAGAGGGAAAATCATATTTAGAATCGCGACAACATTTGGCCAGAGGAACAAAATTGTAATCAAAAGCATAAGTTTATTAGCAACAAGGGAGAATAAAGTATGTCCATATTGCTTTAAAAAAAGCCATACTTCTATTGAAACAACAATGACAGCAATGCTAGTATCTCTTTTCCTCCAAAGGATCAAACCATCATCCTTTTCTGATCCCAAGATTTCGTAGAGATATTTGTTTTGAGTAAAGAGTGGAAAAGGCCGTGAATTTATATTTTCTGATCTGGTGGATAATCATTTAATCAAAAGAACATATTCAACATTTTCATGACCAATGATGTTTTTTTGTCAGCAATTTTTAAAACAATGAACTCCATTCTCGTTGGCCTCTTTTGTCTACTGTTATTCTTCCCTCTATTGATGGAAATTTCCAAAGTCGAGACCATTGATCCATTTACCAAAACACGGATCAGTCAACACGTTATCCAAACTGTCGGTTATTTAAAATTTCACTGATTTTGGAATATTACCGAGACAACAATTTCAATATGCAGAATTAGTGTAGACCGTTGATTTGTTTGACAGGGAAATACCAATTCAACACATGTCTAAACTTACCTTCCATATAAAAATTTAGCAAATTTCAAAATTTCATTTGTCCTTCCTTGTTTACAATGGGGAATTTATATGATCCACCTATCAAATATGACTTGAAATCTTCACCGTTCAATTTTTCTGGATATACCAAATTCTGTAGATTTTAAAAGTCAATTACTCCTTGCTTGTTTGGGAAGCAGAATAATTGTCGAATGTTGGATGATTTTGGGCATTTATCTAAACCGTTGATCATCTTCGAGGTAACACAATTTATTAGTCCTCTTCAATCAACGTCGATGGCCTATTTGTCATTGGATTTGCTGAAAGATGCACAGGGCTAGTAAGTGAAAAAATGATAAGCTCATCCACTTCCTCTTTCATTGTAGTTGAGAAGAAAATTATTTGTCTTCGTCTTGGACAAAGTTTCACCCACTTGTGAAATTAACTGCTAAAACCAAGATACATACAACAATTTGCCTCATCAAGAATAAAAACTGTGATTTCTTCCAATCCCTATGACTGTACATTGCGTAAATGATCTATCATTCTCCTTGGTGTTGCTACATACTGTCCAGACCATATTCCTATGGCACAAGCTGGTCATGTTATGGATTAAAACAAAACTGACTATAAAAACATTTCTGCGGAGAACAACTCGTGGGTGGACAGAATGTAGAGCTTGGATTTCGTGGAATCATCTTTGAGGGCATCGTGACAGTGGTTGGGACCAATGTCAAGCTATCATGGAATTAATTGGTTATCATGGATACTCTAGAAAATTCATGCGGCTCCTTTCAAATTATGTTGCATAGCACGTGAGCAATGGAAAGATAAATGAAACTTTTATCTAAACTATAGGCAATTGTCGTAGCAATTGGCTCAAGCAATATTTAACCCAATGATTACATACTGTTACCACCTAAGTTGTACTTAGTGGTTTTTTATCAAGTGAGTCTGGTGAATCGGACAAAGATTCTTTGTTCGGACTTCAGAAGACCTTTGGAAGTACTTCTGGGAAGTGCTTGTTGTATTATCTCACATGTTCATACCCCCATGGGGAATTGTAATAAATGTTCTAGCATGATAGTGTATGTAAAAGACTCGGTCTCTTAGACTTTATTTGTCAATCCAATCAGCCCAGGGTGTTTTTTCCCCTTGGTTATTATTGGTTGTTGAATAAACGACTAATGATTTTTGAGTTTTTCACTCCATACCTCCAAAGTTGGGCTGGTCAGCTTGGCATTTAGGCCTTTTGAGGTTATTAGAGTCTATGTGTCAATGTATAAACATTCTAGTCATCATTATTGAGTCATATGAACATGTCTAAGTCCCCCTAGGTTTTTTAACTTTTTTAAATTTTTTATTTTTTCAATGTTTTTTATTAAAATTTAATTTTTCCAAAACTTAGGCTATTTTTTAATAGTTTAATTGGAAAAATTGGCTTTGTAATAAAAGTGGGCCAAATAATCAGTTTCAGTCATGTAGGTGCTCATTTTCAAGCTAAGAGTACCATGTAAACCCATGGACCCACTTTTTTCAGGTTTTGAATGATTTTTCATCACTCAGGTCAGAAAACCCCAAAAAATCAATTATTGATGATTTTAATTAATAAATTGATGAATAATGGAGAAAATCCAAAATCCTAGATCAGTGGATTCTCATCCGATTTGATTGAAATCAATCAGATCTGAACCAAATTGACTGGATTTGACAAATCCTTGACTGAAGGAGGTGATTTGGACAGATCCAGAGTTGATATTCAGCATCTTTTATGGGGAATTGTGCCCTCTCTCTCTCCTCCACACATGTGGGCTCTCCTGGAAGCTCTGTGGATTGATGTGTCAATCTGTGGGTTGATGTGTCAGCTCAGTCAGCCCCCCGATTGACAAGTAGGCTCAGTTTGGCTTCAGATCAGCATTGATTGACTCTCACTCAGCTGCAGTGGTCTGTCTCCTTGGGATTTGCGCCCCCCCTGGGTTGGATCTCATGTTTTTTGTATAAATAAAGCTCAGGATGACTCTTCGAATCTAGTTAGAACTAGGATTGAGGTGTTGTTGCTCTTTTACTATGTTATTTTTTATTATTCTCGAATAAAGAAGCTTTGGATGCAAGATCTATGGTGTAATGCTCTTCATGTGTGGATGGTGATTGTCAAATGCTTATGAGGTATAATCTATGTTATTTATCATTTGCTTTTGCTGGTTAATTATTAGCCTTGAAGGAGAGATCTCCCTCCTGTTAGCGTAATATTTTATTCTAGTTTGATTTATGCTCTTACTACTGCTTGTTTTAGATCTATTGGAGTCGTATGTATTTTAAGTTTAATTGCATGCTTTCCAATTATCTCTTCTAGCAGCACCTATGTTTTAACCATCTGTTTGTGCAAGGATTTCTAAGTTGCAGGTGATATCGCTTGTAGAATAGGTTGAACTAGTTTGCATCTTCCTCATCTTAAAGATCTTTTGAATGACATAGTCTCTCGGTGTTCCACCAAAAAAGACTCCAAAGCCCAACATTCCCAGGCTTCCAACACTCTTTGTCTTTCTTTCTCCTTCAAAAAAATCAATTTTCTTACCTGGTTACTGTGTTCTAAATATTTGTTATCATTTGGATATGTTATATCAAAGTAAAATCTACATATATCTACTATTTCAAAGCTCATAGTCTAGATCTCAATTTTGAAAAGTATCATTAAGCATTCTAGATCTAGCATAAGGAAATCGTCCGTTTTGCATGGAAAGTTAAAGAAAATCAGTAGGTTGCATGCTCTAGATTTCCTTTTATGTTTTAAAAATATTAATTCCATCAATCATTGCATATTTCATTGGCTGCACAAACATCAATCCAAGATCCCAAGGAAATCTTGCTTTCCTTGGTTCCATTTTCACTTGTTTAGCTAGTTTTAACTTAATCTTTTTTGAGTTAAGGTAGGCTGATCCAAAGGTACTCTTAAAGTGATTTTGGGAATATTTTATTCTAACATGCTTGCTTTTTTTTAGTATGTGTAACAGAAAATAAAATAATCTACTGTTCGAAAGTGACCTTAGAAGCATTCAAATCTCCCCAAGGGTCTCCCCTTTCACTAAAATTTAAAATTTTTGCATAGTTGTAAGATCTTGGTTTCATCCCGTATAAAGACCAAGATTTTTCTAATATTTCATCTTGCTTATATTGTAACCAATAATAATAAAAGAAAATATTTTTTTGAGTAGGCTCTTTCGAGCCTTCTCCCCATCCCCCCCAGGGGGGATCTGCGTCTGTTTCACTTTTGTGCTTTTTTCCCTTTTTTTCTTCTCTAGTTTAGTACTAACATGTAGGATTGTATAATTTGATATAATTTTTCACCGTTCCATACTTTAATTTCAAAATTAATCATACTACTTACCCCACGACTTCCCGATTGACCCGCAAGGGGAAAGAGATGTGTGGTAGGACTAATTACAAAATCGGCATTGTGTATATTTGATTACTTTTTCATCAATTGTTTCATTAGCCATAATAAAATTAACCCCTCCTTGATTCTCCGATTGAGATCCACTTGGATCAAAAGAGGTTCTTGGAGGGTTTTCTTTTTAACAAGAACACCTATCTTAAAATCTACTAAAAATAATGAAGACTCCAGTGTGTATGCTCTGTACTTGGCTGCGGTTCGTCCGATCAGTCAAGTTGCATCAAAAGCACTTGAGTGACTATATTAATTAGTCTTCATCTCCCAAATTGACAAACCATCAGGCGAAAATCCAACGCCTCGAACAAATTGTAAGCGATGGCAAAATACCCAAAGGAGTGGAAACAACTGGAAAGTGACCTCGAGGCATCGATCTATGTCACACCCTAATGGGTGCGTTATGAACAATAGTCTTTGAGACTCCATTCCAGCCCACATACACCTTACGAGTAGAGATGAAAGTTAACTTTTGGACATACTCCAAGTACCCCTCGGGTATATGTGGAGTCCCCTTTTCGCCTAGTTTAATTCGTTCACATTCCACATTAATTTAAAGTCTACCAAGAGACATTTGGAAAACATTATTTCAAGCGCATGTAAGCACATTATTTTCTCTGTTGACTCCATTTAAGGCATTGGTGATTTATTTCTTTCAATTATATATATATATATATATATATACTGAGTGTCATTTCTGTGCTTATATGATTTAAATCTTGCATCTTGTTATCTTTTGTTTCCACTGGTTAATTTCAAAGCTCCTAAAAAACTTAATCAACATAACACCATCACACTAAGTAATTAGCCTTAGTAACTTAATAGGGTCTACCCCCCTTGTCTTCATTAGGAGTTGAGCCTAAAAGGAGGAGTCAAGAACAAGGTGACGGCCTTGACTCGAGACTTGCCCCCATGGACACACCGAGTGGCTTGAATATTTCTGCCACGTAACCCAGGTGTGTGAAAGGAGACAACACATACCGTTCTCATTAACATATATTTTTATTTTCTTTTTTCTATTTTTATATTTTTCATAACATGCCTTTATCCCACATGCAAAAGGGGTGTAATTGTTTTGAACTTTATATACTTTAGCAGCTTTAATCTATAGCAAGGAACAAAGGGAACACAATTCATATTGTGATAAATTGGTGCTTGGACTTTGTTGGCACTTGATACATGATGATGTGGTGGATACGTGGGCCCATGTTTTGACTTGTAATTTTGGTCGCTTGCATTCAACTTCACATATTGGCACAAAGGATCTTGTTGTTGAGCTTGGGCTTAGTCAAATATACCTTTTGGTTTGTTTTATAAAAGTAAACTTTGTTTTTATAAAAATAAGCTTAGGATCAAATGTATAAAGTCTACATTTTTTTATAAAACCAATATTTTGCACCAATTTACAAAAACTCTTTTTCCTTTTTGCTCACAACCTTTTAACCTCTTTTTCTTCTTTCAAACCCAAGAAATTTCAATGATTTATCCAATGAAAGAAGACTTGAAACCGCCCAAATAAAAACTATAGATTAAAATAAATTTAATGATAGCACTAACTTTCGGAAAAAATAAATAGTGCTAACACTTCCATTTATGCTTGCGCTAATGGTGATAATTCTGTTGAAATTCCTTCAAAAAAGCACTCAATTTTATCTGGAATTTCTCTCAAAAATAGAGCTCAACCACTCAAGATTGATCTTCAGCTCACTCATATCAACTCAACTGTGATACCATGTGATGATTTTTATTTACAACAATATCTAGAATCCTTAGAGAAACTCATAAATCAAATTACTTGCAAAAACCAGCAAAAAAACATGAAAGATGAACAATTTTACATACAAAGTGTGCACAGGAAATGGATATTATTTGACTTTCTAACATGTGAATATGTTAAGAATGGGTATATATTATATCTGGCTCAATTCAAGAGGCTTCAGAAGCCAAATCTCAGTGTACATGTGAAATTGGACAAATTGGCCTCAATCCCCCCTAGGTGGGCCAAACTCGCTCCAACTCGGCCCAAATGGTCACGAATGGAGGTATGTGCGTGGATGAATTGTGCTGGAGAAATAATGTCTCCTTGGCATGCATGGGTGTGCAAAATAAGGTGATTGGGAGGCTCAAGGTGTGCATTAAATGCTCCAATAGTCCATAATCTGGCCTAAAATCACCCCTAGCTCTCCTAGTCAACAACAATTCCCCAATTCAAGGAATGGGGGCACACCTTTCATAAAAGAGGGCACACATGTGGAGTTTGAGTGAGCTGTAGTGCTCCTATAAGTGTGAAAGAAACAAATTAACTGGTTTTTATGATGGATTAACTTCCCCAAGTCAAAACTATAGCATATCAATGCATACATGCAATTAAAATTGGCTAAGGATTTAGAATAAAGTACTAATAATTAGAGAAAATTTCAACTCAAAATGGGCCTCCTAAGAAAAGTAATAAAATAATATTTATTAATTTTGGAGGAAGAAAATAAAAAGTTACTTTTTTTGTTCGTATTTTTGACATATCTCCCTGTGTTTTTACTAAAATTTCGATCGAGAGACCTCATTGGATGCAGAATTGCATCCAATGAGTACCCACTATGAATACTTTTTATGGACCCTCCTACCCAAAAAACAAGAAAGACTTGAAAAAATGTGATGATAATATCATCATCATGTTTTCCAGGTATTTCTTGTTTTTGGGGTAGCGGGATCCGTCAAAAGTATGTAGAGTGGGTAATTGTTGGATGCGGAGTTGAATTCCGCATCCAACAAGCTCTCTCGATCAAAATTTGATTAAACAAATAGGGATATTTGTCAAAAATATGAACAAAAAAGTAGTTTTTTTATTATCATACCTATCCCCAAATTTATATTAAAAAAATGTTTAAGACCTATACGGTATTTCAAATTTAAATAAACTTAATTAGATAGCACATGATGAAATGGAATTTGAATTAGGGTTGAAAGGCCCATTTTGAGTTGAAATTTCCTCTAATGTGGTGGATTACTGTTCTAACACTAAAAGACAAAATATTAGGTCCGAGGGAGAATTGGTAGAGGCAATTTAAACTAAAAATAAGAAAGGAAAAGGAAAGGTAAAAGTCTTGGCCTTTGAAGTACAAGAGTATGAGTTCTGATAAGTACCAGAAGCATCAAGTGATAAGTTCAAATACAAATTTGAATTGTGTGATAGATAAAAGGATGATAGAGATATTTCTTTAAAGGAATCCTCAAAATTATACTAAGAAGTCAGGAAGATATCAAATCAATAGGTTTTATTGGTCATTATTAAAGATCACACTAAGAATAATTTAAATTTAGTAGTTGCTACTAAGAACAAAATATTTGAAATGAGGTTGAACCTGAAGGAAATCCCAGTTCCTGACATGATTCACTTTCATAAGAAGAACGGGGAGGTTATTTGCAGTGATTTGATGAAAGCTACATTAAAGCTATCTAAACTGCAACCCATAAATACTAAAATATAAAATCATTTGAGGCAGGAGAAGGTGAAGAATAAAGTGCACCAGCAACAAATAAAGAAACTTCAAGGATACTTTTTGTCCATAGACAATGAAGCAAATAAAGGATAAGTGACCCAAAAGATCCTTGCAGAGAAGGAAAATACTTTCCACTGTGTTGAAAAAGAAGTTGAAAATCCTTGTAACACAGTTAATTCAGGCTTCTGAATTGAAAGAATTGGAAAAAAAAGGGAGAAAATGTTTAAAGAATTAAATGACAACAAGGAACAGATAATGAAGTTGACTGAGGAGAAAAATCAATGGGAAAAAGAGAAAGGTCTCTTAAATTCAAATTTTTATGTTCTAAATTAAAATTAGTTGGTTTAAGAAAAGAAGAAAGAAGAGAAAAACAAAGAAGATGGAGTGCAAATAATCCATCCTACTACATAAACAAATACATAATCCATTGTACAGGCTATGTCCCAAGTAATTCTAAGAGAATTAGAAATTGTTGGTTTAAAAAGTCAGAATCAAAATTTGGTTGATGCAGCTTTGAAGAAAGAAGAAGAGAGGAAAGCATTATAGAAAGAAAATAAAGAGTTGCTAGATAAAAATGAGAAATTAGTAAAGCAATTATCTGGAAAAATGCTAATGTAGGGAGCTAGACATCTCATCTGGGACATGATAATTTTTGAAGCTGTTAAAATCATTCCTTATGTAAATTATATTATGGAGGAAGATATGGTCATAAACATAGCTAAACAGAGTTGTACAACACTAAAAGAAGCCTTGAATAAAAATCCACTGGATGAAACCAAGAACACAATCAATTTCTTAAATACTTTGTTAGAAGAAGATTTGAGGACAATGGGAATCAAAGAAAGGATTACAGTGTTTACCTGGGATAGAAAAGTGGTGGTAAAACATCAACACATAGAAACTGTGCATGCCAAAATTGATAAAATGCAGCATCAGGTAAAGATTTTCAAAGGATCATTTGTGTCCCTCTTTTAGAAAGGTTTTCCTTCCTTTTGGGAAGAAGATGGAAAACATTTATCTTAGTTAGAGTATCATTCTTTGTTGTTCAGATGTATATTGGATCACAAGAAATTTGAAGATATGAACCAATTTGTCAAGGAAAATTGTGATAGATACATTAGCAGTTGATTTTGGGATAATCAATGCATTCAAGACTATTTTTACCCAGCTGCCACCATTTTCATATGCTGATCATGTGGAATTTAGATTGTTGGAGAAATAAATGGAGAATCTGGAGATGCCATCTATGGACCAGTCATAAACAATATAGAAATTTGGAAGGACAAAGTATAAATTGCATCAATTAAGAGTTTATTTGTAAAACTCGAGATTTTTTTAAGACAAGTTTGTTTTGAATAATGTAATAAATTTTTTAGCAGTTAGTTTGTTATGAGTCAAGTGACAAGTGTAATAAGGAATTTATTTTTTCCTATTTTTACTATGTAAATAGTTATCAACTCAAGGAGAATTTTGATGTATTTAAGAAACATTTTGCAATGTATTGAGGGTTGGAACCTGTGATGAAAAAACTTATTTTTCTAAGAGAGCTTCAAGATTAATATAGATTTCAGAGCCAAGCAAGTTTTTTACCAGAGATTCTTGTGTTATTTATTTTACAGTGTGTACTTTATCTCCTTCATGTGAATGTGTTTCATGTTTTCCTTTCCATTTTGTTATATTGTTTGTGCTTGAATAAGTGTATATTGTATAAAAATTCATACTTATATGCTTCGATTCTTTGATTTGAAGCATTCACAATTTTTTTCCACTAAAGTTAATATTGAATTCATTTGTAGATGCCCATATTAATGGATTGTTCCTTATTCTTCCGTATCACCAGATAACCAAAATTTTGACTGTAGAAGCGTGACTACCCTACCTCTGTTAAGAACTGCACTACAAAGCCCTGCTATTAATTGTTTTTCATATTTTACTCCATGCACAATGACCACCTGTTTCATCCATCGTTGTTATTAAAATTCATTTCTTTCAAATATATCTGGCCTTATTTTTTTTTCTATCAATAGATCTCTCTCTAGAAGGAAAGACGCCATATTTCCCCTTAAACATTGTTTTTGTGGTTACCTTGGGATTATTCTCTAACATCCAAGGGTAATTTCCGAGTGATAAAAGTATCAATAATTTATTTATACAGGGGAAAATAATCATCGATAAAATCATGTGAGAAAGTTGAGTGGACCTGCAAAGCAGGAGGGAGTGCCAGATCTCCCTCCTCTGTCTTTGTAACACCCCGTTTTTTACCCCATTTGCATGATGTATATAATGTAATTAATCATGGTGAGGAGCTAAAGGAAAAATCCCCACCATCGATTTGATTTGGTTGTGCATGTTTTAGCAATGGCGATAGTTGTCGATGGTATATCGTGTTATCCGGCACATTATAATTCATCATCATGTAAACATGCAAATCAATTAAAATAAACCCACAACCAGCTACGACAGTGCAACGTTAAAATGAAAAGGGAATGATTCCAAAGGATAAGGGTGTGGGCGATGTCAACCTTGGTCTACGAGGGGGAAATCCATGTGCCATCTTCCCTTGTCTCATCCAACCTCTTTAATGTCTTGTTTTGTTAGTTGGGGCATTTAATGCTGAGTGGTGGTGGGTGTGGCAGGACTGTCCATCCTCGCCCATGTGCCCACTCCACCAGTGGATTCTTCCTCTTCACGTCGTTGGGAAGAAGAATGAGTACTCCCTTCATTCATTCTCTCCACTATGCGTTGTCTCCATTGTATGTTCATCTGCGTGCATACTCAAAGCCATTTTCTGGTCCATCCTCATGCGGGCAGGGGTCATCTCTCCTTTCATTTTGGATGGTGGTTGTCTGTTCATCCTCACGAGAGTCATTGTCTACTCATCCTCACATAGCGAGCTGGAAGAGCGTCCTCAAGGCCATGATTTTGATGTGTATGTGAAATAGCCATGGTTTCCATCCACGTTTTGGCTTGCTATTGGTTTAACCCACGTTTTTGGGTTGCTGTCGTTTTTCTCACGTGTTCTAGATGCTGTTGAGAGTCCGATTCTTCTCCCATTTTCGGACTGTGCATGTGTTTTTCTCCATGTTTTACCCGGGCTGCGTATTTTTCTTCCCTTGCGCACAGGCTAAGAGTTGTGCCCTCCCTTTTCTGCCTGTGTAAGTCCTTCAGTGTTTGCATTAAGTAATTGTGTGCTATGGGCGGTTGGATGTGGGACGTTTGTTGATTCCACATCTGTTGGCTGAGTTTTTTTCCCTGTTGGGACTGTGTAAAGTTGCCAATTGTGGAAATGCATGCTGTCTATTGTGGTATGTGTTTGTGTTTTCCCTTGTCTGAACTGGGAGTTTGGCTTCTCCTTGGTTTTGAGACTGTGGATTGCTGCCATCACTCATTTTGAGTTTGGGCTGTTGATATACCCTAGTTTTGGGTTCCTGTTGAGTTGCTATGGCCACAATAGGGCCAAGAACAACTCTGAGTTGTCTTTTGGGTTGAGTTGTGTTTCACCTGTTGGTTGGGAGTTACACCTGGTTGTCTTTTCCTTCTTCACAGAGCTGGGAAGGGATTGTTTTGCTGCGGTATCCAGTAGTTGGTCTTCATACTGTTGTGAGTGGGATTAGAGGCTGGGTATGCTTGAGAAGGTTGGTGTTGTGACCACCAGCTTAGCATTAGCCTTTCCTATCTCCTTGATGACCTGGTGAATCCCAATTGTGTTGGTTTGCTGCTTTGTGAACCTTGGCTATGTGTAAGCCTGCATTGACCCTTATCCCTTGAGGAATCATGCCCAGCTCAGGGGTGGTAGTCATGCTGAGAGATTGATGAGCATGATGGCCTATGGTTGGGTGGAACGTTGCAGCGACGTAGCTGGTTGTAGGAGAATTCTTCATCAAAAGATAAGTAATCCTGACTATTTCATCTCTGCAATTATATCTACTATTTCATGAATTATGATGAACATGTTAAATGCTACGCTGTATATGTTTGCTTCCGTTGAATGTTGAGGAATTATGTTTCTTTGTATGATGGATTATGCATCCTGTTATGCATTATGTTTGAGCTTGTTTAATTTCAGCATTTATCCTTGTTCATGTTCATGGGGCTGTTTTCCTGTATGCATTGGTGTTGGTCACGTCCTCTTCACCGGTCGGAGGGTCGGGGATGTGACAGAGTGGTATCAGAGCTCATGTTGCAGCATGGGCCTACATGGACCACTAGGATGTAGTGACAGAGGAAGGATTTCCTTCTGCCCAGCAAAGATCAGTAATTATGATAGAAAATTTTGTTGAAAAAATTCTCTAAGTGTCGAGCTCATCGAGTCATTGGAGAACTAAGTGGGAAGCTCCTTTGATACGCCGGAAGGTGTAGTCGGAAGACCATCCAATGAGGGGCAGGCAGAAAATCATTTTTGAAAAAATTTTCTAAGTGTTTAAGCTGTCAGAACACTCAGTGGAATGGACTTCCGATGTAGCGGAAGAGCTAGATGGAAGGATGCCCGATGGGAACACTTGGACAAAAAATTGCGGAAAATTTTCTAAGTGTTCGGTGTCCATCGAAAGAAAATAGTTGTTTGAGTGTCCGCCATTACGGATGGCTAAACAACTACGCATCCAATGGGTAAGGCCTCCGACCGTCGACGCCATCCGACGGGTAAGGCCTCCGACCGGCGACGCCATGAAGAAAGTTTGAAAAATTTCTCTAAGTATAGAAATCGTCGGCTATCGGAAGAAGATAGTGGTTTGATGTTCCGCTATTGCGGAAGCCAAAAGCACTAGCCTACCGATGAGGGAGGACTTTCGATGCCGGTCAAAATCAGTTCACCGATTGGAAGAAAATCAAGGATCGTGTTCCGCCATTGCGGCTGCGGAAGGAACTATTTTGCCAACGAAAAGAAGATCAAGCGGCGAAAGTTAGCTGTTTGAGCAGCCGATACGTCGGCTCAGTTAGTGGAAAGGACTTCCGATGCCGTCAGTGGAAGAAAGTAGAAAGAGGAGAATTTTGAAAAAGTTGAAAATTCGTCTAAGTATGGGAGCCGTCGAAAAAAGTTAGCTAATTGAGGAGCCGATGCAGCGGCAAGTATCGGATAAAAATAGAAGATGAGTTTGCCGATGCAGCGGCAGAAGAAAAGGGAAAGTTTCAGAGAAATTAGTTGAAGACGGAGCCGCAGTTTTGGCAGAGATATGCTGAAGATCGTTGAAACGTCGGTGAAGGTTAGACGATCGACCAGCTGATGCGACGGTAGAAGAAAGAAGAAAAATTTCCGAAGAAGAAATTTTTTCTAAGTATAGAAAACGTCGGAAAACTTTAGAGGATCAGGCCGCCGACACGTCGGAGAAAATTAGAAGATCGGTCCGCCGATACGCCGGAAGCCAAAGCAGGATCAGCCCGAAACGTCGAAAAAATTTAGTTGATTGCACAGCCGATGAGCTACGTCGGATGAAGTGATTGGATTGAACGTCCACCGTTGCGGTTGCCTAGATGACTACGGATCCAACATGTCGGAGAAAAGTAGAAGATCTGATCGCCGATGCATACTGCTTAGTGGATCTGACAGCCGATGAGCAGTGGAGGAAATTAGCTATTTCGACCGCTGAAACATCGGACTGATAGCCGAAATGAGAGCCAATTCTGCAAAGGAAAATTTGAGTTTTTCAAGTGTGGTTTTCCAGCAGATTTTGACTGTTTTCCAGTGGGATTTTCAGCTATTTTTCAGTGGGTCTCCGGGGCTGAAGTTGACACCCAGTACAAAATCCAAATTGTGTGTAAAATGCCGATATTTGGTGAAAATATTCATTTGTAGAAGTGGTGTGGTTTTCACACCCGAGGTCGGAATGAAGCATGTGGATAAGCATTGGAAAGCTTATCCAGTAGGGAACAAGGAAAATTCACCAGAATCTGAGCATGGAGCAACAAAGTGCTAATGACGGTCACTGCTATCCAATGGACAAATATGGAAAGTTGCATGCCCAGAGGTAGCAAGGACTATGAAGGCTAACCAACTGTTGTGCGGAAGAGGATTTCCATGCAAGGATGTGGGACTTGAAAAGGGAAGTTTCCTTAAAACCCTATCTTGCTGATTATAACTACATTCCTAAGTTTTATACTTGAAATGTATGAGGATATGTATTGGATGCATAGGATATTAGATGTAGGTAAGAATATTGAAAATTATATATTTATAATGAGCCACTAATGATAACTATTGCATTGGTGTTGGCATTAGTGGAAAAACCAACGACAACCTGGACATGGTTGAGTATGTTGCTGATGCCGATGAATGTGACCAGCAACCCTGTGAAGAAAGGGATAAGGAAACCAGTCCATAATCAAATGATGGTGAGCAAAGTCTGTAATCTCCTGCAAGATACCAACCAAATTAGTAATGTCAAGGGTGTAAGTACGACCCATGAAGGTAAGAGTTGATTATGACAATTCCATGGAATGGTAAAGGTAAGAGACCTCATACCATGTGGATATTTGAATATAGAAAGGTGTCATGCCTGTATATATTGATTGAGCTTATTAGCCCAAGGAAAGTAAGTACTGATGATCTTGATTGTAGTAATGCATCCTATATGAAGTAGTCATGGTTAGGCCATGCATGATATGTTGAATGCATAGTATTCCTGAATCAATGCAAGGTAACATTGAATGGATATGCATTGAAAATATTTTATGGATCTTGTAGTTATGCATTGAATGGATGCATACGAAGGGTGTGAGTGACTGATTGCATAAGTATAGGTGCAAATGTTGTGATGCATTGCATGAATGCATTGAGATGCGTGCATGTGATATTATGAATAACTAATGGCTGAAATGATGAATTGATGACAATTCAGGAACCATTTCAAAGGTTGTTATGAATGCAGGATAGTCATGATCAATTGGCTGCTAGAAATGCTCTATGGAAGAGCAAGGTGGTACAGATGATACGCTTGTGAAGTAAGGAGTATCTAAACATTTCATTTAATTGCATGAATGATGTGAATATGCCTTGCAAATGTTAGTATGATAATGATTGCATGAAGTAAATGAGTTTTAGTAATATTGATGTGATTAACAGCTGGAAGTATCTGAATTTTATAAATTCTGAAAATGATTTAGTGATGGTTGTAGCAATGAGAAGTTTATATGCATCCAGAATTACCAAGTGTTTGGTTGATTGAAGCTCAGGTTTCAGGTAGATTATTTATAGCATGGCAGTGAGAGGTAAGACCCTGACCAATGCCAGAATCTACCATGTGAAAGAGCCAAACCTTATGAGAAGAGTCTCATGGTTGTAAAAATAGTTGGTATGCATAATAGGTTGTTAAATTTGAATTGTGAATTTCGGCTTTAAGAAATTGCTGACAACTATTAGTCACTATTGGCTTGCATAAGATTGTGTTGGATGATTGAAGCTCAAGTTTCAGGTAGATTATTTCGAGCATGGCAGTGAGAGGTAAGACCCTGACCAATGCCAGAATCTACCATGTGAAAGAGCCAAACCTTATGAGAAGAGTCTTATGGCTGTAAAGCTAGTTGGTATGCATAATGGGTTGTTAAATTTGAATTGTGAATTTCATATTTAAGAAATTGCTGACGACTACTAATCATTATTGGTTTGCATAAGATTGTTTCAGGAGGATGCATTGTAAGTGGGTATTCGTATTATGTTAGAAGCAAATTAATTTCTATAGTAGACAGAATTGCAATTTCCTATTGAATTTGATTACCAATGTCATTGCTTGGTTATGGAACAATCAATTTGGATTGTATTATCAGATAATGATTGACTGTTTGGCTATTTGATGAATGTGCCAGGGGTGCACGTTGCAGGAAGATCATGTGTGATGGCCTGCAAGAGCCAAACTTCATGGGAAGGTTTTCCCTTGGAAATGGGTTTCGGGTGAAACGCCATTGGACATTTTGGAAATGTCTCATCTGCACTACATGTTTGGTAGCAACATGAATGAGATGGTATAAATTATGTCGGTAAGACATGTGTGAAATTGAAATGTGAAAAGGAGTTGGGATGGAAAACCAAGGGACTGTTAACTCAGAGAAGGAGCCCCCATTCCTCCTTAACAAAGGCATACTACGTCGACAAATGGATAAGTGTTATGTGACCCTTGCTGAGAATATGCATGTCAAATTATTAAAATTCTATATGCAAAACATGTTTTGATTTAATATCCATTATAACCGATTGTGTGAGTATGAATAGGGCCTACATGGAACACACTGGAAAAGAGTGCACACTTTTCCGATGTCGAGTCATGAAAGGGTTTTCAATATTGATTACACCCTAGGGATTGGACGCACTCTTGGTGTCTCAATACTTGATAGTGAATAATATGAAATATGGTTACAGTTTTAGAGTAATAACGCTGATAAGGCTGCTTATATTGCTTGTGCTGAAAGCCTAAATAGATGCAGTGGGGTGTTGCACCCTAAAGGTAAAAGGTAAATGGTTGTTGTGAGGGGTTGCGGAGTAAGGGGTATTGTTGATATAAGTGTATGTTGGGCTGTTATATGCCTGAGGATCCATAGTAGATCCTAGACCTAGAAATGGTCATGGTAAAGTTCCAAGCCCAGTTGACATGAGGATGTACTGGATGGACATTAATTATTTGATGTTGTGGAGCGGCCTGCGTGTTGACCTAACATTCAAGTCCATAGGTGATCCCAAGGCTTGAAAAGTGAAGCAGGATCCCATGGACGAATGAGGAAATGCACAATACATATAACTATTGGATTATTTTGCTTATGAATATACATGTGTATATGATTTGGTTATGATGTTTTAAGCTCTTGTTTTAGAGATAAAACTGATGAGAATAAACTAAATATGTGAATCTATTCAATGTTTGGATATAGGTATCGCTGGAAGCGAGGGCTATGAGAGAATCCTAAAGGTGCATGTGGACATGTGACTATCCTAGAGAGCTCGGAATGAGCGGTAATGAAAAAGGTGCTAGTAAGACTATGGAGGCCCTAGCAGCCGAGACAAACCATGTGGGAGAGACTCCATGGTTTAGAGATCTGAAATGGACCAGAGACACTAAGTGTCATGACCAAGAGATATTGGTCCAGCATTCACGGTGAAGTGAAAGAGGTTGAGAGCTGAAAAGCCACAGCGGTGGTGTGGGTTCTAGGATGGAACAAAACAAAGAGGAAAAAAAAACTCTTGTTGCTCTCTCTTGCCCTTTTTAATTATATATATATATATATATGCATTGTGAAAACAAATATTGTTGAATGCATGTATGACTGAAAATGGAATGTGTGTATTTGCTTAAAGTAGTTGTGAATGCTGGAATAGTTAATTCCCTGCCCAAGAATGGACATGAATGAGCTCATGTGCCTGTTGGGAAGGCATGAAAAATATGAAAGTCTCCTTGATGAGGCTTGGACTGTCATGCCGATTGGGTAATTAACTGACTAAATTTAATGTCTATATTATGCTTGGTCTAACAGAATTTCAATGGTGCACTTCACAGGTGAGAAAAGTGAAACCCGGTGATGCACATTGATCATGGTAGCAGATCAAAAGTTGTTGGACTTGGCTGGAAGTCTCCTCCAAATGATTGCCAAGACCCAAGAAAATATTGGGGAGATACTCAAGATACAGAAAAGGCAGAATGAAATGAACCACTAGATTTTGCAAGACTCTATTGGTTTGCAAATGGGGGTGAAAAGCCTTCTGGGAGCAATCGGTAAAAGAAAGGAAGGTGGATCAGCAATGGGACATTCATCCAAGCGACCCATTGGGAAATGGTCCAGGCATGAAGACTCAAAGGAAATTGAGCAGGTAAAGATGAAGCAGCCAGTGAAATGCTGGGAATGCAGAGGACATCATTTACGCCGGGACTGCCCAATGAGGGAAACATTCGCAAAGATCCTAGGATTTCGGATAAGCTGAAAGATGAGAACCAGCGGGAGAAGTTTGTGGAAGCCGAGGGGCTTGGTCCTGAACGTTCAAAGTAAATAACTGAATGTGGGACAGATCTGCAAAATTTCGAAATTTTGATGTGCAATTGTATATGTATTGTATATGTATTCCTATGTATTGGAACACCAAGGACGGTGTTATTCCAAGGGGGAGGGGAATGTAACACCCCGGTTTTGACCCCATCTGCATGATGTATATAATGTAATTAATCATGGTGAGGAGCTAAAGGAACACGGGGGCGTCACCTAGGGGCCAATATGATATCACGTTCGTTCATATTGGGGGGTTAAAAATCAAAACTTTTTAAACCAATATATTGGTGGTATATTAAGGATAAAAAGGCTTTTTTTATTTACTATATAAATATCCAATATGGTGAGGCATATTTTATTGCTTAGGGTTTCCCGCACCTCTGCCATAAGCCTACCACAAGCCTAATACTGATGCTACATCATTTTTTCTGGATTTGGAGGGCGGTTTCTCTGGTGCCCGCGCCTTCTGTCTTAGAAATGGGCGATTTCTATGGTCCTCGTGTCTTCTGTATTAGAAATGGTTGGTTTCTATGGTGACTGCACCTTTTGTCTTATAGATGGGCGGTTTCCATGGTGCCCGCGCCTTTTGTTTCATTCATTCCTGTGTCTTCCCCCTCCTTTTGTCTTAGAAATGGGCGTTGAAATGGCGGAGAGGCTTCCATTTTCGGTGGACACTTGGACATATTTCTCTTTGTCTAAGAATAGATACCATTTCTTAACACACTCCCATAAGGACCACACCAGGGGAATTGCAGCACATGCCTCCTACCATGTCTACTACACCTCCGTCACTAAACAGATCATCCACCATCGCTACCCCACGGTGGGTGCCAATTTGTTCCTAAGATTTTTTTTTAGTTGATATATATTGGGTTATGGAATTTATACTGCCTAACATATATTGTATTTTTTTGTCTCATAGCTGGACGAGAGTATATTTGTCTAATTGGAAATAGGAGAGTCGCTGCTAATTGGTGTTGTCGATGAATCCTTCACTGTCATTGCATTCGATGCCAACCATTTCCCAGGTAAATATGAAGGGTTTAAATCCTAGTCATTTGATCTAAATAAGCATTCAGAATTTTGTTGTGTACTCCATATTTTGGGTTTGGTTGTAGGATCTGCACCTAGGGTATGTTTATTCAATTACATGGATTCCCTATGCCAATTCTTGAATTCATTGTATGCCAATTCAAGCATGATGTGGAATACTTAGTTATTGATTGTGAATAAGACTTTTGGAAGATGGGCTTATTCAAATTTTATGCTATCTTGGTAACCACGTTCTCACCATAGCTTCGAAGGTCTCCATCTTCACATGGTAATTTGGGCAGCAATTCCTTTCACTCTCACCCAAAGAACCCCTATTCCTTTGTGGTGCATGAGTAATAGGGGAATGGTTCAGTTGGAAGGCCAAGCATCCCAACTCTTCCCCTTCCTCAAGCATAGCATTGGCTTCTCCTCTTCTGTCTTTTCTCAATAAGAACTTGAGGAATAGTTTCTCATGCTTGATTTTTCAATTCTCCTTCTTTTCCTCTTTGACATCTCTCATGCTTCCTTTTCTGTCTTTTCTCAATAAGAACTTGAGGAATAGTTTCTCATGTTTGATTTTTCAATTCTCCTTCTTTTCCTCTTTGACATCTCTCATGCTTACATTAAGAGTATGATGTTACTGTAGGTGTGGATGTTGGTTGAAATGGTATGGGGATTTTCTTGCCATCTATTGGAATATACGAATACTGAGAGGGCATAAATCAATATTTGACAAATTTTAACAATCATCACATAATCAATCATATCAACGGAGATCAACAACAAGGCACAATACACAAATATTTATTTTATGTGGAAACCCAATAAGGGAGAAAAAAAGGTTTTTTCTTATATTAAACGAGAATTACATTCTTTACAGGTTTCAACCTGTGAGGGACACCAATCACTGTAGTAAGTATCCACTTACGCCTTTTTAGGGGGGAACTAATTCATCCTTTAACCAAGGGAATAAGGGCCTTCGACCTTGAACCTTTTTTCTTCACCAGGAGCTTTCACCTTTTTTCTCTAATATTTAGACAAACGAGTCCACCAAGTGATTGATTTTATTTATGGCCCTTATTAGAGTGGTGGGGCGATCCACCAAATGGATGGAGAGGCATGTTTTTATGTCAGAAACAAAATCCCAGGATTATGGCATTGTTGATGTCGTAGTGGAAGGATGACCTCGTAGCGAAAGATCCTCTTTGCAATTGATTTTTCAAATGAATTGTAAAGGCATCAACTTGTTGCACTAATTAGGACACCAATCCTCTTTGCAGTGCTAACCACTTACATTGCTCAATATGACAAGGCATCAACTTGTTGAGCTAATGAGGACACCAATCCTCTTTGCAGTGCTAACCACTTACATTGCTCAATCTGATAGGCACCCACCTATTAACATGGTGAGGACACCAATCCTCACTATAAGAATCTACTCACAGTTTGCAGGCACCAACGTGTTAAGAAGATGAGGACACCAATCCTCTGCCTTCCTCCACCCAGCCACCCTTAAGACAATTTTATATGCAATTCCAACCAAGAGATGTAGCTCTGCTTCTCTTTCACTTACACAATCATATTACCTACAGATTTGAACTCAGATCCGCCTTCACATGTCTGGTGATCAAAATATCATGTTCAATATATGTCATTACTTGATTAGTCACAAAACTTCATGCACCTGAAGTCTCCTCTTCAGAGCCTCATATACACACTATAAATATGCAACTAAAACATAGTCCTCATTCCTTTTTACACCCAATCCTTAAACCTTCTTACATAGTCCTCAACATCCCAGTCTATCCTGTGGATGCCACACAGTCTTAACGCTTTCAAAACATTCACACATCTGCACTTTCATTTTCAGTACATTACACAAAATGAGCATATCATCAATTTAATATTTGGACAATGGATCCTATGTCTTTCTGGAACTCCTCATCTACACACAAATTTTGAATAATATCTTCATTTGGACACGATAAACAACATATCTATTATTCCTGTAGCTGCAACATAGTCCTCAAAGCTCCTCTATATTTTCACATAATATACAAGTTCTCTAGCTCATTTCCTTTTATATGTTCACTCACGACTTCATTCTCTCAAGCCCTCTGAAAACATAAATTTATTTAATGCTCCTAGAGGCCCCAAAACAGAGTAATTTCATACTTAACACAGAGAGTCATTTCAAGCTCTCAAAACTTCTCAAGACAGAGAATCGCTTCACTCTCTTTATTTTCTCATACCTTTATATCATCAAATCTTTCACAGGCAGGGAATCATTTCATATTTTCAGTATCTTGACTATCATTACGTGTCTCACACATCGCAGTATTATAGAATTACTTCATTACAATAATCAGATTGCTTGTTCTGCAACCTGTTTGATATTTCATGGTACAAATCCTGTGATGATTCAAGGATTGGTAGTAAGATACCAAGATCTCATAATATTTTATAGTATAGTTTAAAATGTGGAACCCTTTTGCAATTTTCTTCCATAATCCATCAAATCGCGTTCCATAATTATGCTACATGTATTCTTTCCTTTATATATACTATATGCAATTGACATAAATCGTACTCAGCGCTTGATTCATAGATCACATTCCTGCAATTGAAAAGAACAGAGATTTACTTGCAATTTGTTCATTTACTATCTTCAATGCCTGCATTTAGAAACAAAGAAAAGACCCTAAATCTCCATCAAACCTAGAGCCACAGCAGAATCACATTTCTTCATTCAACAAAACTCAAAGTGTTTTTTCCCTTTTCCTCGGCACACCAATCCATGCATACTTGCAATTTTAAATATCACACACAAGACAATATCCATGCCATACTTTTAGCTAACATACCCATAACCTCCAACGAACTAGAATCGTGATTTTAGAGCCTTTTCATTTTTCACTGACACATTCTTATTCAAACTTGTTCACAAATATATATGTATTTGTGTGGACCCAATCAATTTAATTAGTTGTGTTCCAACCAATGTGTGAGTGTTCTTCAACTATTTAAACAATTTCAATTTCATTTGTTGTGCACTTTGTGGACCCATCCATGGACAATTGAGGCCATTTTGTGTGTAATATAGCACTAAACATATGCATAAACATTATGCAATTTCGAAGGAGTCCACCTTGTTTGTTTTCCACCCATTTCTCAACTGGGTTTTCCCTAATTATAAAGCAAAGGTTTGTTCTAAGGATTCTGGAACAAACCTAATATCGTGAGCATGTGGAAACCCTGCAAGCAATCAAAGAACAACAATGAATGGTATTAGTTCCAAGTCTGGGCACATAGAAGTCACCAATAGCCACGAGGAAGCAATAAGGATGAAGTGTTTGATATATGTATCTTAATGAAATATTATGAGCATCTAACAATCAACATGAAATCACTTTTGGACGTTTTTATGATAGCATCCAGTATTTTCTTCAATGGTAGACTATTCAAGTCAAGTTCACAATGTTTCTAATTTTTAGTTCTTATCTTTGTACAAACAACTATCACTCATTTCTGAGTATATGACAGTCCCTTGGGCATGGTAACAACCATAAATCCTTGATCATGTAGCAGCAACAAAAAACATCATCAAATTCTGGGAAGTAAATCCATTGTTCATGATTCTGAGATAATGGTTACAACATTATTTGATAGGCTGCAGCCATAGGAGAATGAATAGCCACCCTTGGAGGATGAAATGTATGCAAATTTTCTGGTGTTTACCTCAGACAAACTCAACGTTCCAGAAGCCATTTGCATTTCCAAGCAAAGAAATTCTCAATAATTATTTTTCATGCTACTTGAAACGCAAAATTCCTCTTCAATTATGCATGCCTTAGATACATTTACATTTACATTAAGTGACTAATAGCATAGAGGTTTAAAGTAAATTTATGTTTTGTAGGTTCACTTATTCTTATCTACAAGGATGCTAGGTTTCTATGCAAATCTCTTTGGACATAAAACCAAATTTTCCTTCCCATAGGAAGATATACATGAAGTAGTGGAGTTGCCTCCTTATTTAGCATCAATGGGTAGTCCATATATGGCCATCTACCTTCGTAGAGGCCGATGTGTATATGCTATCCATAGTGAAAAGTACAAAGATGAGAAGGGAAGATTTGAGTTCCATTTCCAGTCCTTTGTTTCCTACAATGTTGCATGCAGGTACACATTGAGTTCTTTTCTCATCCCAGCAACCATAAATAGTCCTTTATCACTTTGTAAAAATGGAAAAAGTAATATTGGATGAACAAAAGAGTACTAATGCGCATAAATTCCAATGAATAAAATGGAAAAGAAAGAGTGGATGTCCATGAATTTGAGACAAATTAGTTTGGTATTTTGAAGAAAACTTGAAATATCCTTCTTTCCCTATTCTTGAGATACTATGATTTATTTGTCAAACAAGATAATCATGGAACTATGGAGGAATAGGATGTTGAGTCTTGAGAAAAAGATGCAAATAGTAGAAAATGAGGAACCGACAAATTCAGGGGATCACCAAAATGAAGATTGTGGATATTTTTTGGGTTTTGAAGAACCCAACATGACTAAGGTCCATTCACAAACATTTCCATTCAGTGTAAGTATCTAAAGTCATGAATTATTTTCTTGTTCTGCATTCCCATGAAGTTGTTGTTCTAGTCCTCGGACTATTTCTGACAAACTGTCGTGTTGATGGCTTGTTTTGGTAAGAGCATGCTACAATGTTATTATAATAAACTATGAAACACAACATCCTGTGGGAAGAGGCTCTTACTATTTCAATCATCACTTGTTCCTCAGGAATTCATCCTTACTAAAATTGTTTTTGAAATTCCTAATGATAAGTTGAGTCACTCAGATTTGTCTTGTACAACAGGTAAGCACATTCCACAGCTCTGCTACATTATGTTTCAATTAAAGAAACTAAGAATTCTATTCTGTTTATTTCCAGTCCTTCACCAATCCGAGGGAGTAGTTCAGATCACTGTTCACCACTCCAAATTCACTTAGACGGTGAGGCAACTGAGGATACAAAGGATTCCATTGCCCATACAGAATCAATAAGTCCCAGAGTTAATGTGCAGCAGTGGGGTCTTCCAAATACAATGGATCTGGAATCAAGTGAAGAAGGTAAAATAAGCTCAGAGCGAAAATCAGTTGGAGGGACACTTAGTGGGGACAGAAGCAGCAATTGCTAGGGACACTTTTGAGGGAATCTTAAAGATGTTGTCAAGGACGAAGGAAATTATTGGCAGAGCATCGTGTCATGCTATTGACTGTGCTAAATATAGCCTTGTTGTTGAGGTAAGCTTGATATCTGTTATTTTCCAGTATGGTAAACAAGCAGCTCATTTTATTTTATTTTATTGTGGTTTTTTACTTTTGGAAACTTAATGATGAAAATTTTCAAGGATTAGAGTGAAAAATGAATATCTTGCATCATTTCTGCATTCATTGTGACTTATGAGAATCCTATACATTTGGGTATTTTTCCCTGCATTAACTTATTTCTCAATGTCTTTTGGTCATTCATTGCATGCTAATAAATTTACATGCTCCCTAAGGGTGTGTGGTAACTGGTAAGTGGTAACCCACTAAAACATGCTCCCTAGGAATCAATTCAAGACCATATGGGAGATGTATTAGTCTGGAGTCTGTATTGATTGCATCTCCTATTTACCTGTTCAATTAAATGCATCTATTAGAATTGATAGCATATAAATTTTATGTTATCAGTGATTAGCATAAGTCATTGGTATTCTGTTGTGTTAGTTGTAAGATATGTGGTTGGGTACACCATACACCACATCCTGGTATAAAATCTTCAATTGTAAAACAGGGACTACGGGGGAATTATACCAGTGAATTTTATGTTGTTGGTAAGTAAGGGTAGAAACATAATTGAGCAGCTCAGTAAAATTCTAAGCACATGAGCTAAAGGTACCAAACCCAGGGAAGTGTAGTTGAGGAAGTTTCCTAAATTTGCTGAGTGTTGAGTTTCATTTTTGTGAAGAAAGAGTAGTTCAAGAGCCCTCCTTTTTGTTCTTCTAAGTGGAGTACTAGGATCCCTCTTTTCATTTTTTAAAGCAGAGTAATTGGGCCTCCCTTTTTTTTGTATTAAGTAGAGTAATCAGGATCTCTTTTTTCATTTTAAGGCAGGGTACAACATCAAGAGCCAGAGCAAGTAGAGTGAAAATTTCAAAAAATCCTTTGATGTTGAGCATATTTCATAAGAGTATCAGTAAAGCAGTCTCTCATTCGCCTCCTCAGAGTGGAGTTAGAATGCAGTAGTAACTTGAACAATTCAAAATGGGTTGTTAGCAGCGAAGTTTGATAACTTAAACTTATTTCATTGACAGTTTTGGCGCATTTCTCAAATTAGAATACTTCCTCCTTGTAGAGGAATTGGTTGTGTTCTTAGACAAAGACTTCAGAGTCACATTAACCTTATTGCATTTTTTTTATGAGATAGAATATAGAGATAAGCATAGATATTAAATTTATTGGAAGCATGCACAGAATGTTAATGACAAAAGGAAAAAGGCATTTAAATACTTCTAGAAAAATCAAGTAAGATATAGACTGAAGACATGCCAAAGATATTTATTTGATAACATTCATACTACATTGTCATATCATCTTCAACAAACACGGAACAATTGATATACTCATATTATCACTCAATCTTATACTCAACCTGTTTCATGATAAAATTAAAGCATAAAGCTGGCACAACGTATTTTAGAAGGGGGTGTCACAGAACCTCTCTTAAATAGGGAGATGATATCGCTAGAGAGGGTTGCATTTCTTGTTGGAGCTTAATTTCTTGGAGAATTTGAAGAGATGGGAATAAGTTTTGAAAGAAGTGACAACTTTAGATGCACAGATAACCCTTTTATCCTTAAGATTCATTTCGTTCTCTGTGCAAGTGGTACAAGTGATTAGAAGTAGGTAGATGTAGAGTACCTCAAATAGGAAATAGTAATTGGGGTTATAAGTAGCAGTATACAGAAAAAAATAGATTTGGTGAATAAACAACAAGGTAATTTTAAGTAAACACTACAACATAAATTGTTTGTAGTGGATGGGAGTCGGGACAGGTATCCCACCAACATATCATACTGAGATGCAAACCCACTAGTGTGAGTTTTTTTCACTTTCGTACATAGGTTCCATGACACAGATTATATCACTGATAATGACTGGGGTCTCCAACACCTTGATGACCAGGTTTCATTTGGTGGCCACATAAAATAAAGTTAAATTCTATGTTGTGAGCATGGAATATCTAGGTAAACTGAACAATACCTGGCCTAATGCTTGTACAGAAAGAGCTTGCAATACACCTTCCTTCAGGTCTGCTGGAAGCTTCCTCCTTTGAAAGAAAAGATGTATCAAAAACATTGAAGGAAAAGATGTATCAGAATCATCAATAAAAGAGATAAAAAAAGTGCATTACTACAGATAAAAGCACAAACGACACATTGTAATCAAAACATATTTGTTCTTTGTGGAAAAATCTAACAAGGTTAACTTTGCAAAGTCCATCCATTATAAGAAGCAACCAATAGTCTTAAAAATTCAGAATGAAACTAGTAACAGATTCAGGAAACAAAGGATATGAGACATTCAACAAGTAAGTGACATACTTGACTTCCTCTCGTATTTGAGGCAAGACACATTGAACTGCGCAGTCTAAATATCCTACTGCCTTAAGAAATATGTTGATTGTTGCTTTATTGTTATCTTGTAATTGGAATAAACAATTTGCAAATCAGAAATGCTAATAAAAACAACAAATATCGAAGAAATTGAAGACATAAAGGGCATGAAAATGCATGAATAAATACAGACAAGCACAAAGTTGCCTAGGTAAAGCAAAATCATTCTACATGAAAAGAAAGATATGAGGAACTGGAAAAATCATTTTAGTTATAATTGATGTGTGGCAAACCAACCTTCTATCACCTTTGGCTGGTATCCATCAATAGAAGCTTTTGGGATCAGCAGAGAATTTGCTTGTGATAAAGACAACATAGCCAACATGTGTAGAACAGATAACACCTCATACCATGCACTTGATATTGTTGTTTCCTGGAAAGAAAAAAGTTTCATTGATTTTCAATGAGAACTATCTTAATCCTCAATAAATAAGACCAACAGAACATTGCTCGGTGAGACATAGATGCCAAAGAATGAAGACAACGTTCTTGTATAGAACAAGCACCTGTTCATGATCCTCCTGATTGATCCAAACAAATTCCACTAAATATTGTAGTTGAATTCCTGCATAGAAAATAAAGCAATAGAATACTAAGTAAGTTGTTCTTGATTTTGAAATGCATCTTCATTCTCACGAAGCCAATGTCTTCGATAATCTTTAATGTTATGCACAAAGACCTATATTTCTTAATTTAATCAATTCCTACTCCATTCTAAATATCGTCCATGCTGAGTGTTGTTCATGAAGTCATTCAGAATTACAATGTTAATATCCAGAAAAATAAGGTCCAACATATCTACAGATTAGTGTTCAAATTACCTTCTTTTGTCAATCCCAGCAAAACAGGTAGATAATCATGAAGGGCCTGCTGCAGGTCAGCCAGTGTAGAACCACCTGAAAACAATATTGAAGAGTTTAAAGGAGTAATCTACCATAATATGACTAACTGTAGATTTCCATCCTAGCCAACTTGCCCACACCAGAGAAATACAAAATTTATTGCCTCTTAGGGCACACAAATTTTCTTTTCATGCACATAGATTGTAGCCTTGTATGTTGCTGAACAATACATGCTGTATCATTTATAGAATTTCTAGCATAAACTGTATCAATAAATTGGAACTGATATCGACCACCATGCATGCCACTTTAATTGATCTTTTCCTTGTTTCTTTGATGAGCACTATATCCCCCATTCTATCATTCAAAATAACCTCATGTTGCATGAACAATAATTGTGTTTTGCAAAAGTTTATGCATCTTTGCACTACCATGCTTTAACAATATAAAATAAGTTTCTCCATAACAAAATCATGAAGAATTCTTACCATGTTGTGTTGTTTTCTTTCTCCTATTTCTAGTAGCAGGACCCTCCCCTGCTGCCATGGCAACTATTCGTGTCCGAAGTGCTAACAGGTGCTCAACCATTTTTGCTGACAGGTAACCTTGAAGCGATTTGTCAAAGTCAATACTTTTAGGAATGCGTAGACCTGGTACGAAAAGAAACATTTCCCCACCTTTCCTGGTTTCTTCTTTGTTCCCCTTCATATTTTGATGTGGATATTATTCATCCCATGCTTTCCCAAGATCAACTTCTGCAAAACAAACACAGTGAATAATAGGAAAGCTGTGGCAGATTGATAAGAAAAAAATATGTCACATTTTTCGCTAGAATTAAATGTAAGACAAGACCTTGAATGAGTGTGAATATGAAGGATTGGAAATATAAACTTTTTTTCTTGTTATAAAGGGCAAATGTTGCCATTTTAAATTTCACGCTATGCCCTACACCATTTGCAATTTGCAAGGATCATAAATTCTTAATGCAACCTTAGACATGGCAGATTTAGGCATCATGACCTAGCTTAACATACTATTGAATGGATATTGAAGCAAAGTGCACCAGATCAAAGAAAGAGAAAATGGTTTTGAGGTTAGACTGAAAAAGTCTGCCATGGGATAGTTATTTGACAATGTTACTTTGCTAATGTATTGTAACGATGAGGTAGTCAATTGGGGATCTTGTTTCGTAGAATAAAACCTGATAATAATGTAGAACCATTTTAGTTGTTGGAAAATGGTTGAGTGGAGAATCTTTGAGATAATTTAATAGATTGCTTATCACATGTGAGACAACTCATAATATGAAGGAAAATTGATTGCTTCCAGTATCCTGTTGGTGATACTACACACTTCAGACTTGTCGTTGTTCAGTGTTGAGTATATCTTTGAAAAAAGTCAAAGTTGTATTTACTAGCAGTGCAAAAACAATAGATCTGTGATGGGGAATAAGGTAAAATTGTGAATATGGATATTTATTCACCCAAAAAATATTTCATTGGAAAAAGATAAACCAAATACCAAATTCATAGGTCTCTGCGTCCTTAACTTTAGCAACCAATGCCTAATCAAAACTACCTTGGAGGTGTTAAATCATGAGAGATGTAGTGTAACTGTGCACTTATACACAGGGCTCATTGATAAAGGTATCTATGCCTTCAAGTGTCGGGTCTCTTCCATAGGTGACAGGCTAAAAATAGCATGTGAAAAATCTTAGAAAAAAGGATATTTGAGATTACATCTACCATAGATAACAGGCTGAAAAACCTTATGAGAAAGTTCACATGGAAGGCTATAAAGATAATTATAAACGCTTGTAAAATACAACAAAAATAAAGGCTAAAAGAATTATAACTCTCTTGCATGTGTAATCATGCATAATCAGAACAAAAATACTATGTTTTACCTGAGTATAGCCCATGGAGCCAAAACCATACATGTTTGGATTGTAACCATACCCAGCTTGAGGCTGAAAATTTGAAAACAGAGGCCTCTGAAAAGAGGTAGGGTTTTCCATAGCTTTGGGATTCTTATCACTCAAAGGTCTTGCTAAAGATACCGAAATCTCCCAATCTAGAAATCAAAAAAATATTACATATCTTAACATATTGTACTAATCAAAAGCATGATGAACGAGGCAAAATTTCAAGAAACAATTGTTCTCATTGCATTTTTTTTCTTTTTACCTTCAAGAGCATATTTCTCTATTTTTTCAATAGCTTTTATGGCATTGGAATGTTCAGCATAAGTACGAGCCATGCAAGTTACATTTTTTTCACTCCTTGGGTGATTTCCATCATCCACATGTAAGCACTTTGTTTTAAAAGGTTTGGGGGAGTTGAAGCTGGTTTCAAGTAAGGAGCACTACCTCATGTCCCAGTATCTTTCCTTGACTACTTAGTGGATACTCTCTCTATTTTGATCAATCTACCTTTTTGTCACCTCATCTAAAATCTATATCTGATATCTGCTATATAAAATATAAATATGATATCTGCTATATAAAATCATTTAGAATATGATATATGCTAGCTAAGTAGATTTGTTCCATGAAAGACTTTTTCCCCACATCAAAAAATTTCCTTCTAAAGGTCCAAATATTCAAAATGATTAGTGTAAGGTAATATGCTCCCACATCAATTGCTAAAGTCAAGATACGACTCCAAGAAGGCGGTTTCCCTTTAAATTTTATGGGAAACAATTGTCCCATGACCTGTTTCATAGTGCAACACAGTGCCCTTACCCCTTGACATTCTAAATTACTCATAAAGTCAACATGATTCTTAGAAAATTAGAATACCCCTTGACATTCTAAATTACTCATAAAGTCAACATGATTCGTAGAAAATTAGAATAGTTGCAGTGCCTTCTTATTGAATTCTTGTATTTTTTTAACTGGTTATTAATTCGATATTTCATTCTCTACATGCATATTTTGATATTAGGAAGTGAAATTTAGGATGAGATGTAAAATTTCACTCGTTAACCAATATATGATGAGTGAAATTTTGGATTTGTTCATTATGAGTGAAATTTTGGCTTATATGTTTTCTTTACACTATCATCCTTTCTCAGTTCATATTACGAGTCTTATGCATTCTAAGAGTTCCTCACTGAATGCTTCCGAATATTTTAGCATAAATACATTGTTTTTATGACTAGGTGCTTGTCTTATCCATGTTTCATAACCTACTGAGGAATCTCTTGCCAACTAAATCGTGTCTTGATTTGCAATCAGAAATGAAAACATTGCACTCTTATAAACATGACGCTAGTCTTTCCAACTTTTAGTTGATAGTTTTTCTTTGTCTTCTCCATATAGGGAACATAAGTCTCAGTAAAGGAACTAGATTGTCTCTTGATGCTTCTTACAAAAAAGAAGAGGAAGATGGAACAAGAGGAAGCTGAAACTAATATGGAGACACTTCTGGACTTCTTGCACGATTGAGGAAATAGAAATAGACAAAGTTGAATGAGGTCCACAATGTTTTATACTATGCTATGTAGTGTTATTGTAATGATTTTCTTTCATCTGTATGCCCAGTTTTATTGTTCCACATGGTTGAAATATGAAACATATTGGGAGTGTGTTAAAGTAAAGAATGGACCATATTGACTGATTGTTGGAGTATGGACAATGGGGTTCTAAAATATAAGAATTATTCTTATTGCGACTTCAAAGATCAAATGATGACATTAGTAACAAAGGACAAATATTTTTGTTAAATGTACAAGCCCTCTCTCAAGTGCTCTTACACTCCAGGTCATTATGGATACTTAATGGGTGTGTCTTTGTCTTGTAGGGAGTATTCACAATCCTAACAGGGTCTTATTGCAGAGATTGATGCCTATCAAGGACTTGCACAATTCATTCATCACGTGTTCCTCACCCAAGTGCATCTCAGCTCAATGGTTTTGTATAAAAAACAGGGGATTGCGAGTTAGCACCACACTGAAAAATTTAATCCAACGTAGCAGTTTACAACAATTATATATTTGGCTGCATTTTTAACTACATTTTTTTCACACACAATATATATTTAAAATGATATCATCACCATCAATATTAGTCACATATATTCCTCAACTATTGATCCATATTGAATTCATAGAGTCAATATGTTATAGAAACACTATGCAAACTCAGTGGCTACTTAAAGCCTATATCTCTTTATAAGCCTAATGATCTTATTAGCTTCTCTAATGGGCCTTTTCTAAACATTTTCAAACTTCTATGAGGCAAAGACTAAAGCTATTGCTATCATTTATCGGGTTTATATATGCATAATAATGCTGGAATATAAAGGCACTTTCATAGAATGTAACAGGATTGACATATGAGTTCCACACACACACATTCTCCGGAATCACTGAAACCTATAAATCTAGCTCAGTCATCTCATTTTCATGGTTGAACTAGCAAAAATAGAGACATGTTATCTAAAACAAGCTATAAAATATACAAGACAATTTACCACTAGCGTTGTCTTGGATTTTTATAATTTTTGTTAACATGATTCATAATTTTATTAATATACCGAATGAAAATACATGCATTTTATATGACAAAGGGTTGTAAAAATTACCAACCATCATGAGCTAAGGCTGCAAGCAAAAAACACCTATCCCATCAAAAATTGCCATGCAGGGCATCCAAAAATAGTCATAACGAACCACAACGGAATACACTATATGGACCCATGGAAAAATATGGTGTGGTCTCATGAAGTGAATATGATAAGCATTATGTTATGGTAAGTATATTACCACTTGAATAAATTATAATGTATTATATAATATTTAATAAATCAAAGTACACTTGTGGTCAACTATAACTTAGGAGAACCATGTGGGCAATGGGGCATTTAGAGGGGAAGTACGGTGGGGACTCCAGGAAAAAAATATTGTATTGCTTCTCCCAAGTATCTTTTCCCAACTTGTCCTTTACTTATCATCCCAATATTCTTGATAAGGCATGCACTTTTCATGCAAGGGAGAGTATATCTTGTGCAAGTTATTTGGAATCTTTATTCACTCTTGCATTATTCTATTTATCCAGGAACCTTAAGAATTATTCCTATGTCGGTTGAGAGACTTCTTGTGTGAGAATCTGTGGCTGCTAAACCTGCAATTGAAGGAGAGACCATGAGCATGAGGCTAGCATGAGCTAGAGACATGTTGGGGATTGTTGTTGGTTAATTAGTAAGTTGGTTCATGTTTTGATTATTTTCCTGGAGCTATATGTCGTTGAAGGAAAATGCATGGAATATACCATGTTGTTGTGAGGGATATGGTCTCATTGAGAGCCATGGATTTGGGGATAATATTGTCCTTATTTCCAAACAATTTCCAAGACAACCAGCACGATATTGGCACTGGAACTCTTCTTGCACAGAGATAGTTGGCAATAATGGAATCCTTGAGGCATTGTTCTATAGAGAAAGGGGGTGCCTGTGTAAGGTTGCGCTGGAAGGAAGAGGCTTCAGCAATATCTAAGAGCTAGTTGACTTACCTGGAGCTCATTTGTTGAAATAAAAAAGCCCTTATATGTTGTACACTAGGTTAGGATTGCATTTGAGAGCTTTAGCTGCCAAATTTAGCTTTGTTGCTTCATTTCTTACCTTGGGGGTGGTACCTACATGAGCTGGTGTCTATGGATTAGAGGAAAATCACTCCTATGGATTTGTTTGTTGATTTTTCTAAGCAACATTAAGAGCCATTCTCTTAGGAGAATGGAGACACCTGGTCCAGAACCAGGGTGTGGACCTATTTCAGCACTGGGCGGACTCAACGTTGATTTGACCATTCTGTTGAATGGTGGAATCTGGTTTGGGATCAGGATGTGGACCCAGTCCAGCACTGGGGGGAATCAACCTAGAGTTGAGTGATAATTCTGTTGAATGATGATATCTGGTCAAGTACCATGATATGGACCTTGTCCAACACTGGGGGGGACTCAATCTTATGTTGAGTGACCATTCTGTTGAATGGTAGACATCTGGTCTGAGACCACGATGTGGACCATTCTAGTACTGGAAGACTCGACCTAGCTCTAAGTAGCCATTCCTTTGAATGGAGGCACCTGGTCAGTTACCAGGACTCATCCCAAGGCTAAGGGCCATTCTCCTAGAGAATGGAGGCGCTTGGTATGTTACCAAGTATTTGACCTAGTGCCAAATTATGCAACCTATGGCTGAGGCACCTAGTATGTTACCAGGAAGACACTATAAGCCCTAGACCGGGTCTAGCCATGTGTGACACTCTGACCCTCTGATCAGTGGACTCTGTGATCTTTTCCAAGCCTTAGCTACCCTTGGTTAAGACACCTTGGTACCCGATCTTGGTGTCACATCGAGTGTGAGATAAAAGAATTTGTAATTCTCTTTGTATGATGATGTACTTTGAGTGGTGATAAAGGACCAACTTGACCACAGGGGAACTTGAAGAAGACCACAAAGAAAAAGTCAAAAATACATAAGGACTTTTGGACCACAGGTAAAATTCAAAAATACATAAGGAATTTTGGACCACAAGAAAAAGTTAAAATACATAAGGACTTTTGGACCACAAGAAAAAGTAAAAAGTACATAAGGACTTTTGGACCACATGTAAAAATAAAAAATACATAAGGACTTTCTAATTGACCAACAACAATGCAAACTTAAAGGAAAAGTAAAATTGCTACCCTTACCTAAAGAATTTTACAATATGAACCTGCTAATTGCATTCCTGGTATGCTTGAGAATGTCTTTAAAGTTTGGAGAAAAGGTGCAAAGGAAAGTTTGTAAGGTGGACCCAAACCAGGACAAATTCTAGTGAGTTGGGATTAATTTCTGGATGACATGGTTGAAGGAAGGGAGCATATCTGCCCCAAAACGATGGCTACATTTTCATGAGTCTTCTACAACCATCTTGATTTCTGAACCCAACATCAAAGAATCCCTTAACACAAGGAAGTCTTGAAATGACTTGTCATAAACCTACGCCACAACTACAATGGACAATAGTTGAAACTTGAAAATCCTTCAAACTAAGTCTTGTTCAAGAAAGGCTTGGAGATCCTGCATAGCAATGGATGAGATTAACCTCAGAGGTGCAGCTCTGTGTCTTCAAAGCACTAACTGGAAAAATATGGAGTATGAAGCCAATGCACCACATCTTGGACTCTGAAGTTTGCTCTGATGGCATCTGTGAAGGACTGAGGTGATGCACATATCCAATACAGAGAGATATTTAATCCCTCCATAACCCTCATATTACATCCCAATATTCTTTGAATTGTGCAATAGAATGGGACTTTAAGACAATTAAGTTAGTGCATTTATTGCAAGCTCAATTGCTCACTGTTGTATAATTTGACTAGTACAGAATTACTTGAATTGATATGAGTAAATAATGTTTATAATTTTACAGAAATCTTGAATGTGAGTTATTTGAAGAAAATAATGATCTCTTAGTTTTCTTAAAGAAATATGTATAAGATTGCTAAGTAGTTCTTTGTTAACAAGCCGAAATCAGGAAAAAGGAGGATGGGGAAGCAGTTGAAGCTTTGAAGCATGAGGAAGAGCTTAGAGAAGCGAAAATACAACAACAGAGGATAAATTGTTTCCTTTCACAGATAGATATTTACAGTCACTTTATGCAGAATAAAACGACTTCTCAGCCTACTGAATCTTCAATGTTAGCTGTTGGAGCCTCTACTACTGAAGCAGATTCAAGTCAAAACATTGATGATGCAAAAACAATGGAGGAAGAAGCTCCAGAAGAAGCTTCATTTAAGGAAGAAGCCATTACAGTTGCAAAGGACGTGTTCTTTGAACAGAAAAAACAAAACTAGTGCATTTGATGATGTCTGTTTAAAGTTTCATGGAGCTAATAGCTTGAAACTTGAGGGGGTGGCTGAAAGTTCTGGAAACATGAATTTGCTCAACCTGTAAGATTTTAGATGATAAAGTTCCAACCTAGCACTTAAATAATTTTGTTAAGTCCCTCCTTGCATTTCCATGTTTGTGACGCCCTTTGGAATCTAATTTGCCTTGGTCATCTTGTCCTATGTAGTTCATCAATTCCTCTCAGCTCATCGGTGCAAACCCCAAAAATGTTTTGAGGTGATATAAAAGAGTACCAACTTAAGGCTCTTCAATGGTTCTTAAATTGTTATGAACAAGTGAGTACTTTTAAGATGATGTTGCACAAGTAAGTATTTATTATTTTGGGATTCTCTCTTTCAGTTTGTAATTTTATTTCATACATGTAGGTACTGAATGGCATCCTAGATGATGAAATGGGTTTGGGAAAGATTATTCAAGCGATGGAATTCTTATTTTCTACCTTCTAAATTGTTTTCTTTCTTATTTAAAACATATCAAGCTTTTGTCCGTTAATTTGTTCAGTTCTTGGTTATGTTCATATGCATTTTTCATCATTGTATTTTCCAAAGTCATGATTTTTTCCTTTGGTAGGAAAGGAACATATGGGGACCATTTCTTGTGGTTGCACCTACCTCTGTATTGAATAATTGGACCAAGGAAATTCAAAGGTTCTGTCCCATGTTGCATTATCTCCCTTACTGTGGTAATGATCAAACTATACATAGAAAAAATATAAATCCTAAATGACTTTATCGAAGGTAGTACTTGTCACCTTTCATGTTCTTCACATGGCTGAATTCCAATCCATATATTTCATATATCTCCATAAAACATGTTTGGTTTTGACAGTTTTCTTTTTGTGATAATAAACATCTTAGATTTGTTTGAGTATGTTTCTGTCCCAAAGATTTCAAGGAATTGTCTAATATATGTAAACGGTGACATTGATTCAACATGGACAAACCAAAATCCTTGCAAGTCCTTGTCCTCATATGAAAAGGCTAGTAATTATGGAAAATATAATTTAGAGACTCTGTATCTAATGTATTAAAGACTAATATGATCATCTTGGATTGCAGATTCATGCAGTTGCATTTATTTGCCACCATTTGTTAAGAAGGATCTGTAGTCTTTAGGGTTTAGGGTTTAGGGTTTTAACCTTTAGGACTATAGGGTTTTGGAAGTATTTCCATTAAAAAACAAATTTTCGGGGGATCGGTGGGTCAATAAAGAACTAGAAGTTTTGGGATATGTTTCAAATTTTTCAGGATCCACTTCATTTTTCATGGGATCTATTTCATAGGCTCAGGTTCCATTTCCTTCTCCAGGGGATCTGCTTCCATGGTGGATTCTAGGTGGATCTTGGTGGATTTGAATCAGAGCCATAGATCCTACACACAAGGGTGGCACATCTAGTATCACAGCTGGTGGTAGACCTGCAAAGTTATTTCATTTTCATTTTGATCATGATATTAGAATGGAATTTTTTACATGTTGTTTCCTATCCACTTTACTAACATAGACATATATCCCATTTCCTGATACTCTTTGTTAATGGTTTTAAGGCTTCAAGTATTTTATTTCCCCTGGTATCTAATGCATGTTACACAAAACATACTCATTTTCCTTTGTTAGGAAAAACTTACTGCCAAAACTCTATGTATTCCCCATCCATGTGCAATTTTAAACTACAAGCTTAATTGTCCAACAGCCCCATCCATGTGCAGTTTTCAACTACAGGCTTAATTGTCCAGCCACCTTTATAATTTTCTTTGGAGCTTTTTCAGTTTCATGTTGTCAAATTATCATAGTGGCCACACCACTCACTAAATGGGATGGAAAACTTTTAGACTACAAGTTGAGAGTTGCTTATGTTATTGGGAATGGTTTTAGGGGTTTTGATGTTAATATTGAGTGTTTAGCCATGTTTTGGACATCATGTAGAACCTTGATGTGACTATCCATTGTTGAGAAGAAAAAGGTAAAAAACGATCTCTATTTGTTAATTGAATTTAGCAATATTTGTGTAGATATACTCTGAGTTTTATCAAGTGTTTGGTGTTTTTTATTTTGCTTTTGAAAAATAGTCAAGTAGTGTCAAGTAGTGAGTGTTTAGCCATGTTTTGGACATAATGTAGAACCTTGATGTGACTGTCCATTGTTGAGAGGAAAAATGTCAAAGGAAGAGTGACAAACTAGTGTATTTTTAGGAAATGAATGTGATCTCTGTGGTGTTGATCATTATGGGTGAAGTAATGTGCATCCACAATATACATCAAAAGAAGCAAGGTGCATTGTAGAATGCATGTGGGGTATCATGTCAATATACTAGGTAGAAATATAAAGGGGTATAAAAAATGTAAATGAAAAAATGGATACATGCAATATATAGTGAAAATAGGGGTTTTTTTAAATTGGGAAGGCATATTGGGAGGGGGTTTTAAAAAACGATTTTGGGAGGTATTTTCCAATACTTTTTGAAAATAGGGGTATTGTTTCATATGCCATGAACGAACGTGTTATGGCATGGTTACACTAAGTGAAGACTCCGTGTAAAGGCAAAAGCCCCACCATCGATTCGATTTGGTTGTGTATGTTTCGGCAATGGGGATAGTTGCCGATGGTATATCATGCTATCCGGCACATTATAATTCAGCATCATGTAAACACGCACATCAATTAAAATAAACCCACAAACAGCTATGGCAGTGCAACGTTAAAATGAAAAGGGCATGATTCCAAAGGATAAGGGTGTGGGGGATGTCAACGTTGGTCTATGGGGGGGAAAGCCATGTGCCATCTTCCCTTGTCTCATCCAACCTATTTAATGTATTTTTTTGTTAGTTGGGGTATTTAATGCTAAGTGGTGATGGGTGTGGCAGGACTGTCCATCCTTGCCCATGTGCCCACTCCACCAGCGGATTCTTCCTCTTCACATCGTTGGGCAGAGGAATGAGGATGCCCTTCATTCATTCTCTCCACTGCGTGTTGTCTCCATGGTCTATTCATCCGCACGCATACTCAGAGCTGTTGTTTGGTCCATCCTCATGTGGGTAGGGGTTGTCTCTCCTTTCATTTTGGATGGTGGTTTTCTATTCATCCTCACGAGAGCCGGTGTCTGCTCATCCTCACACAGCGAGATGGAAGAGCAGCCTCAAGGCCACGATTTTGATGTGTATGTGAAATAGCCATGGTTTCCATCCACTTTTTGGCTTGTTGTTGGTTTAACCCACGTTTTTGGGTTTCTGTCCTTTTTCTCACATGTTCTGGATGTTGTTGAGAGTCCAATTCTTCTCCCATTTTCGGACTGTGCATATGTTTTTCTCCATGTTTTGCTTGGGCTACATCTTTTTCTTCCCTTGTGCACAGGATGAGAGTTGTGCCCTCCCTTTTCTACCTGTGTAAGTCCTTCAGCATTTACATTAAGCAATTGTGTGCTATGGGCGGTTGGATGTGGGACAACTGTTGATTCCACATCTGTTGGCTAAGTTTTTTCCCTGTTGGGACTGTGTAAAGTTGCCAATTGTGTCCGTCCATGCTGTTTGTTGTGGTCTACGTTTGTGTTTTCCCTTGTCTGCACTGGGAGTTTGGCTTCTCCTTCGTTTTGAGACTGTGGATTGCTGCCATGGTTTCCATCCGCGTTTTGGCTTGTTGTTGGTTTAACCCGCGTTTTTGGGTTGCTGTCCTTTTTCTCACATGTTCTGGATGTTGTTGAGAGTCCAATTCTTCTCCCATTTTCGGACTGTGCATGTGTTTTTCTCCATGTTTTGCTTGGGCTACATCTTTTTCTTCCCTTGTGCACAGGCTGAGAGTTGTTCCCTCCCTTTTCTGCTTGTGTAAGTCCTTCAGTGTTTGCATTAAGTAATTGTGTGCTATGGGCGGTTCGATGTGGGACGGTTGTTGATTCCACATCTGTTGGGTGAGTTTTTTCCCTGTTGGGACTGTGTAAAGTTGCCAATTGTGGCAATGCATGCTGTCTATTGTGGTCTGTGTTTGTGTTTTCCCTTGTCTGCACTGGGAGTTTGGCTTCTCCTTGGTTTTGAGACTGTGGATTGCTGCCATCACTCATTTTGAGTTTGGGTTGTTGATATACCCTAGCTTTGGGTTGCTGTTGAGTTGTTTTTTCTAGGCTAGGGCCAAGAACAACTCTGAGTTGTCTTGTGGATTGAGCTGTGTTTCACCTATTGGTTGGGATTGTTACCTAGTTGTCTTTTCCTTCTTCATAGAGCTGGGAAGGGATTGTTTTGTTGCCGTATGAAATGGTTGGTCTTCGGACTGTTATGAGTGGGATTAGAGGCCGGGTATGCTTGATAAGGCTGGTGTTGTGGCCACCAGATTAGCATTAGCCTTTCCTAGCTCCTTAATGACCTGGTGAATCCCAACTGTGTTGGTTTGCTGCTTTGTGAACCTTGGCTATGTGTAAGCCTGCATTGACCCTTATCCCTTGAGGAATCATGCCCAGCTTAGGGGTGGCAGTGATGCTGAGATATTGATGAGCATGCTGGCCTATGGTTGGGTGGAATGTTGCAGCGATGTATCTTGTTGCATGAGAATTCTTCATCAAAAGATAAGTAATCCTGACTGTTTCATCTCTGCAATTATATCTATTGTTTCATGAATTATGATGAACATGTTAAATGTTGGACTGTATATGTTTGCTTCCACTGAATGTTGAGGAATTATGCATATTTGTATGATGGATTATGCATCCTGTTATGCATTATGTTTGAGTTTGTTTAATTTCATCATTTATCCTTGTTCATGTTCATGGGGCTATCTGTCCATATGTATTGGTGTTGGTCGCGTCCTCTTTGTTGGTCGGAGGGTCAGGGACGTGACAGTCTTCGAAGAGGAAATATCATTGTCTACAACAGTTTCATATGAATATTGACAAATGACCTTTGTTTCAGAAAACAACAATATATCTATTCTGATCGATGAATGTCCTTCATCCGAATTAACTAGAGAAGGAAGATTCCAAGGGTCACTCAAATACAAAGTATGCAATGGGACCAGACTTGGTGATGGTAAAACGACATCGATAGTGGAATCAATCAACAAAATTGGCACCGATAAGTTAAAGTTTCCCATAAGTGATGGATACATCTTGACACCAATGTTATTAGTTGTTGGATGAGAATTATCAATAATTACGACCGTAGGTCCCAACAATTCACAGGAACTAGAATTAGTGAACGATAATTAATTGATTATCACAATTCTACCTTTGTGAGGAAAGGATACAACACGAAACATAGATGATATGATCACCTTCTTGGCATAAATCCAATTCTGACCCAGTAAAAGGATGTATTCAAGTGGTGCATCAACTACCTAGAACTCAAACAAAAAATTATTCCCTCCCAACTAGACCTGAAGATAAGGAATGATGTCATGGGGTATAAATGAGTGAATATCGAGTGTTGTCAACATAGTAATATATTGAGACAACAAAGGAGATCCGAGACCCTTCCAACAATATAAAGACATGACTGATGTCTAAGCACCTTCATCAATAATTTTTGGTTTGATGGTGTTTTTTAGACACTCCACATGGACTTGAAAAGAGACATGGTAAGGAAAGAAAGCCTAGACATCATCCATCTCATATTTGATCATACTCAAGATACTTAAATAATGATCTCCCAAAGAAGCCAATAAGTAATTCCTCTATGTAGGACATGTCTGTAGAACCTACAAAGTTGAAATCATACACAACATTTGGCCGATATCCTCCACAATATATTTTTTTGTGGCTCAGCCGTTAGGATTTTGCACCAAGCACATAAGGAATCCTTTTAGAACACATGGTATAGACTCAGTTTTTTCAATCTGCAAAGGGATCTCTAGAAGTGGAGGATCTTTGCCCATGGTCGGTTATGACAGACCATAATCACATGAATGGGTCACAACATGTACAATCGAAAATATATTGATACAACCATGACCACTTTTTGGGGCTATAAGGTGTCGAGTCCCACCACTTCTATTGGCCAGAGTCTTCAAAGATATATTTTTGATTATGTGGAAGGGGATCAATTAGCAAAACTAGGATCTGTGCGATAACCTTGCATGCATCATCAATCCTAGGGTAAAAGTGCATAAGATGGTCTCCTCCACAAAGTTTGCATGGAAATTTGACCTTCCATTTAGTATTCTTGTTCCCACTGTCATTTTCATTTCTCTTGTCATAATTAGTGTTCTCCTTTTTATTCCCACCCTTCTTATTGTTCTTCCCCTTTTTCCTATTTCATTTTCCTATTTTGTCTAGGTTGCTGGTTACTTTTTTGGTTCGAAGAATGCATCAAATGTACATCCACCGATTGCATGGGTTTGTACACAACCATATATTTCTCAACCATAGACTTGTTAATAGAAAAAAAATGCATTTTATTTGTAGCTTGGTCCATAGCTTTTGCAATTGTAGATCCAACAATGCCATCAACATTCGACCCAAGCTTAAACTTGAGGTCATGAATTGACATCGATGCATCAGGAATGATCTCATAAAGGAGACATAACTAAGTGTATATCAAATATAATTGTTAATATTGGAAAATGGCATGTTCTTTAGTACCCACTCTAAATGTCAAAACATCCTTTGCGATATAAGGAAATAGGGAATTAAGGAACCACTCAAATACTAATTTTGGTGGAATGTTGGCCTTAATCAATCTCTTTTTCCTATGCCACTCCTGAATATGGTTGAAAATTTCAATGTCCTTGTATTGTAGGAAGGTCAATAAGAGTTTTCTATCGACATCGTAGTGAACTGGAAACTGGAAGTGATTAAGGAAGACCATGGCCAAGTCATTGAAAGTATGTTATGTGCCACCGGGAAGCTCTATATGCTATTTTTTGGTTGTACTCATGAGGGTGCATTTAAAAAGTATTAATCAAACCAAATCATGGTTCAATGAATTCGAAGAGCACCAAATATTAAAATTCATAATATTATCACTGGTATCCTTGGCCTTCTTAACTTCAAAATTTGAAATATTCGAAGGAATATTAGCGGGGACTAGAGGCTAGGATAAATCATGACACACTGATTCATTCATAAGTATAGAAAATTCAGTAAGATTCAACGTAACTAGAAAATGGAGAAGAGGTTGTGGAATTTGATTCCATGCCACCAGGAAAGGTTGGTTCTAGTAAAGGCCACGACCTTGACAAGTCAGGTAATAACCTCCTCCGATAGGACCCATGTAAGGGTCTACGATAATTTTCATATGAGGGATTCCTTGGGAATTGGGAGAAACATTACCAAAGTTAACCATCTTATGAACTGGATACCCCCTAGACATTGGGGCAGGAACATAGCCTCCAGAAATAGGGATACCAGATGACATGGGAACCATACCAAAGGGATCATTTCCTCCTAAGGGCCCACTCAAAATATGGGGATGATTCATCATGAGAAACAAATTTTAAGGGATAGGTGTGGTGGACGATGGGACAAAATATGGGATATAAGTTGTATCCCCAATGTTCACATATCCACCACCACCCAAAAAATGACTAACACTAGTGTGATGAACTGATGAATGGGGTGGCCCCCCTCCAACAAATGAAGTAGAAGGAGGGATGTGACCACCTTTGAACTGATATGTAATGCAAGGAGTTGTTGTTCCCCCAATCCAACACTAGAGTTACTATTAGGAACAAGGATGGATGATTGTATACTAACTTAAACATTTGACATGCCAAAATTAAAATGATTCGTGGTAAGGATAACAGTCTAAGGATCAATATCTAAACACCTCAATAAAAAAATTGGTATGTGATCCAAATACCATGTGAACTTGCAAAGTTTCTCTCTTGCACGGTGGGAAGGACTAGTCACATAAGGTTCGTTGTAGGTCAAATTCGCATGCCCATAAAGTAGACGAAGGATTCCTTGGGACTCCTCCTCCCAATGCAAAAGATGGGGATGGAGGGAGCTCCAAATTTTTAGATAGAGTACTCATCCATACAATAAGTTCCACTCTATTCTAGTTTCCTTCTACATGTCATAGAAGTCAACACTTGCTAAAATTGAGTCATGTAGTGCTTGGGAAACCTCCTGGAAACCATATTTAGCATGTCTACTTTATTTCAGATCCTTCAAAGCGCATATCTGCTTTTTCTAAAAAGTTGTCTGTTTTATTGAGAATTAAGGAAAAAGGAAAAGCTAGACTAGGTGTAGTTGACTTGTTTTTTTTCACATCCTCCTCCACCCTTTTCTCCTAATAAAAGCATGTATGATTTTTCTTTCCATCCCTCATTATCTTTCCTACTTGACTTAGCCAATTCGTGATCTTCTTGGTGGATTTGGAAACTACTTTATGCACCTATGGGGGATTTGACTAGATTTAGTAAGCCTACTTTTTGAAATTTTTGAATGGAATCATTATGCATTAGAATATGTCATGTAATTATATATTGTATTATCCTATTACTTCACAATGTTGGCTATTGTACACTTATTCAATACAGATTAGTGTTATGTTCCAATTTCAGTCTCCTTTGATGTTAATTTTGCATGTTTGATTATCAATTTTATGAGTGTAATTGTTCTATCTCTTGGGTTAAATTTCCAAATTTCCCACTTTACTTAGCCAATTCATGAGCATCTACCTAGATTTGGAATCTGCTTTATGCACCTATGGGGGATTTGACTAGTTTTGGAAAGCCTGCTTTTTGACTATTTCGAATGGCATCTTTATGCATTCAAATATCTCATGTTATATATTAAATTAGGCTATTACTTCATAATTTTGGCTATTTTACACTTAATCAATACAGATTAGTGTTATGCTCCAATTTTAGTCTCCTTTGGTGTTAATTTTGCATGTTTGATTAGCAATTTTGTGAGTGTAATTGTTCTATCTCTTGGGTTTAATTTCCACAGAGCTTGGGAGATGAACATAAAGATTTCTATCAACGAGGATAAAGGGATGCAGACTCAATCATATGGAAATGGTGAAACATTTTTCATAGTAGAGTTACTCTCAAAGTTTTTCCTCATGTAATGCTTCATAATGGCTCAATATATAGCCCTAAAATTGTAAATGGAGGGTCTAATCAGAGAGTTTCTAGGAATGTGGAAGGCCAAGGATCAAGTTATTTATTACTTGATGAGGAAAAATCCAAATATTTTTATTTTGGGGAACAAAACCCAATGTACACTAGTTGTAATGGTGCAAGCTGTGCATATGCGAGATTCTTAGCTGTTGACCCATGTGCATATTCTAAAATATATTTTCAAGGGTTATACTAAAGCATCGGGGATATACTGAGTAAGGGGGGTATAGCGAGTCTGCATAGGGACAAGGGAATTTCCATCAAGGCATGATGCATAAGGTGTGACAAATCATGTTATAAAAATAAGTTATTTATAGACCTGTAATATTAATATTACAACCTAGTTTGGCATATTAGAAAAGGTTTGGGGGTTTTTGGAAAAGTCCTAAGTCAAGACTATACATTTTACCCTACAAGTTTGCAATTCTTTTACTTTAAGTTTTCCAAGTTTTGAGTTAGTGTGCTTATCCTTATTTAGGTACAATATAGTTAGTCCCAACATTTGTGGGGTTGGTTTGACCAAACATGATGGTTGAATTAGGCATTGAGATAAGAAGAACTAACATAATGGCTATTATGGAGGAGGTTGCAAATTCCAATGGGGCCTAGGAGGTATGGATATATGGGCATGATGGAAAACTCACAAATGGGTTTCTTATCATGGGAGGAAAGGGTATTTCACCCAGTGTGCTTATGATGGGAGTAGAGGGAGAGTTTCCCACAGTTTTCCCATGCAAGTTTGTAACCAATGGGGTGGAATCCCTAGGGTTAGATGGAATTCATAAAGTGTACATTGTACAAGGATCCTTAATATTCTCCTATGGATCAAATGAAGGAAAACTCCTTATTTGGACTAGATCAAGACCATGAATATCATTCAATTGTTGGTCATACTGAAATTTATGACCTTCTTTGACTACCTCAACCTTACATGGAGTAAGTCATTCCAACTGTGGGATGTGTGTGTATAGGGTGGAAGCTAAATGAGGTTCAAACTTTGTAATGGTAGGTAACTTGGTTGAAGTATTAAACCTTCATCATTGGGTTGGTGGAACCTCAAACTCAAGAGACTCCCCATGAATCTCTAGGAGTGGCATGGAGTTTGGTCATCCACGATGACCGAAGGAAAATTAATGGTGGAGGGGTGGAACCCATGTGCTGTAAAAAAAAAATTCAAAAATAATAATGCATCATAGTGTGCGGAAGCGGAGCTAGTAAAACAAACGCACACATGCCCAAAAATTATGCTAAAAACCCTATTATGACTAGATGGCACAACAAGTGAGGTTAAAAAAAAAGGCCAGAAAGCCAATAAGAAGCAGTTCCTAGGAAATAAAAATGACCCTCCACAAATCATATCCCATAAAGGGAAGGGAAGGGAAGAAGAAATGACATAACTAAGAGATGGATACCTCCACAAATCATATCCCCTACAAGGTTATGATATCCATAGTTATACAATGTGAAAAGGAACAACAAAAGGATAAGGGTTATCCCACTATTGAGAGGGATCGATGGTAAAGGAGCCCTATAATAATGGACACTAAGATACCTCATTCATGACATGTCCAAATAAGTGAATCTTCCACTTCCATCCTTGGTCCCTTACACCAAAAATTGGTAAGTAACAATGAGTATGATGAGTAGGTGTCCTTCAGTGCTGAGTGGAGAGTGGTATTCCACCCATAACTTCAAAACCAGTCTTGAATTGACCTAATGTC
>LPNX010431304.1:107907-138210 GCA_001517045.1 Pseudotsuga menziesii | reverse complement strand
AAGAGGGAGAAAATGAAGGAACCAAACTGTAGAGAATTGTTAGGGGAGTTGCTATCTTATGATGGAAACAAGATTATTTAGCATCCAAAATGCTATATTACTAGTAGGGCCTTTTGTAGCTATCATTCTTAGATCCCAAAATATAGTCTTTCCAGCAAAAGCTCTAGAAGAGGAGAGATAAAACTTGCACTCCAAACAATACAATGAGATATCCTTGAAAATGTTGTTTATCTTGTTATTAATATTAGTGCATTCAAATAAGAAAGTATGGGGAGATATTGTAACCTAATCTAACCTTACCAAAAATAAAATAAATAAAAAAGTAATTAAAAAAATCCATGTCTTCCCATAAAATAAAAAATTATGAAAAATAATTTTAAAAATTTCATGGAGTTTAAAAAATATTAAAAATTAAATTCGGATTTATAAAGCAAGAAAAAGATCAAACTTCTTGAGAAGTTTGAGATATAAAAAAATTACACATCAAGAAAGTGGATCCATCTCAATGTTTGATAGATCCTCATTTAAAATGAATATATATTAATTTAATTATAGATTAAAAATACAAGAAAAATATATATATAGAAAAACAATGGATAAAGATCATTATTTAAAATGAATCTATATTAATTTAATTATAAATTATAAATAAATAAATATATATATATATATAGAAACAATGGATAAAAATCCTCATTTAAAATGAAACTATATTAATTTAATTATTATAAATTAAAAATACAAGAAAAATATATATAGAGAGAAAAATAATGGATAAAGTTGCTCTCAACAACTTTTTGATCTACGTATCTACCCTGCATTAATATTATTAATTGAATGAACGAAAGTAAATACTTATTTGAATGAAACTTAATGAAAGTAGTTATGTGAATGAAACTTAGTATTAGTGGAAAAGTGCTTGATGGAATGAAACTTGAGATAGCTTAAATAATACTTATAATTTAAATTTCTGGTCGTATACATTGGTGATAACTCTACGTGGAGGTTTAAAAGAAATGTTAAAGAACAAAACTCCATACAATAGGTTTATCATATAAGTATCACATCAACTTATATTTAAATTTCTGGTCCGGTCGTATACACTAGTGATAGCTCTACGTGGAGGTTTAAAATAAATGTTAAAAGAACAAAAATCCATACAATAGGTTTTGCACATCAACAATCCTACATAGCTCGTCGAAGGAAACAACCAGGTTAAGGTAACAATTTGTGTTATTTTAATGAATATAATAATTTTGGCCGTTTAACTGGTGAACTGTTTTCTCTAATTTAAAAAATATATATATGGATGGCAGAACATGTACTTACCTACCCTCTGTAGAGACTGATAGGCTTTGCACATGAGAGGCAAAAGCGTGCACTCAACTGTCATGATGAGCGCTAGGCCATGTACCAACCATCAGAGACACTTCACATGAGGTAAATATGAAAGGATTGATCGTATTCTCCACGTCATGTCTCATACGTATACGTATCACAAAACTGCATACTAACAAAAACATAAAAATTAAGAGAGATTCAAACTCTATCTTATATGAAAAAATTTACTGCTCCCTTTAAAAGGCGAATGCGTACCTGTGCTCTAAAGATTCGAATTTCTCTTCAAAATACAGATTAAGAGTTCGAATCGAAGGAAGGGAAGGCTTCGAGCTTTGACTTTCACCAAAAGCCCACCCTCAATCACCATCCATCTGAGTAATCTTGTTCTTACTTATTTTGATTCAATTCACAAGCAGCTTACAGAAATAAAGATTCGAAATCTCTTCAAAACACAGATTAAGAGTTCCAATGGAAGGAAGGGAAGGCTTCGAGCTTTAATAACTTTCAACAAAATCCGACCCTGAATCCATCTAAGTAACCGTTTTCTTACTTCTTTGATTTAATTCACAACCAACTGTTAATTTACAGAAATAAAGAAAGAATCACTTAGCAGGAAATCACAAAGGGAACCACCTGAGTGACCTTTTTTTTACTTCCTTTGATTTAATTCACAAGCAGCCGTTAATTTACAGAAATAAAGAAAGAATCACCATAGCAGGAAATCACAAAGACGAATTTATACTAGTAGCATTTATTAGTAAGCAAGAAGGAAGGAAAGGTCCATCACCGATGGCATATGGCGCGGAGCAAAGCCTAGGAATATATATGATATTAGTAAATAGAGTAAAAGAAAAAGAAAAAAAACTTGAAATTATGGCACGTACGTGGAATATAGGAATTCTTGGACCCGGATAAAAAAGACGGATCAACTCCTTAGCCAAAACCCATGAATTGCCTGGGCTTCAAAACAAAGTAAATAATAAAAAAATTAGGGTTAAAAGATATGTTACCGGATTCGGAATACTGTTCACTAGGAAACTATATATAATTTCTATGGTGTACGTGAAATACAGGAATTCTTGGACCCCGATAAAAGAGACGGACCAACCCCTTAGCCAAAACCCATGAATTGCCTGGGCTTCAAAAACAAAGTAAATAAAAAAAAATTAGGGTTTAAAGATATGTTACCCGATTGGGAACGTTGTTCACTAGGAAACTATAAATAATTTCAATGGTCCTCGAATTCATGTCACAGGTTCCATCCTTATCGGCCTCCCAGTCAAATGCCCTTTCTCGCTCTCTCTTTACCAAGAAATCAGGGTCCTCGAACTCACGTAGCAGATTCGATCATTATTGAGCTTCACCATCCGCAAGGCATTGGCCTCGAAATCCAATAAATCTTTGTCCCAACCTTCAAGCAAATACAAAGTATATACAGACAACCAAAATCACAGTTAAAAAACAAAGCATGCATAGAAATATATCCGAACGCATGGAATTCATATAATTCAAATTTGATTAGACGTATCTAATATATTTTCCGGCTGAGCTACAAGACACCTCTCTCTTTTCATGTGCGGAAGAAAGTTGGCCTGCATCACGATTCACATCATCATAGCTGGGCTACAGTAGCGCCCATAGAATCGGTACACACACGTGCCAACTGATCATATTCTCCTCTGTCAGAAATATTAAGGTTATATATGTCAGAAAGATAGGCAGCTCTAGCACTCTACTCATTTATGAAGCAATTTATTAGATCTATGATGTAATTTACACGAAACTCCTCTTTTGTACCGTCTGGCTGCCTACAAGCAATAATTATCATCTCCCGTCCATCCTAATTTACAATGACGGACTTAGAGATTAAAGGGTAGCAATCTAACAATAACATGTACAGAAATGAAGTAATTAACACGGTTTAGCATATGATATTTAATCTACTAAAAGAAAAATGACGGACTTAGAGATTAAAGGGTAGCAATCTAACAATAACATGTACAGAAATGAAGTAATTAACACGGTTTAGCATATGATATTTAATCTACTAAAAGAAAAACTAAATAAAAGAAAAATCGTGATACCTACATGAAGAAGCAGCCGAGTCCAGTGGTGACTTGAATTTATTCCAAATTCTTCATTCATATAATTCCAGAAAGCAGATTCAGATTCAAATCTAACTCCAACCTCAACCTCTATCAATATCACAGATATCACACACAAAACAAACAATCACAAAAGTACAGGCACACTAAAAACAAACAATCACAAAAGCACAGGCACATGCAAAAAAGAAATGGAAGCGCTTCCAAACACCAGAGGAACAAATAACAAAACAGAGATCCAGGAAGAGGAGGAGCGGAATGTGAATAAGCCGAGCCTTATCTAGGTGGGTAAATATAAGGGACGGGATCCCTTCTCTCATGACCTCAACGGGTATTTCCCTCCCGACACCCTCTCTCTATAACTAATTTCTGTCTTATGGAGAGAAAAAGCACGAGTCTCGGGTTTTAAGAATTTTTTCGGATGCTATTTTAAGTATAGTCTTTAATCTCTCCAAGTAGCAAGCACCGAAGTATGCATATGGCACTTACCTTTTTCATAAAGAGTAGCTTACTAAAAAAATTACCCAGATTGTATTTCATTTTAGTTTTTTCAAAAAGCTCATAAGAAAGTTTTTTCAAAAAGCTCATAAGAAAATTACAGCATTAAAGCATTTTATCCTTTGTAACAAAAAGGTTTATGATGGTATTTTGTTGTTTAAGCATTTTACCTTTTGTAACAAGAAGGTATATGTATCTTTTTGTTTCATCCTTTTCTAAATACATTAATTTTGCCTTTTTCTATATATATAAAAGCTTCTAATTGTACACCTATTTTTTTTCCTCAATAAAGATTTTACATTAACACAGTGTTATCCGTTTCAAATAATCCATTTAATGACGTTAAGTCACCAAACACCTAAAATCTTTTGATTTTTTTTTAAGTAGCCAAAGTAATAATACACTTAATTTTATTTTTCAAATACACTAGCTCTGCTTTTCTCTTTATTTCTTTATATATATATAAGCATCCAATCGTGCACTTACTTCTTCTCCCTCAATAAAGATTCTACATTAACACAATGTCATCGGTTCTCACCTATAATCCATTTGATGACATTAAGTCACCAAACACCTACCATCTCTTGATTTCTTTTTTAAAATTAGCCATAGTACACTTAATTTTGTTTTATTACATGCACTAGCTCTCCTTTTCTCTTTATTTTTTTATTTCTTTATATATGTATAAAACTTTGGAGCAACCGTATCTCGTTGGAGTGTATTAGTGGAATCCGACTATCATTTTGAATGATAAATAATAATATTATATTATATTATATTAGTGGAATCCACTAATTTAACTAATGTTTTATTTTATATTTGTTACATTGCCACTCTCTTTAAGGGGGCTTTGTCCTCAAAGCTTGAGTATTTCCTAATGTCATCCTTCATTCTTGGCAAGTGCTTCGTGTGGACTGCTGACTTGGTCTGTCTTACCCATTAGTCTTTGTAACACCTCAATTAATGTATTATGGTTATGCGTCATGGTGCTCATGTTCTGTGTTAAGGTGTTTATGTTTTGAGTCATGGTACTCATCTTGTCATCCCAGTCTTTTTGTTTTTCGTTCAGGATGTCAAATTTTTCATCCAGCCTTCTTTCTAGTACCAGAACAAACTCGTCTTTGAGTACTGTATTGTTATTTTTCATCTCTTCCTTCAAGCTTTTTTGGTTAGCGACAAGGAACTTGATGTCCTCCATTTTTTCGATTTGTTCTTTTAGTTCAGCCATGGTCTTGGGCCTTGTATGCGCAGGTGTGTACTTCGACGCTATTTTGGCTTGTAGGGGTGTAAAAATGTTTTATACAAAATTTTCCAAATTTCCTTGAATAATAATAAATATTAATTATTATTATTATTATTATTATAATAAAATATAATATTTGATTTTTATTAAATATATTATTATTAATATATTATAGTATAATATATTTAAATTAATATATTATTTTATATTATATTGTTATAATATATTTGTTTTGGTTTTGTTTTTTGCAGGACGTGGAGGTGGAGGCGGTTGTACGGCGCGCAGGGGGAAGAGATTGTGTGAAGTGGGAGCGCATGGGCGGTGGAGGAATGGTCGCAAGGAGGAGTGGGCAGAAGGGTTGCGCATAAAATGGGGGTAGTGGAAGTAGGAGCTGGCGGGGTGGTGGAGTGGTGGAGAAGGTGACGTGGAGCGTGGAGTAGCAGGAGTATGCGGTGGATGGAGGAGGCGCGAGGGAGATGCAGAGGCTGAGGATGGTAGAGGGAGCAGCGAGGAGGAAGGAGTGGTCGGCGTGGAGGTGGAGAAGGGAAGGGCGACGAGAGAAGGAGCTGCAGAGGCAAGGGAGAGCACGGAGGAGGGTGGAGACTGCGGGGTGATGAGAAGAAGGGAACGTGGAGGGTTGGTAGAGTAGCGGCAGATGGTGGAAATGGTGTGCAACGAAGGAGAATGCGCAGAAGGGAGTGCGCAGAATGGTGGAGAAAATGCGCATAGGAAGATGGACCGCGGTGCAGTGGAGCGCTGGGGAGGTGGTGCGGTGGGGGTGGAGAATGTGGTAAGGTGGAGGCTAGTGCGGTGGTGATGGAGCAACGCAGGAGGGAGATATTGGAGCAGCGGAGAGATGATGATAACAATTACAAATGAAGCTCCCATTTATAGGCTTTGAGCATGTAAAATGAAAGGATACCCTTCCATATAATAATTAACTAATTTAACTAATGATTTATTTTATATTTGTTACAAACTTCCAATTGTGTACTTACGTCATCTCCCTCAATAAAGATTCTACATTAACACCGTGTCGTGGAGTCACCAAACACCTACAATCTCTTGATTTCTTTTTTCTAAAATTAGCCAAAGTAAAAGCCATAATACACTTAATTTAAGAAAAATAAATTAATATATAACAAATAAAACAACATTAAGAAATTATTAACAACTAATCTCACTAAAAATGTAATGATTAAAAAAAGAGAAACATAAATATTTTAGATTAAAAATATGTTTGTGTATATTTAAAATATATATATAATACACTTCTAATTATTTTATATTAATTTTAATTTTAATTTTAATTTGTTTTTATGAATTGTATTTTTTACATATAATTTTTGTAATGATGGAAAAAATTATGAAAACTAGCACATCCACATGGTTTGTGGATGGATCACGTAGATAGGGATCAAATGGTTGAGCTAGAGAGTTATGGAAAGAAAGACAATTGGTTGAGAGATAGTTATGGAATGGAAGACAATTTGAAAATATTTTTCTATTCCTCGTATTCTTCTAGTTAAACAAGTTCAACGACTCCCATAGAATCAATAGAGAAAGTACACTTGCCTCATCCTTATCGGTAGATGAAAAGGCATAGTGCCTAGTCCACCCCAAATCTCAAATAAAAACGTCTATGGATGTAAAAATTGAGCTATGATTAATTTGATATTAAATTTCAAATTGAACTAATTTAAGTAAAAAAATAAGAAAATCAATTTGATTCATTATTATCAATTTACTATGTAACAAGAGTCACTAGGTGGCAATGTCTTTAAGGTTGCTAACAACTGCTGCTATAAGACAAGCTATAGAAATATGATTCTTTTGCCACAAAATTGGAATAAAAAAGAAAATTATTTTGTCACAAAAATTGTGTCACAAAAATTCTTAGGCGTGTAACCCCAAGTTTCTTCTCATCAATAAGATTGTGAAACTTAAATTTTTGCTTCTTTTAAATCAATTTATTAAACCATACACTTATAAGATTTTCATAAATACTTATTGTATCCAATGTGTGTCTAGTTAAATCAAAACTAACTTTTATATATATGTGTGTCAAACTTGAAAAAAACATGCCAACTAACCATATAAAAAAAAAAATTAAGAGATAAGAAAATAAATAACATTAACCTTGAAATATCTAATAACTTACTATTTAATTTGAGAAAATAAATCTTAATAATTTGAATTAATCTTAAATTCAAAATTACATATTAAACTAAATGTTGACTTATTATAAAATGAAAATACTAAAAAACAAGCACCTCATAAATTGGTAATCTCTTTATTTACCCACTTATTAAATTATTCATATCCTATGATGTTTTTTGATAGAGAGAGTAAAACTTAAATTCAAGATTAATTTTTAACCAATAATACCTAATATTTGATCCATTACCCACTTATTATTCATATTGTTTGATATGCAAAAAAATCTATTAACAAAAAGGGATGAAAACATATAAAGTTGTAGACATTTTTTTTTTGCATTATTTATTGTGTATATCATTTTACTATTGTATTAAACTAATTGGCTATTGATTTGGTATTTAACCTATTCCAATCACGCTTTATTTTAAATTGATTGGCTATTAATTTGGCACTTAAAATATCCTAATCACACTTTTTTTTGAAAGGAATTAAGACATTTTATTTTATTTTGGATATTTATATCAAATATATTGAATTGAATTAAAATCAAAATAGCTTTTAACTTTATGTTAGTGTTTTAATTTCTAATGTGATTGATATGATATTTAAAATAATAACTTTATTTTTAAATTGTAATTTAACTCAATATTAAAACATTAAATGATTATAACTAAATTGTGAATTGGTATTCTTAATTTTTGTATTATAAAGAATCATCATTAAACTTTATAAAAATAAATTTAATAATTGAAAAATATTTATTCTCATTGAATTATTCTCTCATAACATAGTTTAACATAGTTGAATATAGTGAAGATGTATATACACTTATTTCTTGGAAATAATTTCTTAAAAGTTTCCATGCATTTGACTAATACTTGCATTGAGCTTTTAAACATGTTTTTCTTGTTTACCATTTTTTTTTTTCAAAATTTATAGAAAAATAAATAATTGAAATTAATTAATTGAAGTTGGCAGGTAGAAATGACGAATAGGAATTTACTAGGGTTTAATGAATAATATCTGTGACAATTTACTTATGTCACAGCCTCACAGATATGTTTTGTTCATGGAGCATGGTGACGGACATAGAACACTAACTGTCCTCAAACGAAAGCTCAAAACCCGAGCCATCATCATGTTCAGAAATGTCCGAAGTTTATATTTCTTGTCTTTGGGGTAGCGGGGTCCATCAAAAGTATGCCAAGTGGGTACTCGAGCTCTCCCGATCGAAGTTTGAGTAAAAACACGGGGAGATACGTTGAAAAATACAAACAAAAAAAGTAGTTTTTTTCTTTTCTTCCTCCAAAATTAATAAATATTATTTTATTACTTTAACTATTATTTTATTAATTTTTTTTAGGAGGCCCATTTTGAGTTGAAATTTCCTCTAATGCAGGTTGTGTCGGTATAATCTTAGCTCGGATAGTTATCATCCTCCTACTTTATGCTGATGATATTGTTCCTATGGCAAGGTGTCCTTCTGATATCGATAAGCAATTAAGAATTCTTAAAGATTTTTTGCTTTAACATGGATATGACTGTTAACACTGACAAGACAAAAATCATGATTATAAAATCTAAGTAAGACACCTATGCAAATTTTATTTATGATAATAGAAATATAGGGGAATCGACTTCTTATAAGTATCTCGGAATTGATATTCATCACAAGCTCAGTTGGAACTATAGCATTGAAAAAGGATTAATGGAGGGTGGAAAGCATATTTTGGCCTTTAAAATAACTATAAATCAGCCAATCTAGTCATGTGGGATAAAAAGAAGTTCATATTTGAAACTCTTGTCATCCTTGTTATCTTGTATGGTTGTGAAGTATGGGGGTGCATCATTTCTAGATAATCTTGGAGGAAGATTGAGCAAATCCAGAAGCAGTTTATAACTTATAACCTTAAAATTAAAATCAATACGCCTTATTCTATTCTCCTCATAGAAGTGGTTCTTTCCCCCATCGAGAGAATTGCTATGACTAGGTACCTGATGTACAAGCATAAGATAAATAACATGGGAAATGAGAGACTTCCTAAAATTGCTTTAAACTCAAGTCAAAACCAACTACGCCTCAAGCGGTGTTGGTGTAAAGATACCCTGGTTTGGTTAAACCATTGGGGCATTAATGAAAATGACATTTTTCAAAACATTGACAATGTCAAAAATATTATTACATCTAAGTTTAAAGAGAAATTCTGGTGTGAGGAAAATTTAGCGATTAAGAGAAAATTAAGATACTGTAAGGAGGTCATTAATCCTAACTTGGAGGATCAGAAGTATCTCTCGGTAGTAACTAGCTCACGGAAGAAAATTAATATAGCCAAGATTAGAACAAACTCTCATGAACTCCATAGCGAAACAGGGCGTTGGTCTATTCCTAAAAATCCATGGGCAAAAAGGGTTTGCCATCTGTGTGATTCTATGAGCATCAAGGATGAAAATCACTTTCTCTTAGAGTATCTTGCTTACACGCACATTAGATCTGAGTTTCATAGTATTTGTTACAATACAAAACTTTATAACCTCCTAACTTGCCAAAACTATAGTGAGCTTGGAAAGCTTCTTGGCAAGTTTTTTGAGCACAGGAAGAAGATTTTAAAGTAAACCAAGTATTTTCCTTCTTAAGGTCCGATAGACCAAAGTTGGTTTCAATAAACGTTAATCATCATCATCATCATAATAAAAATTTTAAATTATAAAATAAATAATTAATAGATTTTCAATTAAAGAATGAGTATAACTGTAAAATTATATTTTCTAAATCATGCTTAAATATTTTGTGATTAATAAGAAATTAATTTGAACAATTCAAATATCATGTATAATTTTTTTAAGTTATTTTTCCTAAATAAAAAACCAAATACAAAATCATATTTTTAATAAAAAAATACATTTTGTACTTCTTTATATACATCCAACAGTACAAACATATTTCTAAGTTGTCCTTCATAGAAAAAAAAACCATAATCTATCTATTCTCTACATTTAGCTCATACATACTTCAAAAACCATCAATACTTAATTGGGTTGATACATATTTAAACATAGTATTACTTTAAAAGATCACAATAAGATTTAAAAGAAAGTTTCAAATAACATTCCAAGGATAATTCAATAAAAATATATAATTATAATATAATAATAATCATAAAAAAATCTTAAATCATATATTTAAACATTATAAAACCAAAAATATACCATCAAACATACATAAATGTGTTCAACATATAAATTCTAAAAAAGCATTTTATTTCATTTTATATACATATACATATACAAATATATTTAACACATAAATAATAAAGGAAGCTTTTCATTTGTTTATTTGTAGCAATTTCATAAATGCTTTCATTTATCCATATGTAGCAACTCCATAATCTTACTAGAAACCTTATTTGAAAAAGGCCATAAGTACAAAGTTGAGTTCACTTGTAGCAACCACATTAAATTTAAAACAAGATTGGAGGTTTATATATATATATATACCATTGAGTCACTAAAAAATTAATAAACTTAAGATTCCTTTCAAATAAGCTAATTTTAACATTAGTTTCATTAAAAAGAATTTCCATCTAAAAAAGGTTAATCTTAACATTAGTTTTAAGATAAGCAAATATATATAGAGAGAGAGAGAGAGAAATCATTTGTTCATTGAATAACTTGGACTACTCAAAAGAGCTTACATTATTGCGTTGCTCATAGAGCTTACATCAGTAACTGCTCAAGAGAGCTTACATCATTGCGTTGCTCAGAGAGCTTACATCATTGATCTGCCTATTCTGCTTTCCTTATCTCACTATGCTTTTCATAAGAACAAAAATGTTCTGCATAAATTCATTTATTCAAAAAAATACACTATGCCTAAACGTTTCTTTTATCATTCAAAATCTCTGCCTAATTGTTCTACTTTTGTCAATTTCTAAGTGTGTAGTCACATTCAAACCGTCCCATGTGACTACATCCTTTGCATAGAACCGAGCGTGTTGTTATACAAAAAAATAATTCGCCACTCTTCCTGACAAATTGGAGTGTAAAACAAAGTGGCTTTGCCTTCTACAGCGACCTCTCCTTCAATGATCCCCAGATATATGGCTAAGGCCTGCTTAGACATGGTATCTACTCCTATATTATGCTCTCTGTAAATGTGATTGAAGAGGACTGCTTCAAAGGTTGTTTGTAGTGCATGTATTTCTTTTAGCAACTTGTACAGATGTGGAGCTCTAATGTTATTTTCCCCTGTTTCCCAATCTATTACAGATTTAGAGTCGCCATACATGTGCAATCTCATTATCTGTTTATCTGTTCATAGTTGCCCAAAGTGCTGAGAGCTCCACTTTGTTGTTTGTAGCCCTTCCCAGTCCAAGTTTGAAAGATATTTTGTTTGTCTCATTTAGAAAAATGACTCCTCCAACACCACCTATGGGTGGGTCTCCTTGACTGGCACCATCAAAGAACACCCATGGATAGCTTTTGTCGAACTCTGGTGTTGTGGAAGCTCTTGTTTTTCTTTGTTTAGGGGAGGATCTATGTTCTTGGGCCTTCTGCACTAGTAGGGCTGATGTGATGTCAGAAGGGGTCCAAATATTTTTTTTAAACACTCTATTGCGAGCCTCCCATATGGTGTAGACAAAGAGTACAGGAAAGGCATCAAAATTACATACCCCTACATTATTCCACCATGCGTGAGTTCTCTGGTCCAAAGTATCTTCCATGGTGTTCATCCTAGCTTAGGTAATGGCCCTGGATGCATTGGTCCATACCTAGCATGCATCGGGACAAGAACCAAACAAATGTGAGGTAAGTTCTTCCCTTGATTTTCACAGAATGCAAATACTTGGGCTTTGAAAGCCCCTTTTCCTCAATTTTTCCCATGTCAAGAGATTGTTATTTATTGCCAACCAGAAAGTGAGAATGGTTTTCAGAGGGATGTTTAGGGCCCACAAATCCCCCCACCACCAGGATTTTTCTCCTTCGAACTGTTCCATGATTTACACTTCGTAAACCTTTTTTGTTGTGTAGTCTCAATTTATAGCATTCCTGGTCTAAATCAATTTATCCTAGTCATCTTAGTCAAGGTAAACAAAGTTTGTCTCCAACAAATTTACGTAACTGTTCCATCTCATGGAATCATCTCCCTCCACTCACAGCTCTTGGGCATCTTTCCATCGTGTTCTGCCTAGAGGAATGGGTTGTTGTATTTGCACATCCACGAGCTTAAAACATCTTTGTTCTCTTAGCTGGGTTATGACAAAGATGGGCATCTTATAGTTCTCCCCACCCCCTTCCCAAGGATCCTCTCCTAACCTGACACTCCTTCCATTTCCTATTTTCCAAGCTGTCCAATTACTAATGAGTGGGAAGGCCAATACCATAGCTTTTCATCCCACAGACCCATTTTTGAAAGACTTTTTAGGGTTTTTGAACCATTCAATCAAGGTAATGTCTGGACAAAGAGCATAACACCCTCCCCCATAAAGTGCCTATGTTTTGAACAAGTCTCCATAACGATTTGGCTGCCAAAGCTCTGCAAAATAGCATTGGGTTCTTGATTCCCCATCCTCCAAGTTCCTTTGGTAGAGCAATGGTTGTCCATTTAGCCAATGTGATTCCCTCACCTTGCTTGCTTGTTGTCCATAAGAAGGAGAAACACTGTTTCCTGATTTTTGTTAGTATTCCCTTAGGTATATACACTATGGATGCCTAGTAAACTGAGATGCTCTGCAGAATTGCCTTTATTAGGAACAATATTCCCCCTCTGGACAAGAACCGATTTGTCCAAGTTGAGAATTGGGCTTCTACCTTTTTATAAATCCATACCGAGTCTTGAAAAGCATAGCTGTTGGGTTTAAGGAAAAAACCTAGATACTTAAATCCTGCAGATATCTAATTTGTAGGATAGGAAAGTATCTCTTTTGAATGTTGAGCTAGTTCTTCTGTGAATTCATTGTGAGCCAACAACGATTTTTCTATGTTAATCATCATTCCTGTGGCCTTCTTGTACTTCTCTATCAAGGAGCCATATTCCTTCATATTATCCTCTGCTCCTATTCTGAATAACAAAACATCGTACACAAACAGAGTGTGTGTAATTTATTTCGAATTTGACACCTTGACTCCTTCAATTTTTCCTTCCCTTTTTTCTTTAAGGATTAGCCTACTCAGTGCATCAGCCATAAGAAGAAAAATAAAGGGGGATAATGGACAACCCTGTCGTATTCCCCTAGTAGGTCTGAAGAACCCAGAGAGTGAACCATTGATAAGAACTGCAAATGAAGTGGATTGAATACACCTCATTATCCATTCTACCATTTCCATGTCCATCCCTAACCAAATAAGGATAAATCTGACAAAGGTCCAGCTTAGTCTATCGTATGCCTTGGACAAGTCTAATTTCAAGGCAAAGGTACTCTGCTTCTCCTTCTTGATGGTATGTATTGCTTCTTGGGCCAAAGAGACCACATCATGAATTTTCCTATTATGCAAGAAGATGAATTGTTCTTCTGATATTACCTTGCTCAAAATTGGTTTAATTCTTTGTGTAATCACCTTCATTATCACTTTGTAGATCATGTTACAGCATGATATAGGTATAAAGTCTTCAAAGGTTTCTGCCTTCTGCTGCTTTGGGATCAATGTTATGAAGGTGGAATTGAATCTCCCTAGCACCTTTCCAACCTTTCAATATTCTTTGACTACTGCCAGTAGGTCTTCCTTTATCTTTTCATAAAAACCTAGGAATAATTATAAGGTAAACCCATCATGCCCATGGATTTTTCCTTTTTTAAAGGAATGTAAAACCTGTTGTATATCCTCCTCCAATATATTTTTTGTTAATTCTTCATTCATTTCTTATGTGATTGATCTTGGAAACAGGTCTAAAACATCAAGGATCTCAACTATTGGCCAGCCTTCTGGCTCTTTAAACATTCCATGAAAATGTTCTACTATTGCTTGGGTATTTTCTGAGAAAGACCTGACCCAAGAGCCTTGATTTGTCCTGAATTCATGGATGGTATTAGTACTCTTATGTTGGGAGGCATTTTTATGAATATACTTTGTATTCTGGTCCCCTTCCTCCAACCACAGAGATATGCTCGTAAGCCTCCATTTCTACTCATCCTGTAATAGTAGTGAGTCCTTCTTACCTTCCAACTTTTTTACCAAACCTAATTTTGCTTCCCTGAACACCCCTTCTTTGTTGTTTTCGTATAACTCTTTGATTTGAAGTTCAACATGCTTCATTTCTTCTAGTTTCCTCTTTCTAAACTTCTTATCCCATTTTTTTGAAATCCTCTTAGCTCTGGCCAGGTTGTCTATGAATTGTTACTTTAAAAAATGGTTTTGTACTTCCTGCAGAGGTTCCCAAGCTTCTAGAATTAGGTTTCGATACTCCTCCTTTTCCAACCACTGAGGTTTTAATTTAAAAGGGGGAGGAGGTTTGACCTCCGGTGTCCTAACTGTTAGGACTATCAGTCGATGGTCCAACTTTCCACCTGTTTCTACCATGGCTTGCAAAATTAGGTCACCACTTATTAGGTTTTTCGTTATAAGAAACCTATCTAGTCTTTTTGAAATGGCCTACTCCCCCCCCCCTCCTATTCCTCCAAGTGGGCACCAATTTTATTAGAGTCAAGTCAATTAAACCTTTCTGCTCAAAGAGATGACTGAAGAAAGGCCCTAAAGCATCACCTCTCGCACTTTTGCCCCAAATTTCACTGGTGGATAGGGTTATGTTTAAATCTCCCCCAATGATCACATTTGGACAATCCAGGGATCCTGATTCTGCCACCTTCTCCCAAAACGATTTTCGATCATAAAAGGGTTCGTAAATGTTTAGGACTGTGAATCACTTCCTGCTCTCACCATCTTCCAACTATGTCCCAAAAACCGGTCTGTATCGATTAACTGAGATCATTTTTAAGGCGGAACTCCAAGTTGTTAAGGTCCCTCCTTAGTGTCCATCTGCATCAGTGTTTATCATTTCCCAATCCTTAATGTAATCTATAATCATGTCCTCGGCCTTATGTCCTTCCGTCATTGTTTCTTGTAAAAGTAATACCGTTGGTATTGTATTGGCTAGTAGTCGTTTTAGGGCATTTTTGGGGGGTACCACCCCTATCCCCCTTCTGTTCAGGGATAGAATTTTCATTTGATAACCCCACCTAGGGCTTTGTCTCTAAGCACCCATGTTATTGTTTTCTTCCTTCCCTGCTTTACATCCATAGTCACTTGTTTCTAAGCCATAGAAAGAAAGGCTTTTCTTCCTAACTGGTTTAGTAGATGGATTAAGAGCTAACCCTCCCGTAGATACACAATCTTCTTCCGTACTTTTGAATACCCTAAGCCGCATGTTGTATTCCTTTCTCCGATCCTTTCGGGCATCTTCATTTGTTTCAGTCTTAGGGTTCAATTCATCTACGTGTAAATCGTCCTCTTTTAAACCATTAAGAACTGAAAATATAGGGCTATCACTAAGTTTTTTGTTGTTATTACCTTTTGGTCCCTGCTTGATTCGTCGCTGCTAAGGTGTCCACCTCCTGTGCTTGCTCTGTTGTCCGATCGCTCTTCTCCTATTTGTTTCTCTCCTTTATCCTTGAGCTCCCTTTCATCCTTCTCTATTCTAGACTCGCCACCTTTTTCCACTCCGTTGCGTTCCTATTGATGACCACTTGATTCGTCGTTGTTACGGTGTCCACCTCTTGTGCTTGCTATGTTGTCTAATCACTGTTCTCATATCTGTTTCTTTCCTTTATCTTTGATATGCCTTTCTCCCTTGTTTGTTCTTGACTCGCCACATTTTTCCTCTCCACCACCCTCTGCGTCATCCTCTCGCCTGACTTGTCTTCCTTCTTCACCCATAATTTTTTGTATCAAGCTTCCTCTTGCATTTTGTGGAGTCCTTCTGCATATGCCCAACCTCGTGACAACCAAAACATCGAAATGGGATTTTCCAATAGTCCAGTCGCTACCTCCACAGACAACCATGCATCTTGATTACTAGTTCTTTAAACAACCCATCTCTCAAGTCCATTTCCACCAATATTATTGCACACCTACAATCTATTTTGGACTCCTAGTCATCCTCCATTGCCACAAATTTCCTGATCTTATTTCCTATTGCTTCAAGAATCTTATCTTGCCAAAATACCATGGGAAAACCTGGTAAGATAACCCAAATTTGTTGTTGGTTATGTGGCTCTTTCCTGGCATCGAAGTCTATTCACAATTTCTTTAGAATGAGACCCGAAGGTCCCCACTACCATTTCCTATCTAACAGCTTATGCTCGTCCTTCTCCTGTCGCAACTTTAGTAAAAACTAGTTGAGTGGTAAGACATGAAAGTCGGGATTAAATCCCAATTATCCTTCACAGTTTATGTCCATCCACCCCTGCATAGATTTCCTTCCTGGATTCTTACCACAGAAGCGTCCTACCAACGTTGTTCTCAGATAATCTGGTATCTGTTCAATTTGGATATCTTTAATGACTGTTAATTCCACGACGATCTTCAATGGCCTGATGCCTTTGGCTTTCCTTGGTTTTTTATTGTTGATGTTAGCATGACCATGAGCTATCATAGTTTCGTCTGCATGGATAATTTTAGAACGATCTTCTTCCTTTGTTCCTATCTTCGCCTGCGTCATCGTACATCACACTTCCTCAGCCTTCATTTCCATATGCGACATCATACTGTGCACATCCTCATTCATACAAAAAATGGAGTCCTCCCATTCCTTCGATTCGTAATCGACTCGGTCGATCTGCATATTGCGTTGTTCCTAAGCGTGCGCTCTACTTTGTATCATGTTGTCTCCAGGTTATCTCCCCCTACCAACCTTGAAGTTTTGAAAATTAAAAAAACATTGCTCTTGCTCCCTTCCAAGTTCTGCCACCCTCTCGCCTTCGACTTCACCTGCTCCTTGCGCCTCTACGCAGAGCTCCATCTCCACTATATATCCAGCAATTAAATATATAGTAGACAAATAAATAATAATAATAATAATTAGTGAAGTGACACATCCTGATCATCAAGTTTCACTAGCGTGGTTGGTCACTCGAGGGGTTTGTTTGTTAGGCTACTTAGGGTTTAAAACTCGATAGTGGTGGGAGGAGACACCAAAAACAATCCATTCATGTTAAGGGCTAGTGTGACCCACGCCAAGTACGATCCTTAGGTGATTTTGATGGCTTAGATGCCCCTAAGTCATGGTTTCTTAAATCAAAACCACTCCCACACGTTAGAAACATTTGAGCAAATTAAATTTATATTGAATTGAAATCAAATTACTTTATATTGTGTTAGTGTTTTAAATTTTTAATATTGGGGTGAGTGCACAAAGTTGAGGGACCTTTTAGATGCAATGGTATATTGAAGCCAATCATTCAAGATCGATAAAACATAAATCATCCCAAGCAATGCGGACCCTTCCAAGCCTAGTCCCAAGCCTGCCAACATGCTTGCCAATTAGGATAGTTAAGTAAAATGTGCACGCGTTATAGTGTACAAAAACGTGCATGCATTATGTAAAACCTGATTTATGCTTAAAAAATGTCGATCCCATCATTTTATCTACAACCACGCGCATCAACGTGTTCGGGCCAAATAAAACAAGCAAGGGTGAACGTGATTTCGGTGATAAAAGGAAAACAAACTCCACCTTGGGAATCAATCTCTTCATTGTGAGGTATTTACTCCAAATCCTCTCATGCTAATTTCCCTATTTTCAATTATTTCTATGCCCTAATATGAATTGAAACCAAAATATTTTTAGTTTATATTCCCGTAAAGAAATTTGCATACCCTATGGAAACCAAAACCCCAATTTACTCATAAAAAACAAATCAATTTCACTATATGCATATGTATATTCATAAACATCCTTGTGAATCCAAACCAAAATTCACAAATATGCAAAGTTTGTCAAGTATATTGCAAGGTTGCATACAACTAAAAAAACTCAAATAGAATTCATAGCTTCCCTAAAATACATAAACAAACATGGTATATCCCTTGCCTCTATCTGAAATATTGAAGTTGGTCGTCCAAGAACATTAATCAACACCTTATATTTTTTATGAAACTTCCTAATCCAAGTGTTAAAATAAGGTATAGAAGCTTACCATGCTTAACAAATATTTCCCCTTGACTGAAGGGTACATTTTGGTTAAGGCCAAGACAACGAATTTCAACAATAGGCTATGCGAACATCAAGATACATAGGGAGGTTGATGTGTTTGATTACATGCCAATCACATACTATCATACATGATAGAATCCAGTGGAAACCTTGCAACCATAAAAGCCACTATACACAAATATGCAAAGTCTCTCATGGGTATATAGAAAGAGTGCATACAACTAGAATAACATCAAGTGGAATCCATACATGGCCCAAATTACATATAAACAAAGATGCTAAATGGACTATGGAGTCCAAAAAAATTCACACTACAACAAATAATTACATATCTATCAAAACCCTTGCCTATATTGGGATTTTATTCATCAATAGCACCTTCTGCCACCTCTTATAGGCTGTAGCCCTTGCCCATACCCACAATATGGGAGTTGGTCCTACAAGGGAATTAGTCAAAACCTCACAATTTTGATGAAATTTCATAATCCAAGCATTAAAATAAGGTAGAGGAGCTTCCCAATCAACATATACACATAGGACATTTAATGTATGCATCTGGAAATTGGAATTAATAGAAATTTACAACATAAATTTAAGATGAAAAAATGTTAAATGTTTATTCTTTAGTGTAAAATTCAAGATCAATTTTAAAATTTAAATTATAAATAGTTTATGTTGTTATTTGTCGTACATTAGTTTTACACTTTTCATTGCTTAGATATGTCATATTATACCATGTGTTTATTTTTCCGATGATATTTTATTTGTATTTATGATTGTAGTGGCTACTATGGACCACAATGCAGAGATTTTGAGAGTTATTGGTCATTTGAGGGACATCGGTTTTGCTTGGAGGGGTGGAGATAAACTCGGCCGCTCTTTGTCAGCATCATTGTTGACCATAGTGGATACCATCAGCAAATCACATGATCCTTTGTATAGCATAGCATCGTACAGGGAGAGAAAAAGACAAGAATATGTTAATGGATTGAGCTACAATGCAATTAAGAAGATCAAAATAACAAAAGAGCATATATATACACTATTTAGAGTGCCTGGGACGGATGACATTCCGAAGAAAAACATACCACATATTTCCATTGAGTGGTGCATATGTCAACAATTAGAGACCATTGGATGGACAGATGGTACATGGTTTTTTATATCGCCCCGCACAACAACAGGGAAGTACCGTTGTTCTTCCTTCCGAAACTTTATGCAGAGTTTGTGATGGGAAAACATGTCAACTATTTTGACATGTTGGGGTTCCAAGGTGCTGATAGGGGGATGTCCCAAAACTGATCCAATACTAGGCATAGAGATGCTGATCGACAGATACCTCCACCCTGTGTCCAGCTACCGAGGCCAAACATCCCTCCTACACATGATATGATTACCCAGAAACAGGAGGCATTTCTTACGCTAGCTAAGATGATTTTTCGGCACACCACAACAGTTCACCAAGCATGGCCCTCTTTCTCTAGTGGGGTACAACCATTAGCTTCTATTGGTGGGGATAGACCAACATCCCATGTGTCCCATATCGATCCACATGTGTCGTCAATCATATTATGGTCGTGGACCAACACATGGTACCTCTACAATGACTGGTGGTCAGGCAAGGACATTGTAAAAACTCTATTGTTTTTCAATTTATTTTTTCCATATTGTACACCTATTAAAAGATTCTTAATATATGCAATTTTTAATCTTGCAAGAGCCTGATGCCTCCAAGGGGGGTGGTATTGTACCAAGTGTTGTTGTATACAAGGCTCAAACTACCAACACTGAGATAATATTTCAACATGTGTCATTTTGTTAATACACGTGTTCGTTAATTAATTTGTTAAATGGTCTAATACTTACAATTTTTGAAGTTGCAGGAACCGCATTTTGGACAAGATGTCGAAGACATTGATCTCAATGAATTTCCCCCATGTGGGTTTTATGATTACCTCAATAATGTAAGTACATGGTTAATGACTTCCTCATGGAATGTTAATGACTTTCCCCTTCCATCTGTACACGAGGAAGTTAGAGTTTAGGGGTGCAGTCTAGGATAGATGTACTTTTGGTTACATGTACATTAATGATGTTTTGATACATGTACATTGACAGGCCATCTAAGGGCCTTCTATTTTCGTATTATAGCTTTCATGATATAAAAAATATTTCATATCAAGGATCTTGATGTCTTCATAGTTCAGTATTATGTGTGATCATACATGTGTGGCCAAGAAATTTTCTATGTGTAATGTTCCCAATTTTTGATAGATTTTACGATTGCATGGAGATATCAGTTATAAATTTGAGAACAATGCACAATTACAACATTATGTAATGACAACAATGCACATTTAATTTTTTTTTACTACGATCCAGTTGCATATACAATGTTAAATTGTATTCACAAAAATGCAACATAGCTAACACACATAAGCACCTAACACACCTAAGAAATTGACCCAACTAAGTGGAATACAAAAGCACCTTACCCACATAACAACCTAACAAACATTTAAAGGATGCACGAAGTTGACACGCCTAAGTGATGCACCTATGTGCTCTACATAAATGAAATTGGTGTTTGGCATGATGACTTTCATCTAACGAATATATGGGATACACATCAAACCTAAGCGTATCTAAGTATAAAGTTGATTCAAAATAATGGTTATGATTCTTTATTGTTGTATCTCCTGCACATTATTTTATCATTTTGTTACTAAACATGGCATTTGATGAATCGCCTTGAGGACTAACTTTAACGTAGTGACCAATGGACTGTTAAAGTTGAAAGAGATGAAAATTATATGTGATTTTATTATAGTTTAAATTGATTTGAGAAATATTGTTTTGTATCTTGTTTTATATTTATGTTTATGTATTGAAGTATATTTATTTACCCATGTCAAATCTGAACTAACTCTAAACTTTAATAGTATACCCCAAAAATAATTACAAATGACTTGAATACTTTAAAGGACCATTCTCGAGTTGTTAATTAGTTGCAGTATTACTCATTGTTATTGTTCTACCTGTTTCTAAAATGAAAGTGAAGAACTTGAGTCCACATTTTTGTATTTGATTGACTTGGACTTGAACACAGAGTTCTTATATCCAAGTATTGTATGGAAAAAGAGTATGAGCAACACCCTAGTGCTCTAGCTCGACCCGTTGCATGACAAATACCTTTATGTGATGAATGTGACTAATATTGAATGTGATAAAACTCTTGTGTACCTTATTGGCCCTATTATTTCCATAGGGTTGTTTTATAAATTTCTCTAAATTATATTTATTGTATGCTCTAGTGTAAAAATATACCCAGTAGTACGATAAAACAATTCGATTATAAGAGGAATACTCAGAACAAAATGTACTATTAAGGTAGCCTTCTTCTCTGTGCATCCAATGTGTAACTCTTATTCAAACATAGATATATGAGCCACGTTCATCATTCTATGGTACGTTGAAGCTCACCTCCTACATGCTTTCAGGGACACCTGTTGAATCCCTACATGGGGCATAGAATTCCAACTGTGCATTAAAAATAGGTTCCAGGGGCTGATGCAAGTGTGTTTAGACAGTTTCCATGTGGGAACGCTAACCACAACTTCTCGGTCAAGGAATTTGCATAGATGACCCCTACGTGCTAAAATTTCACATTCCCTTACTAAGCAAAACCCTAGTTTCCAAAATTGATCTAAAATAGGATCCCTTGTCAATGGAGCCAGAGGAAAGGGCCACCCCTAGCACTATCCCAATTTCCTAAATCCAACAGAGTCGGTGATTCATCGATCTGAGCCATGATTATCATTCTATGGCACGTTGAAGCTCACCTCCTACAGGCTTTCAAGGACACCTTTTGAATCCCTACCTAGGGCATAGATCTCCAACCATGCATGAAAAATGAGTTTCGGTGGGTTATGTAAGTGTGTTTAGGAAGGTTCCATGTGGTAACGCTAGCCACATGTTCATGATTGAGGAAATTGCAAATTTGACCCCTATGTGCTAAAATTTCACGTTCCCTTACTAAGCAAAACCCTAGTTTCCAAAATTGACCTAAAACATAATCACTTGTCCATGCAACCTGAAGAGAGGGTCACCCCTAGAACTATCCTGATGTATTGAATCCAAGGAAGTCGACATTTCACCGATCCTAACCATGGTCATCATTCTATGGAACGTTGAATCTCACCTCCTATAGGCTTTCAGGGACACCTGTTGAATCCCTACCCAGGGCATAGAATTCCAACTGTGCATCAAAACTAGGTTCCGGGGGGTCATGCAAGTGTGTTTAGATAGGTTCCATGTGGGAATTCTAGCCATAAGTTCTCGGTTGAGGAATTTGCAAAGTTGACCCCTATGTGCTAAAATTCCACATTCCCTTACTAAGAAAAACCCTAGTTTCCAAAATTGACCTAAAATAATATCCCTTTTCCATTGAACCAGAGGATAGGGCCACCCCTAGCACTATCCTGATGTATTGGATCCAACAAAGTCGACGATTTGTCGATCTGAGCCACGATCATCATTCTATGGCACATTGAATCTCACCTCCTATAGGCCTTCATGGACACTTGTTGAATCCCTACCCGGGGCATAGAATTCCAACCGTGCATCAAAATTGGGTTTCGATGGGTTATGCAAGTGTTTTTAGGTAGGTTTTATGTGGGAACACTAGCCACAAGTTCACAGTCGAGGAATTTTCAAAGTTGACCCCTATGTGCTAAAATTTCACATTCCCTTACTAAGAAAAACCCTAGTTTCGAAAATTGACTTAAAACAGGATCCCTTGTCCATGGATCTAGAGGAGAGGGCTAACCCTAACACTATCTCAATGTCTTGAATCCAACAGAGTTGAGGATTCTTCGATCCGAACAACGGTTATCCTTCTATGGCACATTGAATATCACCTCCTATAGGCTTTCAGGGACACATGTTGAATCCCTACCCGAGGCATAGAATTCCAACTGTGCATAAAAACTGGGTTTTACGGGGTCATGCAAGTGTGCTTAGGGAGGTTCCATGTAAGAATGCTAGCCACAAGTTCACAGTCGAGGAATTTGCAAAGTTGATCCCTATGTGCTAAAATTTCACATTCCCTTAGTAAAAGAAAAACCCTAGTTTCCAAAATTGACCTAAAACAAGATCACTTGTCCATGGAACCAGAGGAAAGAGCCATCCCTAGCACTATCCTAATGTCCTGAATCCAACGGAGTTGAGGGTTCGTCGATCTGAGACACATTCATCATTCTATGGCATGTTGAAGCTCACCTCCTACACGCTTTTAGGGACACCTATTGAATCCCTACCCGAGGCATAGAGTTCCAACTGTGCATCAAAACTGGGTTTTGGGGGGTCCTGCAAGTTTTTTTAGAAAGGTTCCATGTGGGAATTCTAGCCACAAGTTCACAATAGAGGAATTTGCAAAGTTGACCCCTATGTGCTAAAATTTCACATTCCCTTATTGAGAAAAACCCTAGTTTCCAAAATTGACCTGAAACAAGATTTCTTGTCCATGGAGCTAGAGGAGAGGACCACCCATAGCACTATCTTGATGTCTTGAATCCAACAAAGTCAATGGTTCATCAATTTGATCCACTGGTAGGGATTCAACAGGTGTCCCTGAAAGACTATAGGTGTTGACCTTCAACGTGCTTCTCTCTCTTTTGCAACCTTCTTTCATATTTGAATTCATTCATGCTTGAGGATCCTAAGCTTCACAAAATTAAACAAAGCATATGCATTATTATCAACAAACTTCACATTTATTACTAATGTATTAAATCTATCACTCATTAAAGATGTGCTACAACTGTATCAATTATATATACTATAAACTAGAGATTTATGTTGCAAATTGAAGATCGCCGCTAGGATTGTAAGTGGACCCCCAAAAACAAATCACTAAAAAATTGTCCAACAACAATAATTCTTCCAATATCACCAGTAATGGATGTTCTTAATGTAGTATGTCATGTGGATACTATTATTTTTTGCTTCATTTGACAATGTTAAAAATTACTCGAGCCATCATAGGCTACAATTTTAATGGTTCACTAACACAAGGGGCTAAAATACCGCACCTTTCATGGATCACTCTCATGCTACCAAGCCCTTAAGAATAAAGGGGCTCTAATAGCATATTAATAAATAGAACATAGGATAAGAACCTTATGGAAAAAGATTAAGCCACTCTTAACACTTGTATTCATCCAATGATATCACTTTGTAGTACATGGATCTAACCACCTCTAGATATAGATCTATCTAACAACTTATTAGTGGATGATGATGACATCTCATATGTATATAAGGATAACAACTCATAATAGGTGATCTCAGACTTTGTTATATCTAGAGACTCATTGCCTAACACTTGTAATTACGTTATCTAACTTAAAAGAGATCAAGCTTCATCCATATAGAAATGACTACCCTTCCTTCCAATCAATGTGATTACCTTTCATCTCAATTGATGTGATTACCTTCATTCTTATGATTTCAATCTCCTTTTATTAAAAGACTAATGGTCTCCTTCATTCTAAGGTTTGAATGTTTGATATGAGATATTGGTCAATGGTGACATTGAATAAATGGTACTAGTGATCTATAGATGGTTGTCAGTGGCTACAAACTATGTTTTCTAGGATTTTGAACACAAACTAGTATCTTGGTTACAAACTAGGGTTTCTACGGTTTAGAATTCAAACTAGGGTTTACAATACAAACTAGGGTTACTAGGATTGGCTCTTGATCTAGTATGTCATGTAATGGATGTTATTGATGTAGTATGTAGTATGTAGTATGTAGTATGCTCTTGATGTAGTATGTAGTATGTCAGTAATGGATGCTTTTGATGTAGTATGTCATGTGGATACTTCTCTTTTGCTTTATTTGACAATGTTAAAAATTACTCTCCATCATAGGCTACAATTTTAATGGTTCACTAACACAAGGGGCTACAATACCTCACCTTTCATGGATCACGGAGTTGACACAAACTAGTCTCTAGGCTACAAACTAGGGTTTCTAGGGTTTAGAATTCAAATTAGGGTTTATGGTACAAACTAGTGTTACTAGGATTGAGGGTTTATGGTACAAACTAGGGTTACTAGGATTGGCTATAGGGTTTGTACGCTAGGATTTCTAGGCTAGGATTGGCTAGGGTTATTAAGCATGGCAAGATTTATATACCTTATTTTAACACTTGCATTAGGAAGTTCCATGAAAACTTGGGGTGTTGACTAATGTCCTTAGAGGACCAACTTTGAGATTCAAGGCAAATGCAAGAGACATATCCCAGATAGAGTGCTAGATAATGGTCTAGGGCTATATGGCATGATTCATGTAAGTATGAATATAATACAACAAATCCATGATGAATCTTGTGCAATTTATCAATCTATCAAGTTGTCAATCTATCAAGCTGTAAATAATCAATGAGAGTATGAAACCAAAATCATGACATGTACATGTACATCACATACTTATAACACGGTACACAAATACCATGCATACCACATACCTGACTACCTACATGTGGTCATTCAACTAGACCATCGGGATCACCTCTAATACCAATGGTATCCTTTAGCCTCTCGTGCTCGGAGTAAGACAAAAAGTATCGTGACTTTGACGAGTTCTTGCATGGCATTGTTTGCAGTTGGAGGTTTGTGCTAATAACTAAATTTGTATAATTCTATACAATTTGACATGGTATATAATCTTCAATACATAACCTTTTTCCTTTTGTGTGTGGGCAACGTGTCAAATATTCTCCTTTGATAACCATCGACCCAATTGGAAAATCATTGCCCTCAGAGTCGCTTAATGAGACAATGGGGGGGTGCTTCCCATCCAAGAAACGTTCTAGCTAGTAGTCAGTGTACCATTCATTGCCTCTTGGGGAGACCACTGCATATATGTTCCCTGCATAAAATAAAGTGCTAACCTATGAGTCGGCTAACTAAACGCAACTAGTCGTCAAACATTTCAAAGTTATCAACATAATAGACGAACCTGGTTGTGCGAGATCTGATATGTGGTCATAGTTAGGTGAAATACTTAACTGGTCCTCCTCCAACTAGGATCATTCTACAGTCATTTGTCGACCAATGGGGAGTGATACACGATCCCAGTTGTCAACCCAATCTGTGGATTCACAATTGTCCCATTCACCACTATTACATGGATAAAAAAAAAGAGCGTTTCCTTGTCCACATTTCAACTATAGCATTTTATGTCATTCTAACTGAATGGAATGCATGAGTTCCTTGGATGGTCTTGCACTCATATAGGTGTGATCGATCTACATCGACCACCTCCCAAAAATATCTATGTAAATGTGCTTTTTGAGATAATTGGTCTTCTTGCCTTTTGTCTTTGCATCTCAGATGAGCAAAATAGTTGTGAACTTCATTTATTTCTTACGTAATGTAGTCTCAATGCATGCACCTACTCCATCATGTTCCCCTTTTCCATTTCCGGTCCCAAAATAGTTCCAAATATGTGGCACCTTGTGCCTCTTATGGAGAATACACAACCATTGGAAGACACGAGCATTTTTTAATTACCCCGCACAACCGTCAGACCAAATTCAATGCTTTTCCATCTATATATTGTTATCCTTTAGGTGATTGTAGAACAATTGAAAGTTGTGTTGTACAAAAGCCAAGCCATGACACCTGTCATCACTTATGTAAAAGTAATACTCCTTCAATATAACCCTTTTATCTTCGGTACTATTTTCCCCATGTCTATAGGTGATATGGACCATTATGTTGACCTGGTCTGAGTGATAATATTGACTCTAAATCTTGTTTTGCGGTTGAAGAGTGTAGTTTTCTGCAAAATCGACCACTAATAAGATAGTTCCAATAGGAAATGTATCCCTACGTGTTCTAAACTGCTCATCTTACCAACGAGCCACATGTACATGCTTTACATACTATTGTGTCTTTTCAAAGAATTCCTCCATGAAGTTGCAAACCCGTATCTGGTAAATGAACGATAAAGATGTACAAATCAATAGATTGTTACATATATGAAATAGCAATATGAAGAAACAAATACTATTCAGGAACGCGTTACTAACCTGAGAGGTGACCAATTGTATTTTTTTTCTTTCATTCCCTCCACTGATATCATACATGACATATTTGAATCACTGCAAGTTCACTTCATTTCACCCAAGTTCATGCACATCTATCACATGTATGCATTTGTCCAAAAATTCCATTCCACCACACCTTGGGCATGTCCCATCTACACAAGTCCTTTGATAAAATGTGCAACCTTCTGTCCTTCTACACAAAATGCTATGAATAAAATCTCTAGATGATGTCGATGGAAATGTAGTTGAGCATTCCCGCACAAGAGTGTTATGCAATACATAAAATACATGTATATATGTGCCACAATAATAATCGTACTCAATGTGATATGGACAACAACATGTGTTACAAGTTGTGTTTATTTTAACATCCACAGTTTGCATTTCTTGAAGGATCTTTGGCCCAAGTTAAGTTCATTATGTTCATGCCTAAATCTCTCATATAATTCTCTTTGTGTCATGTCAAGAAAATGTTTAATGTGGTCTCACGATCCCTTGAACCCATTCTCAATTTTAGTACATCTTTTGGTTGGATGAAGGTCTACTATTGTCACACCAAAAATCCTGCACCCGTCCCTTTACCACATCAATGAGCTCCATATCGGAGTGCAGAAACCTGCCAATGAAGGCACATACATTTATTTGACTAGAGTCAAGTTGTTCTCTTCTAGAACAATACCTACAGAGTGTTTTGATATCCAAATGTACAAGTATGGATGTAGGCTTAAGAAGTCGAAGGGCCCTAGTGCTGATTGATTATGACAACACACGACGAGCCACATTGTGATCCTTTGAACGAGATTTATCCAATTGTACTAAATGCATCTACTAAAATTATGACAATATGAGAACTTGGTTCAGAATTGTTTATCATCTTTATCCTTAAGTTTTTCCCAACAACAGTCATAGACCTAGATTTTAATAACGATATAAATAATCTACATTTTATCTCCATCACATTTAGAATCAAAATAGTTGACAAGTATCTGTTGAGTTTGATATGCAATATTGCGTTTAGACAACGTACCTTCAAGTGAACCATCATAGACTTTCATCAATTTGTATACGTTTTGGAGTTCTTCGACGTGAAGTTGCTAACAAAGGTAGGGAGGTTGGAACTGCACCTTGTACCATATCACCCGGTCGGTCTGGAATTTCAACATGAGCTTCATGTCCTCATGTCTCTTGTTTTCGGTAGGACTGTGGCATTTGGAAATCCTCCTAGGTGGTCTAAACAACAATGTCTTCATCGAGCATACGGTAGCCATGCAACAACTCTTTAGCTTTGTCTCTTGTATACCCACATCCAAGTAAATATGGAAGGGTTTCACGTGGCCTTGATGTGCACCTACGTTTTACTCCTTGATCAGTGCCATGCGGTGCTCATTCTTCAAATGCTATGGAAACTGAATGCACCTCGAGCAAATGCTTTTCTCTTTCTTGTTTTGAATTGTTAGGAAGAACTGTGGCATCCTATACAACCAGAATTGGTTGAGTGTCCATAGGGTGTCTTCGATTGGTAATTTCATTTCTTTTCTTTTCTCTAATTTATTCAAGGATTTCACTGGGTATCCTCTTCCTTGCCAATTTTCATGCTCGATTGCGCGAATTTCCCATCACCGCAATGATCAATGATATATGATGCTCCTCTATGGGATATTCCCCAAGCTTGGTTTCTTTCTTACACAATTGTGTCTAGATACTCCACCACAATGACCAATGAAATATTTCCTTTGATGTTCCTCAATTGCAAGAAAAACAGTGATGGAGATTCTTTATGGTGCTCCTCAATGGGATATTTCCCAAGCTTGGTTTCGTTCTTGCTAATTGTGTCTAGATACTCAAGTTAAGGGGAATATTGGGAGGCCCATGTTTCCTTTGGTATCTCCTCAATTACAAGAAAAAAAATGATGGAGCTATTCTATGGTGCTCCTCAATGGGAGATTCCCCAATCTTGGTTTCTTTCTTGCTCAATTGTGTCTACATGCTCCACCACAATGACCAAGCTAATGTTGCCTTTGCTAGCTCCTCAATTTCAAGAAAAACAATGGTGGAGATCCTCTATGGTGCTCCTAAATGGGATATTCCCCAAGCTTGGTTTATTTCTTGCTCAATTATGTCTACATACTCCACCACAATGACCAATGAAATATTTCCTTTTATATCTCCTCAATTGCAAGAAAAACAATGGTGAATAATTGGAGATGGTTTATATTGTTTTTCTATTGAATGCTTGACCTTTGTCCAATGCATACCATGATCCAAGCAATCCTTAGACTCTTGTGATGGAGATGGTTAATGAAATCAAAATTTTGTGTGATAATATGATGATGAAGAGAATGAATGCAATGTATGCAACCTAAAATTGTGCGCAGATTGTGAAAAATGCTTAAAATATGTTAGAGAGTTTCTTGAATAGGGACTGCTGCTATTTTTACTGAGAAATAACGCCCACACGATATTATTAACAAAAACACATGCACGTTTTTACCATCTATAACGTGTACGTGTTATGCTCGAATAACACTTAGGAGCATTTAAGAAGGTAGTTCCATGACTAAGGGATCATTCAATGTTTAGGGGGAATTAACAAGCACTCCCTAAGTCTTATCCCCCTAACAACCCCCCTCTCTCACCCCTAACTAATGTTTTAAAACTCTAATGGATGTGTGAGAGAGAGAGAGAGAGG
>LPNX010431304.1:61607-107641 GCA_001517045.1 Pseudotsuga menziesii | reverse complement strand
AGAGGGAGGGTGGATGTTGGGGAATATATAGGGGGGTGGGGGTTAGAGGTGGTTGGATGAGTTGGGGAGTTAGAGAGAGTCAGGGTTGATTTTAAGAAACCCCCTAGATTTATATGTATAAAAAATGGATGAATCTCTTTGATATATAGAAAAATTTGAAGGCGATGTTGTCAATAATATAATATGTATATATAAAAAATTTGGTGAGTCTTTCATTTTATTTTATAATGTTGTAAAATCTTGGCGAATCTTTCACTAAGTTATAAGATATTGTAAAATCTTGGCGAATATTTCACTTCATTAAAAAAAATGTAAAAAATGGTGAACCTTTCACTGAGTTATAAAATTTTGTAAAAAATTGTGATATATTTTTCCAAGAAGACTCATAAATCAGAAGAATATAATTTTCCTCCCACAAGGTTGAACAATAGATGTGAACAAGTGGACTTTGCTTAGTCCACATCCAATTCATGGTGGGGAAGGCAAAGGAGGAGCAGATGATATCTACCACATAAGCTGAAAGATAAAACTTGGGTTTTTTGGATGATTTGGTCTTCTTTGCTTGCGAAATAAAATCCCTCAAAACATTGATAGTATATGAGCTCAGTTAAATGATTGGCTAGTGGAAATGATGTGATAGGTTATAGGATCCCATTCAGTCCTGAAGTGTGAGCAATTGGGAAGGCCATACAGTCTATAGAACATGGAGTGAGCAATGAATAACGGTTCTTTGAACCAAAAAATGGGATACTTCCTGTTAGGTCTACAAGCATAAAGAGTTGTTTCATCCATCCAAGATTTGATCAATTCATCAAGATTGAATTTGAGAATTGACTTCTTCAGGAATTCTTCAGTGAGTAACTGTTGCGGGTCCTGAGGGCATACATCCCTACAATGAATTATGGTTTGAAGGAGACCAGAGGGGCTTTACTAGCATCCATGAACATCTGTGTGTTGGGGTTGGAAAGTTCAACCAACCAGTGGACAACATCTGTGTAAGGCACGATAGGTGGGTGAGTAACAATCGCATGGATTTGGGATTTGGCAATGTTCTGGAAGGCTTGGACATCATTCTCTACCTCTGACAAGTCATCATTGTCGAAGATAGAGTAGATGCGAGCCCAATCCAGGGAGAAGGTTTCAATTACATCTCCCTCGGTTTCAGTATATATCCCAGCATTGGGGTCCCTATATTTCGGCTCGTCTATAAGGGTTTTGGATCTCGCACTTTGTGCCATGTTTACCGTGGTGAACATGGGGATAAAATCAACAGTAAACCGGATTATTTAACTCGTAAAGAAAACCGAGAAGAGGAAAACTCACTTACTAGTTGACAATGAAAGGGATTCATTAGAGGATAGTAACAAAGTTTTTCAGTGGGAACCAGAGCAGCTACAGTGATACACATAGTAAAAATTAACAAAAACAATGTGAAAAAACAATAAATTAAACCCAAGAAATGGCTAAGGACGAGTAGTGTTCGTGATCACTGATCGAATGATGCAGATTGATCCAAAAGAAAATCCAATATAAAGAAACACACACAAATCAAGGCCAAGAACAAAAATTCAAAATCGGAGTCTCGAAGGGTGAAACTCAATTTCCAATTCCCAATAAGTTCCCAATAAGGGTAAAAGTTCCCTACTAGTTCCCAAGTTCCCTAGAACGTCGAAACTTCAAGAACAAGTTTCCTAAAAGTCGGGAGCGGTTCCAATGATATATATATAAAGAGAAATATTTATAATATAATATATACTAGCAATTGCCCCAAGGAGGTGCAATAATACGTCGATAAGGTGTTTGTTAGAGGGTAAAAGAAGACATAAAATGAAACATTAAAATGAGGTAATGCAAGATTGCAATTAATACCCAAAAAAATGGAACACTTTAATTTTTCAAAAGTTAGAGAAAATGACAATTCATAATAGATAACAAGTTTAGTGAAGTTAACAGTTTTATAGAAAAGCAAATAGGGCTTTCAAATAACATCACATTATATAGAGAACATGCGATGGCATGGGAGAAATTTATCGGATGAAGAAAATATGCCAATGTGTTGTATGAAATAGCATGAAATAGGCCAAATTTCACATAATCTCATCAAATATACTTTTGAAAATCATAGAAATGAAGCTCATGAAGTTCAGAATCGAACAAGGTAGATTGTTTCACAATATTGAAAGAATTCAAACCGTTTGGGGTGGAAATAGAAGTAGTAGTCAAAGGATCCATGCACATCCGCTTCTAATATAGAAGTAGCAGTTCGAGAAAACAATAGACAATGAAGATATACAGGACATAATACATGTATTTCTACAGATTTCCCAATTGTTTAGAATCTTTAGATCCAATATTTTGCCATGTACTTTGCCATGAGCTTCCATAGTTGTGGCTTCAAGCAGCTACCTTCTCAGCTATGGCGGTAGATAATGATGATTCCCCCAGAATCATCATTATCTATCTCTTTGGCCTTCCATTTCTGAGCTAAATGTGCCAAAACATTGACAACACGGTTCACGTGCAATGACCTGGTAGTTTAGCAACAGTGTAGTGCAATGATCTGTTCAAGTTCTAAAATCAAGTATTTCCCGAGTCAATTTCTCAACTGATGTTCCTTATGTGAAAACTAAATTTTTTTCTCAATTGACAAGATCTCCCATAAACACTAACGTAAAAGGAAATCATTTATCCTTGATGTTCTTTAAATACATTGTATGAACCTTAAGAATCAATTGCACCCAACATATTGGTATTCATCATAGCATTCAGAACTTAGTTGAAATTACCCAATCAAGCATCACTCCTTTAGGGTTTGCTGCTTGACCAAAATCCAAAGCCTTTTGTTGAGTTATTTTTTTCATTAACCCTAAAATCAAGTATTTTATGAGTCAATTTCTCAACTTATGTTCCTTCGGTGAAAACTAAAAAACAATCTCAATTAATAAGATCTCCCATATACACTAGATGAACTCAACTAAGAATGTACACAATTTGACAGATAAATATTATGGGGTGAAAGGAAAAGTTGCTTAATTACCACTATATTCATGTGCTAGATATCCAAAAGTGCCAACTAATCTGGTATCTACACATTTGTTTTCCACAACATCTTCATGTTGCTCTTGATATGAATCTGTTCAATGCACCATTTCATTTGTAAAAGAAAATTGTTATTTAAATGCAATTATATGGTATTTATATTTGTATAACTGCAGGTTGTAGAGTTCCCGTAAAGTTTACAAAAGTAACCAGTTAAGACAAACACCCAAGGGAAGTGCTTTCTTGAAACAAAGAATCAACTGAAAGTATCACAGGTTCTTTCAACTGAAAAATGTTAAGTGTGACGTTGCAATAAAAAAAATCATTTACTCATTAGAAACAATCCACACAGGATTTGGTCGAAGAGTTGGGTAATATTTTCTTGCATTTACACATGGATTTTGTAAATGTTTTCACCTTGATGTATGGTTTCCAACAATCGATTTTTCCTGCCACTTGTTAACCCACTCAAAGTTTGGGCTCTCTATCATTGACACTAGACATGACCAGAAATTGACAAGCACTCTTCTGATTCTTGAGCAACCCAAGAGTTCCAATTTTAGTTCTTAATAGAGGATAGTTTCTGTGATTGAGTTTTTATCGTAGGGTTTTATATTCACCGCACCTCACACACACCACGAATCCTTAAACAGATATGTGGCCTCAACGATGCATAATCCCTTTAACAGTAGTGATCACATAACAAGCCGAGACAATTCCATCCATTGTGAGCAATATTTTCTTGAAATTAAAGTAATGCGGTTCCATAAAAGAAAACTGACTCTATAATTTGTTTGTATTTTCTTGTTTGTTGGTCAATTGCATCTATTTTTTCACTACTATTATAAGAGCGACGTGCTTTGTAGAAATTTACACACGGATGGTTTCTAGCATAGTGACATAGAAAGAAACATGTTAAAAACCAATTCTCCCTTTGTGACCTATTGAACGTATACTGATTTTTGTCCGCTTCTCCGTTTTGTGGCTTGACACGCGAATTGCTGTCCAACTTATTGGTGAATTAGTGATGTGTGTTTCAGAAATGTAGTGGAGAGAAATCTTAATGTGTTAAACAGAATTGTTGTTACATCGACAACTAAACTTAACCCACGACATAGTATGATCTATCGAGGTACCTTGCAAATATCTGGCGTTTAACCAATTCTATCCTACACTATAATCTGCATTTTGTGGGGTATTCTGAAGTAATTTTTGTTTTAAATTCTACGTAAACTATAATTTTTAAACCTGAAAACTCCTTGGGATTTTGTTAAGGAATCATAAGAATTTCTGATCTGTATTTTAGTCATAAGCATATTATAAGAGAGCTAATCAATTTTTAAATTCTTATTTAATAAACAAGAAAATGATAAAGGTAGCATTGGAGATTTTAGACCAGATTTATAACCAAAATGCTAAGTTGATTCAAAGCTTGAGCTGTTATTTTTGTAGTAAGCTAAACTCGACTATTTGCACCTCAAATCAGGCTAGCTTTTCAGCCAAAATCCTGCAGAAATTGTTCAAAGGGTAGTTTTCAGTGATTTGAATTGCATTAACTGGGTGCCCCAAGGGTAATCTAGGGTGCTGAATCCATTCCTGCAATAAAAATTGCTATTTTAACACTGGAAATCTAATTTTCAACAACAAATTGTGTTGCCGGATTCCGACCAAACTTGCCCTGAAAAAGATGCAAATGGTCTAAAGATTAGCCAACTCCATTATTTTTCTTTTGAAGAGGCCATCCTGATATATTTATGTCAGATTTTAAATTTTGATTTAATTTTAATTTCAGATCATTTTATTTCATAATAATTCCTTAATAACAATAAGCATTATTATTACTAAACACTGCTCCTTATTGGATGTGAATGTTCAGACCTAAAGAGAGAAACATAAGTTTTTTTATTTTCCTAAAACATGTTTGAATTGATGTTAGACATAGCTTCATCAAAACTAAAACCTTCAAAGTTTCCAGTTTATACAAATTCAGCAAATATATTAATAATTACAATTGGATTTAAACTCAAATACCATTTTAAAAATATTTAAACACCACTAGCATTAAAAAGAAAAGCCGTGTTCTATAAAGGGATGAAAAGTTGTCTCACTTGTAAAAGATAATTGATCAAACTTTCTCATTTGTATCTATATAATAAAAATTATAGTGCTAAAGGCTCCCTTCCATGTACAAATTGGTAAAGGCTCAATAGTGAAGAAATGTACAAATTGGTAAAGGCTCAATAGTGAAGAAATTCAATGGCTGTATTTCTATTACAATCTTGTAATTGTCTTTTTATAAAAACTTTTAAATAAAGTTGGTAGTATTTCATTATTTTAGTTGTTATATTGTGTATTTTAGACAAAAACAGAAGTCTATAATAGTAATATAATATATTATGTCAATAAATACTGTATAATTCAGTTCACAATAATTAACAATGCTTATCACAGTCATAAGATTTGAATTTAATGAAATGAACTGGCCTTTTCTTTGGACAAAAAGTAGGCAAAATTCCTATAACATATAATGTTCAAGAGGAGAAGTTATCTAATTCATTTCAAGATGGCCTTTAGAAGTTATCTAATTCATTTCAAAATGGCCTTTATATTTATTATTAAAAAGAATACTAATAAAAATATATTTGGATGTAAACCCTAAAATATACATAAAAGTATATAAAGACAATTGAAAATAAAAATAAGATAATTCAAACAGTTTTTGTAATATAATTTGAAATGTTCACTATAAAATTAGACACATAAATAAGTTAATGTTAATTTTCAGTTTTTGTAATATAATTTGAAATGTCTACTATAAAGTTAGACACATAAATAAGTTAATGTTAATTTTCACTACATTTTTACATGCTAAGGTAGATTGGCAAGTAGTGTAAAATAATTTACATTTTTACATATTAAGGTAGATTGGTAAGTAGTGTAGACTTAAATAATAATTTTGCATCTTCATTTTTAACATTGAGCTTTCCCTTTCAGTTTAGATGAAAAAATTTACATATAAAATCATAAACTAATTGATAAAACCTCAATTTCATGGCACCATGTACTTTTCCAATAATTAATATATATATTACATAGAATATATTTTTGGAGGTAAATATATATCTCATTTTATATATTAATCCAAACCTTATCTGAAACTTTACACGCTACAGTTTAGTTTGTCATTCGCCGGAAGGACGACCATGTAAATAGTGTTTTTTCAAAGAACTTGAGAGAATAACGTCTATCGACGTAATTATATGAGTTATAATATATATTATATACAATTGTAATAAAATTTATATAAGCTTATGGTTAATGTCTTAATGTATACATATAATAATACATTGATCAAATTTATTTAACATGTATAAATATAATATGTTTAACTTTATAATTAATATATTGAAATAAATTTAGCTATAAATTATCCAACCCGTAAATAGAGAAGAACCTATAAACCGTAACTCACAACCCTTCTAATTTCCGAACTCGTGCAATCACCATTCTCTAGTTTCATGCCCTTCCATCATATTTCTGAATTTCTTATCGCACTCTTCCATTAGAAATAGAAGGTGGGCTACTATGCTGGCGCCTCGAATAACCTTGAAATCTATATTAATTTTGTATGAAGTTTGGTGAATCTTAATTCCTGTTTATTTAAATTTGAAATCAAGCATTAAATTCCACAAACCCTGTGACTTTGTTTAGAACTTAGGCATATTAGAGCATAAATGTATAATAAAGTCTCACTAATTAAGTGATAGTAAGTAACTAGTGGTTAATAGTTGCGTATTTGAGAGTTGCATAAAGTACTCTTCCTCTCCTATGTATGGCGACATTGTAATGAAATAAATGCATCCACTCTTTCTCATTATAATGTGTATTCATGTTCAAGTTTGTGTGTAAAACCAACATCCTTTTGGGATAGGGCACGGGAAGTAACATAAAGTGATATTAACCAATTCTGTTTTACAAATGTCAAATGGGCATTACTTTTTATAATTGAACTTGCATAGAAATGATTTTTTGGGATAGGGGATGGGGAAGTAACATAAAGTGATATTAACCAATAGTGTTTTACAAATGTCAAATGGGCATTATTTTTTATAATTGAAAATAAGATTAAATATGCTTGCATAGAAATGATTTTTTTTCATTCAGAAATGTTTAACAGCATAAAAGAAATATTTTATTTTAGTTTCACCAGTAGAGAACTATTCACTCTTATTTAATGGTTATGGTAAATGTTACAATAGATCTTTGTGAAATGTTGTAGTTAGAGATAACCAAAAAGGAACTTTGATGGCTTTAAATGCATCTTTTTGTAAGGAGCACCTCTCGGGGAGTAAATGTGTGAATTGAGATATTTTTATTGTTTTCTATCAGTTTGAATTATGAATATCACTTTTGGAAGAATGCTTAACTAGTTAGCCAAGAAATTTAAAAGCCTTCAGTATACAATCTATAAGGAGAGTATGTTAAAATGAAATATTTACTCATATGAAATGAGCATGTTATATCAAAACCATAAAAATGGTACTCTGCACCCATATCCAATAATGCCATGTCACCATCCTTTAGCGTCTATAGCAAAGAAACAAAAATAAAGAGCAGCAACATTATACAAATTGTGAGTACACTAACCAGAATGTTGCGATTGTTAAGACTATCCACCATTATTTTTTGCCTACTCCCTCAAACACAAAAATAATTTCTAACATGGATGCACTATAACCATAAAGTGTATCATGCACTCAAGCATGATAAAAGTACTTGGGCTATAGTCTTGATGATGTCCTAATTGAAGAAATTGAACTGAAACAAGCTACATTTGCACTTTCAATGCCAAACATGTTTAGTAATCTCAACAACAACAACAATGTGTATCAATAATTCTATGAGGTTTCTATGTTTCAAACATTTTGAAAACTAAATGTTGCATAGATCATTTGTGAGAATTAGTAAAATATACATCTTAAAAAATAAAATCTAGATAAAAGATGAATAAGGCAAAATCTGCAAGAAAGCACAGTTGTTAATTTTGGGAGTCAATAAAGTGGTCAAGATCAACCCAGAATCATAATTAAAGCATTCCTGGGGTATAGATGGCAAGTGTTGACTTTGTAGTGCAAGTTGATGCCAACTATCTAGGCTAGTGGGTAGGAAATTAATCAAAATTGATTAATTATTTTATCCGAAGTTATGAGTGGGTATATATTATTCCAACAGGAGGACCCATATAATTAATAAAATAATGATATAATGTAGGGAACTCCTCAAAATCTATGCACATCTAGAAGAGTGCTCCAATTGGGACCATAATAGATCTAATACCAAACCTCCACACATGTGAATATATCCAAAATAATCTAGGGTGTTCATATGTTCATGTCATATGTTGCACCGTATTTAGTGTAATGGATAATCCATATCCGGATTAAGTCAGCCTGTATCCAAGTATAGGGAGGAAGATGTTCCATCTTTAAATAATTAAATGTATAAATGTATAATAATTGAATGGATGATAAATTACAATGGATATGGTTTCCTTAAATATGGCTTGGCCCTCACATATTGAAGAGACACTTCTCTTCATAAACTATATTTTAATATTATGAATTACTATTAGGAATAGTTACCTATTTATTACTATTTATTGTTATAACACTGCCTTCCCCTTAGGAAAGCTTTGTCCCCAAAGCTTAGATTATTATTGTCTTCTTTTCATTCTCGTTTTGTGTTGAAACAATGTAATTACTTCCTTTATGTATTTTTTAGAATTGGTATTAGGTATGTGCTTGGTATTTACGCAATATTTTGTCATCTTCCTTTCATTTGTAACTTGAATTTGTACTCCATTATGTTTGTTATTGTTATCCCAATTTCCTTGTACATGAATACGAGGAATATTTTGTGACTGACCATATCAAGCCTTGTTTTAGAAGTCGCTTGTCCTACAATACTTAGGATGCCATCATGTAATGTTTTCATTTTATTATCCTTACGAGTTATCTCGAGAAGTGGTGTTTCGTGAGGCTTCTCACACTTGAAGTCACCTGATAGTGTTACATTTAGGTTTCTCCATGGTGGTAGAAGTGTTAAGGTAGAAGATGAATCTACAATATTTGATTCCTTTGACTTGGATTCCTTTGCATATTATAGGATCCATCTTTTGTCATTGTATGGATCGTCCTTATTGTCAACGATATTGGCTTGACTCTCATTATGATCTTGGTCGAGCTCATCTTTATCAAATATATTATTGGTATTTTGGTCATCCCTACGATATTTAGTCTCCTTGTCTTGTTAATTGTCTTGATCAATTTTGTTACTCTCATTTTTGTTAACATATTGGTCCAACATATCTAATTTACCGATATGGTTTATATTAGACCTTAGTTTTTGTAACATTTCCATTATGGTATTCTGGTTTTGTGTGGTGATGCTCAAGTTATGTGCCATGGTGCTTATGTTCTGTGTCATCGCACACATCTTGTCATCTAACTCTTTTTGTTTCTCGTGCATGATGTCTACTTTGTCATCAAGTTTTCTTCCTAGTACTAGAACAACATCTTCTTTGATTTCTTTCTTAAGTGCCTTGTTATTTTTCATTTCTTCTCTGGATTTTTCTTGGTTGGCAATGAGGGCCTTGATGTCCTTCTCCAATTTCTCAAGTTTGTCTTTTAATTCCGTCATAGGCTGGGTCCTTTTATGCAAATGCGTGTATTTGGAAGTTTATTTTGACTAGTATGGAGGAATGAAAGACAACTAATGTCTTTGAAATAATTGATGAATTAATAATTATTATTATAATTATTTAATGTGTTGAAATAAAATAATAAATATAAAATATTATATTTAAATATTTTATTAAAAGGTGGACTAATAAGTTTTAAAATATTATATAATAATATTAATATTATTATAATAATATGTATTTTATTAATATTGTTTTTGTATGTAGGGATACGTGGAATGAGGGGGGTGCAACATGGGTTGAAGTTGGAAAGCAAGACCATGTTTTGGTTTTACTTTATCTTTTTTTTTCTTTTTTAACTTTTTTTTTTCTTTTGTTTTTCCTCCTTTTAGTTTTTTTGTTTTTACTTTTTTTTTTCACTTTTTTTTAACTCTCTTTCTTTTCTCTAAGGTAAAAGACCTAATTCAAGGAAGCCTTGGAATGGCTCTGATACCAATGTTACACCGTATCTGGTGTAATGGATAATCAAGTCTAGGGAGGAAGATGTTCCATCTTCAAATAATTAAATGTATAAATGTATAATAATTGAATGTATGATAAATTACAATGGATATGGTTGCCTTAAATATGGCTTGGCCATCACATATTGAAGAGACACTTCTCTTCATAAACTGTATTTTAATATTATTAATAACTATTAGGAATAGTTACCTATTTATTACTCTTTTATTGTTGTAACACCTTCTTTAGTCAAAGTATGGTCAATATAGTTGTTAAAAGGCCGAGGATTGTTATTTCAAATGTCTTCAAGGAGTGCAACCCTCTAGAAGGAATATATGAGCCAACGAATAACCCCAAGTGTGAAAAAGTGTCGAATAAACAAAGGCACTCAAGCATTATCCTTCTCGAGTCAATTGTAATCAAAACCAAGTAATCAACCTCCACATGTGTTCTAGAAAAAAAGGTGGGGTGGAGATGTGGGGGGGAATTAAGTATATGTTATAGAATTATGAGTTGTGTACTACCTAGTCACCTAGGGTGCTCTCTTTTGTAGTTCAATATTGTGAATGTTTGAGCAAAATTGAAGAAGCTTGAACTTTAAAACTTTTGTTGATTAATTTCAGCACACTTAAATCTCATAAATCAGCCTTTAAATGAATATATATGCCACATATAAATCTTTTAATATATCAACAACATAAATATATCAAACACATATAAATCTCATAAACATATTAGCCACATAAATCAATCAACCATGAGAGACAAGATATGCCATGGGAAAACCCTCCAAACATGGAGGATGAAAAACCCAACAATTCTTTGAGTATGATAGATAGATTTGCAGAGAATGGTTTACAACACATACGTAGATTTTTGATAATAGATATCATCTCAGTAGTAGAGAATAGATTCGCTCATACAACTGTATCACAAACTTGTTAAGTGCTTAGCACTTTAATAACAAGTTAATACAAATTCTATGCCATAGATACAACACTAAAGAACTTTAAACAATTTGAATTGGCCAAGTAGAACAACCACTAGAGGCTTCAGATTCTTTCCACACATTCAATAGCACATACACAAGTACTAGAACTCACTACATGCAATCATTAGCGCGCTTGCTAATATTAGTTCCAAGCTAGCACTTAAGTTTCTCCATCATGCACAAGATATGCACCCTCCTTTCCTCAATTAGCTTTAACTGGATGCTAACTGACTTGAATTGAATGTGAACTTGTTGAACTGAATGTGAACCGACTGAACTAAACTCAATCTTCATCCGAGTGTATGGCCATAAAGATAGGTGGCTAACTGAATGTTTTTGGTGCTTCACAATTAGTGTTATTCATGCTCATTTACTATGATTAACTTTGCATGGATCTTCTTAGTTAACTGATGCATGATTATCACAACTGAGACTTCAACATAAGTCTCATCAATTCGAGTTCACTTGGAGGCATACATAGGGAATTCAAATTCTCTCTCTTTCTCTATGCTTATCTCATTATCATTAATTAATTACCACATGGTCCATATGTGTAGTAATTATTTATCCATCTTATCATATCATACTGAAAATAATTATTCCATACTGATGATCATATCATATTACCCTGGGCCATATAATCACATGCTAAAGTATATCACTCTAGAGGTAGTAAATTCTTAAAGGAGACTTATAGCACTATGTGACCATGACCGGTAATACATCACATAGTATAACCACCTTACCAAGTAAAGTATGCCACCTCAAAACAATAAGGATATCTGTAGGACTTGATATTACTCACAAGTCTATTGTCTTGATATTACTCACAAGACCAGTCTTGATATTACTCACAATACTCAGCTTGATTTTACTCACAGGCTCATCTTCATAACTGGAGGTCCATCTCATCGGGTACCTTCTATGAGAATACTTGACTTGATATTACTCACAAGACTCAGCTTGATATTACTCACAAGCTTTACAATACAACATCACCGCCTCAATCATATGAGGATACATAAGACTTGATATGACTCACAAGTCCAGAGAATGACTCCTGATGTTGTATAATCAATAAACATAACATAGCATAACATCAACCCCACATGTAATTAACCAAAATATTTACCCGGAACCATATAAAAAGGGGGATATATATGCAAAGTAATACATAAAACGAAACAATATCAATGTTGGCAAGTATGAAACCCTAGGAAATATTTATATATATGTTCCACCTAGCCACATATATCATCAAAAAATCTAACCATCAAGCACAACACAAAAGAATCATTGCCTCCAACATCAATGAGAATGAATCATGGCATGCATATCCCAACAATATGTACAAAAATGTTAGACATCCTACAAGATCTAAGGGACATAAATAAATCACTTAGCACATAAACACCTTTCTCTAGACATCACACACTATGTCCTTGATATCACATGTCAAAATGAGCCATTAGGAGAATGCTAGGAAAAGTGTGTGATTCCATAATAACCCTTGCATAAGGCAACTAACCCACCAATGTGATGCAATGTGTCTGTGTTGTACAACTGGATCATATCAAATAATGAGAGTGGAACCTCATGCGGAATAAGGAGTAACATGAACCAAGGTTTCCAGAGTGCGGGACCAGGAGGGCCGAGAGAACCACTTCCCAAAATACTTCGAGTGGAGAGTCCCTAAAGCATTTATGCATGCATGTCAATTGAGTCTAGCGTAGGCAATAGGGTATGTATATATGAAAGTGACATGTTGAGCTGTTGACATGTGACATGTTGAGCTCTTGTCATGTGACACACACACACACACACACACACACACACACACACATATATATATATATAATGCATTCATATTAAAAAAACATGCAAAATGCCAAATAAGTTGTAGAATATATGGAAATATGCATATTTGTGCCACTTGTAGATTAATACTACCTTATTATGAAGATAGAAATTCCATCCATAGTACATTAATGATTAATCATTTGTGCATCAACCATCTAGAAATTACAAACATACAAATCTTTAAACCATATAATAAGAAGTAGACCATTGACTTATGGAATGAAATAAATTATCCACTAACTATCAACATGAACAAATAGTTATGTTTACAGAATAGGTCATCCGCATAAGTTCTATAGTGATAATTTAACTAAAATATGAAGGCCAAAAGGTCAAAGCACTAAATTTGAAATGGCTATTAAAAGACTATGAGTTTGACATATAAAGTAGTGAAAAAAGGAGAAACAACTACTCTAATTTCTATCTACGTTACCTTCCTCTTTGTGCCACCATGATTTCCCCATGAGACTCCATGTGGTGATAGTGGAGTTGAAGCCGAAGGTAAATGTGTAGAAGCAGATGGAAGTGGAATTAAATATGAATCCCTTACCACTAAAATTGTAGTTTTGGGAAGGGGGACCATGGCAATGGATGGAGGTGGCATTTCAACACAATCATCATCAGAAGAAAAAAAACATTCTCGAATTACCCCAAAACCAATTCTCCTTCCTCCATATTGTCTTCCTCTAAATTGTAGTCCTAAGTGTTATATGATGTATCCATCTTTGATTCCTCATTATAGTGGGACAACAATCGCAAGTTGTAATGCACATAGATCAAGCTCTCTAAGTGGTTTACATTCAACCTATTTCTCCTGACAATGTGGATGAAACTATAGGTGCTCCAACACCTCTCTACAAAAGTGTTCACCACTTATGAAAGAAACCATGTTGCCAAACACTGTAGTTGTTGGGTAACACCAACATGCATGTTCCACTAGTTGAGAGAAGATATATTCCCTCAATCTCTTATTGCATGGTTGGTCCCAAAGGCACCATTTCCATTGATGTAGTTGCTCAATTTTCTCTATATCATATCACACTCCTCATCAATGACCAATTTATGTAATGCTTGCATATAACTATCATGAACCTCTATATCTTGGTGTGATTTTCTCCTCACCCCACCACCACGTACTAGTGTTGCAAGCCATGATATATAATATTATTTTGGTGTTCTTCCTTGTGCTCTTTTCCTAGCCCAACATATATTGTATTTGGTAATATTTGGTTGCATTAGTTCTACTGATCCATGAAACATGGGAATTGGTTGTGACTTATAAAACATATCCCCATGCTTTAAATATGTAATATGTAGATATGAGTAGTCTCATGAACATAATGATTGTATGCTTGTGAGCTCAATTTCTACAATACAAAGGATCAAATGTTTTGAAATTCTTGTGTGACTATCTTATAGTAATGTAGCTCTTCTTGTAGTACGAGCCAATGGGGAAGGGCCACCTAACCTAGTCTCTGTTGTAATATATTTCTTTTAGTTAGTTAGTCAAGTGTCTTTGTTTTAATATTTAGTTCTTAATTTCCTTTACATGCTTTTTGATTCAATATTTTAATTCCCGTTGTTTATTCAATTTTTGAGTATCATTTTCAAGTTTTTCATTACATTTATTTATATACTTTTATTGACAAGTGTGTTGATCATCTACATGAATTAATTACTCTCACCTAAGGTTGAAGAACTTATTTTTTTTACAATTCATTGCGGGAACATTTGATGTCGTTAAATCAGATGAAAGACTATGATATGTACTTGAACAAGCACTTTATTCAACATCAATCCAATGATCAAATATATCTATGTAGTGTGATTGGTTTCTTTTATTCGGTTTCATGATGAGTGTATTCCTAATTCATTAAGATTTTCCTATAATCAAATTCTTGCATTATGATAGAAGTCATTGATGCACCGACCCTGCACATATAGTGTTGCATTTCACAAGCTTATGCTCCCAAATTGATAATAAAGTGTAACCAAATTTAAAACACATAAATTCTTTGACAAATAAGAAGCATATAGAAATTTAGGCAAGTGCGACTCTTAAATAAATAGAAAAAGAGAACATTAACCATTGATTATCATTAAAACCCGGAGGACATATACAATATTGTCTAAATTGATCCCGTATTTAATATGACAATTTTCTCTAAACTTTCCAACATAAAGATCCCAATGTTATATGTATTTCAATATAAGGGGAACAAACAAGACCAAAATTATGAATTGGATAATACTATTTGCCCAAAAACAAAGATGGTTGTTACACATAACCAAAATTATGAATTGGATAATACTATTTGCCCAAAAACAAAGATGGTTGTTACACATAACCAAAATTATGAAAATAAATTGCTCTTTAAAGAATAAATATAGATAAAACAAATTATTGGATTTTCCCTCATTTTGTTTTTTCCTTGGTGGCTAAAAACATTTTGGGGCAAGAACCTTATGGACCAAAATATTTTAACCTAGGCACATCATCCTGCAAAAATCACTCGAGTTGTACCTAACCTTATCCTCCTAGTATCTAGGATAACTTGCCTAAGATGAGTTAACATGAGTACGTATTACAAAACGACACAAATTGATTACATTAGCACAACAACATGTTCTATATAGTGAAATCAAACTTGATTCACCACTTGACCAGTATCGACCTAACTTTGATCTTCTTATTTTATTTGTTCTATATGTTGAATTTTTAGTTAAACATTTTTGTAGGTTTTTTCGTTTGTGGGTTTTCAATATGATCTTGGCAATTTTGTCTTTGTTCCCCACCACTTAGTTTTGTTAAACAAATTTTCTTCCTAATAGAGTGAAATACATTTTGTTGCAAGTATTTCTCTCTTATCAATAATAATAGTAATAAAACATTCACTTGTGTTAATCAATATTAAGAGGGAGATACATCTTAAGAAATGAAGATTGCATAATTAAAACACACTCTCATTAGTCATTGCTTTTCCAAATAACAAAGGGTATCTAATAAAATAAAAATCAAGATACATGAATATGATGGATTGGAGAATCTCCAACTATCACTGCCATAAATTTCATGCACACTATCAAGTAAGAATGAGAATCATGTGTATCAAAAGAGAATTGTTTTTGAAAATAACAAACACCACCTAGAAAATATATTCCACCTCATCTCAAGAAGGTTGGCAAGATCCAATCTCCAATTAAAGATGAAAACAAACCTATTAACTATGCTTTGATGATAAAGCATTCCTTGAGAGTGTGACAATGTAATGCGCAAAATAATAATAATAATAATAATACTGAGAAAACATCATAAACAAGTGGAATAAGTAGTAAAGCTACTTGGTGCAAGCCTCTAGAGGATACACATGCAAATCCCGACTTTTAAAACCTTATTTCAGTTCCTAGCGTGATAGCCATCAATTTATTCCTTTGTCAAGACTGGCATGAAGTCTACAAACTCAAGCATAAACTAACAATCTGCTTTTAAAATAATAGAAAATAAACGAAAATTGCATGCTCGCGCTAAGCCGTATATAAAAAAATTACTCTGTTTACGGATTTTCTGCCCGTAAATGCCCAAAACACACTTAGTCTCTCCCTAGGAGCACTGAGTAAGAATCCCACAGTCTGGTCAAAGTTTGCTGGGACTCCAAACTCTATTCTTTGTGAATTAAACAATCATTAAAACCAAAATAACAATTTGATGTAAGAGAGCATTTATTTAAACTAGAGAGAAAAACAAAGAAAAATATTACCAGATTCCCAAGTGTATGTTCTTCAGCCCAGTTTTGATATCTTACATTCAGACTCTCACCAAACTCTTGCATTTTACTAAATATAATATCCGCATAGTCAAACTCACATAAAAATAATGTTTTCGGTTTTAAATGCCAAATCAAAATTTCCAAGTTTCCAACCATTTCCATTCACATTGTTTTGAGAATAAATTATGCATACACTTGATGCCTCTATTCATAAATTTTATTTCAAATATAAAGTTTCAAAACTACAAAAGTGAAATTTCTAATTTCCTACGTTTTCACATAAAGACTGCTCCACTTTTTTATTTTTCCAGTATCTCGTCACTAACTCCAAAAATGAGAAGTTTTATATGCAAAATACAAAGAGTGCCTCTCCCTCCTCGATTGAGAACTTACAAGATTTAATTTTAGCACACTCCCTAATTTTATCTCACCAATAAAACTAACTCTTAGTTAACCTACTGACTAAGAATCAAAATCAACTAAATCTATTTCTAAAAATCCAAAAATTATTATTATTTTATTAAATATTTCGGCTTGGTCCTTTAACACCTATGTACTCCATGCGATCATGTTGTTGCATTGTCAAACTGAGCTTGATGCCTCTGCATCAGACTCCCGAGGATGAAAATTTATGAGCTCCTGCTTATGGATTCATTCACCGGGTAACCTTTATTCTCTAACTTTGCAACATTCATCCAAGTGGAATCTTCCTTCGGGCGATATTTCCATCTCACTAGGTACTCTAGGTACTCCTTTCTTTTGTTTTTTCTCGCAAATTTAGTGTTCAATATGGATTCAACTTCTAAAGGTTTTGCCTTGGGAATTTGCTTCAGCCACTATATGTTTTTTGCCCCGTCATCATTGAATTCTTCTCTGGACTTACCTGTATCATTAGCGAAATAAGGATATGTATCTTCTACATTACAAATAAGAGAGATGTTAATACTTGTACGCAGTTCCAGCTCATACATATTTGCATAAAATTTTCGAAGAACCCTGCATGGTCCTATCTTTTTAAGTTTCATCTTGTTGTATTCCCCTTTAGAAAATATTTCTACCGCAAGTTAGCCAACACCATATCCCCAACTTCGTATTTTTCTCTCTCTTCGCTTTCGCTTTTGATCTGCCCGCTTTTTATATTTATAATTATCATTGTGCAACTTTTGTTTAACATGTTCATGTAGCTTACTAATCGTTGCTAAAAAATCTTCTATGTTGGAACTCCTTCGTTCAATTTTTCTCGAATCTCCGAGTTCATATACTCCCCTAGGATGCATTCCATATAAAATATGAAACAAGATCATTTTAGTACTTCTATTCGGTGAATCATTGTAAGAAAACTCAGCGTGAGCTAACATTCAATCCCACTGTTTAGGATTTTCATTTACCAAGCTTCTTAGTATGTTTCACAAACTCATATTTACTACTTCGGTGTATCCATTTGTTTGTGGGTGATAAGCTGAGCCGAAATTAAGTTTGGTGCCAAGTTTCTTCCACAAAGTCCTCCAAAAGTGTCTCATGAATTTAGTATCCCTGTTCGAGACAATGCTTCTTGGAAAACCATGTAGTCTAACAACTTCATCAAAGAACAAGTTTGTGATGTGTGTGTCATCACTTGTTTTATAACATGGAATAAAATGTGCCATCTTTGTAAATCTATCAACCACTACGAATATTGAATCGTTACCTCATTGAGTCTTTGGAAAACTGAATACAAAGTCCATACTAACTGAATCTCAAGGTCTGCTTGGCATTAACAAAGGAGAGTATAAACCTGTATTTTGACTCCTTCATGTGGCATGTTGTCAGATTCAACACCTATTCAAAAAAAATTCCACATTCGATCTCATCCTTAGCCAAAAATAAAAATGACTTAACTGTCCCAATGTTTTTCCAATTCCAAAATGCCCTGCCATTCCACCATTATCCTTCTCTTGTATCGAATTTTCACTCATGAAGCAGTTAGGAATACATAATTTACTATTTTTGAACAACACCCCGTCTTGCAACATGTACTCTTTCCAAGGACCTCGATCCCTACTCACCGTATTTCTGCATGCTTCAAAATCCTCCTGAAAGTCTTAATCAACCTCATACAGGGCCTTCAAAAAATCAAATCCCAAAACTTCAACTTGACTCTCATGCATAATCAAATTTCTTCCACTCATAGCATCAACTACTCTATTCGACTACCCACTGATGTGCTTCAAGACTAAGGTTAAACCTTGTAATATCTCCACCCACTTAACATACTTTTGGTTCAGTTTGGGCCGCTGCATTATAAACTATAAGGCATGATTATTTGAGAATAATACAAACTCCATAGGCATCAAATTCGCTCCAATGTTTTAAAACTTGCACAACAACATAAAATTCCTTATCATATGAAGAATATTTTTGTCTTGACTCATTTAACTTCTCGTTGAAATAAGCAACATGCATGTCCCCCTGACTTAGTACAACCCCAATGGATGTCCCACTAGCAACACACTAAACTTGGAACGACCGGTTAAAATCATGTAGCTTAAGTATCGGTTCTTCAGTGATATTTTTCTTCAATAGTTGATTTATTTTTTAGTTTTTGTTGTCCAATAGAATGGTTGTCTATATTTCTTAATGGTGTCAATAATCGGTGCACAAATGCCACTAAAATTTCTAATAATCTTCCTATAAAAGCTAGCCAAACCATGGAAACTTCTCACCTCAAAAAAACTCTTAGGTGAAGGCCAATTTACAATTGCTTCCACCTTCTCCGGGTCCATTTTCAATCCATATTTGGAAATAATAAAACCCAAATACACTAATTATGTTTTCATAAAAGAACATTTTTTTCATGTGTATTAGTAACTTTTCTGGTTGCATCCTTTTTAGAACATGTCGTAGATGCCTTAAATGTTCTTCCTTTGTTCTACTATAAATCAGAATATAATCCAAATAAACAATAACGAGCTTACTGATTAAATATTTTAAAACCTCGTTCATCAAACTCATAAATGTATTGGGTGCATTGGACAGTCCAGAAGGCATGACCAACCACTCATATAACCTGCCATTTGTCTTGAAAGTTGTTTTCCACTCTTCCCCTTCTATGATTCTAATTTGATGATAACCGCTTCTTAAGTTGATCTTGGAGAAACAAGTTGCTCCACTCAAACAATCCACCATGTCGTCCATTCGAGGAAATGGAAACATGTATCTAATATTAATCTTGTTGATTTCTCTAGAGTTCGTGCACATTCTCCACTCTTTATATTTCTTTGGGGTAAGCACTGCACATGGACTCAAACTTTATTGGATAAACCTTTCATCTAACATTCCTTGGACCTTCTTTCTAATTTCTTCATTCTCTGTGGGTGTCATCCTATATGCAACTTTGTCTGGAAGGATTGCTCCTGGTATAAAGTCAATGTGATGACTTATACTTCTCTTGGGTGGTAGTTCATTTGGAAGGTCATCCACCACTATATCACTGAAGTCGTGAAACATTTATTGAACTTCATAATATAAATATGCAATATTAGTTCTCATAAGCTCAACTTTTGGTTTACAAATTACAACAAAGCTTACCTCTTCCCCTTCAATCTATTGCAAAAATTCCTTGCCACTTAGTAACAATTTTTTGGGTTGTCTGGTTCAGCTGCACCTCCTTGAAAATGAAAAAGTATATGCTTAGTCCCATCCTATTCGAACTCATAAAAGTTTCTTCTCCCATCATGTATCACCTGTTGATCAAATTGCCATGGCCTGCCCAAAAGGACACAGAAGACATCCATAGGCATGATGTCACAAATCACTTTGTCTTTATAGCTGCCCACTTGGAATTATACTTCACTTTGATCACTCACCAATACTTGATGGCCTTTATGTAGCCATGACACCTTGTATGACATTGGATGTTTGGTCAAGCCCAACTTGTCCACCATCTTCCTGGAAACTAAGTTATTCGTACTCTCGCTATCAATCACCATTTTGCAACACTTTCCTTGGGCTTTACAAATAGTCCGAAATAAATATTTTCTTTGGGAAAGTTCTACAACCTCCTTCCATGGATTCAAGAGAATCTTATTCATAATTAAAGGCTCTCTAGTATTTGGCATGTTTTCAGCTACAGGTGCCTACTCCTTCTCTTGCTTTGCTTGAGATACATAAGTACTTTTATGTTCTATATTCTACTTTTTTAGGGCACTCAAAAGATCTATGACCTATCTTGTTACCCTTGCATCTATAGGAAATCTCTTTGCCTCTTCCTCTACCTCTATTGCTTTGGTAGGGTCTTCCTCTACTTGAGTCATCTCCTTTTTCTGAATATCCTTGTTGGTTTGACCTACTTGCTTCACTTTGCCGAGCTGAAAATATTCCCCTTCTAGTTGACTGTCCTCATCCTCGAGATGAGCCTTGACCTCTGCTTGAGTTTTTCTTCCTTGTTATCTTCTCTTTTGGTCTTAAAGCACATTGATATGCTTCTTCCATCATCCTTGGTGACAACATGCCAATTTCATCCTAAATGTCTATTCTCAATCCATAATGTACCTTGTTGTTTTCTCTAGGAAGTCTTCTAGATATCCCACTCTCAAATTAACTTTGTAAAACTCCTTGACGTATTCCATTACTGTTAGTAACCATTGTCTCAAGTTCTTTAACTGCATGTAAAGAGCTAACTGATAGTTCTTTGGCATAAATTTAGCCTTAATCTTGGCTACAATCCTGTCCCAACTTTTAATTACAGGTTTGTTCTTTTTCCTCCTTTCAGCTTGCACACTATCCCACCACATGTCCTTTCGACCTTGTTACAACAAATTTAACCCTCTTGTTCTCTTCAACCTCATCATACTCAAAGTATTCATCTAGATCATTATTCCAGTTGACTGAATTTTCAACTGCTAAAATCCCATCGTAGACTAGTAATTATGGTTTAGGTCTTGAACTTGCCCCCAATATTGACCTTAGGAACCTGAGCTCTGCAGGTTCTTGAAGTATTTCTTCTGCCTTTGCTAGAGCTTCCTCTTCCAATTTACTCACATCTATGACTTCAAAGTTTTGGTGCCTACCCATCTCTACAGATTCTAGTCAGGCTTGCATTCTCCACATTTCTTCCCTGAGTTCTTCATTAGCTGCATGTCAACTTCGACCCCTCTGACCTCGTACTCCACCAACTCGAAGAGCCATTCCTTTTGAGTTTACTGTAAAGAGTTATTGCAAATATTTTATGTAAAACTCCAAATTAAACAAAATAGTCTGTTATGATAACAAGATTAGTGCAAGCCACAGGAGGATACACATGCAAATCCCAACTTTTAAAACCATATTTCAGTTCCCAGCATGATAGCCAACAATTTATTCCTTTGTCAAGATTGGTACGATGTCTACAAACTTATACCAAGCATAAACTAACAATATGTTTTTTAAAATAAAAGAAAATAAATAGAACTTGCAGGCTCGCTCTAAGCATATAGTATATAACATAATTACTAGGTTTCTCTATTTAATGCCTGTAAATGCCCAAAACACACTTAGTCTCTCCTTGGGAACACTGAGTAAGATCTCACCCAAAACACACTTAGTCTCTCCTTGGGAACACTGAGTAAGATCTCACCGTCTGATCAAAGTTTGTTGGGACTCCAAACTCTATTTTTTTTTTAAATAAACAATCATTAATACCAAAATCACAATTTGTTATAGGGCAAAGCATTTATTTAAACCAAAGAGAAAAACAAAGAAAAATATTACCATATTTCCAAGTGTATGTTCTTCAGCACAATTTTTCTATCTTAAATTTAGGAACTTTCAAACTCATGCATTTTATTAAATATAGTCTCTGCATAGTCAAAATCACATAAAAACAACGTTTCTGGTTTTAAATGCCAAATTGAAATTTGCAAGTTTCCAACCATTTCCATTCACACCATTTTGAGAAGAAATTTTGCATACTCTTGGTGCCTCTATTCAAAAATTTTATTTCAAATATAAAGATTCAAAACTACAAAAAACAGAGTGTTCTTCCCTCCTGTTAGTTAACCTACTGAGTAAGATTTAAAATCAATTAAATCTATTTCTAAATATCCGAAAATTATTATTATTTTCTAAATATTCCAACTTGTTCCTTTAACACCTCCATATTCTATGGTACCATGTTGTTGCATTATCAAATTGAGCTTACCATATTCTATTTTCTTTTAATGCCCCTCCATCACTACTTAATACCTACCTCCTAAGAACTAATTGAAAAGAAAATAATAACCATTAATCTATTTTGTAATATATGCTTGTTGAAATCAATATAGTTATATTTAATATTATAAAATAGTTGAAATATTCAATACAACCTTACATTTATTTCAAAAGATAAATTATTTTGTGTATAAAAGGTTAGTTTTACAACTCTTAAATGATTTACAGTTAGTGAGTTGGGTTAGTGATTAAGTTAATAGTTAAAAAATCAATGGATTAGTAATTTGAAATAGTTAAAGAGTTAATAGGTTAGTGGATTGGTTAGTCAATGGTTAAGAGATTTATAAGATACTTGATCAATAGTTAGAGGATGTGTTGGTTAGTAAGTTAATATTACCTACAAATGAATAACAACAAACAATAAAGCTCCGTGCATTAATAATAGAATTAATTATAATAAAATGAGAACACATTTTTGCTATAATGCTATGTTAAAAAAAATTAAATAAATTCACGTTGGAATTACAAACTTCATACACTCTCATTAAAAAGTAAATTACAACACAATTTCATTTTAAAACTCAAGTGCACTATCTCCACTAAATAAAGTACACAAACAAATTATTTTTATATTTTATTAACAAATATTAATAGTTCACTTATTTTATATATATATATTTTTGTTACTATAAATTTATAATAAATATTAACAATTGAAACTAAAATTGAAATTAAATTGGTATAATTTTAATCTAAATACAAAATATTTAAATATAACATTAATAATAGAATATTTAAATTGAATGTTAATATTATTAAATATTTAACAAATTTTATAGCTTAGAGGGCTAGCTTAAGTGGTTTGAGTGTTGTAAGTTGTTAAAAGAAGGTCTAAGGGTCAAATCCTCAAATGACTATATAAGAGACTCACTTAATGTCTTCACCTTGGTTTCTTTTCCAATTATATGAGTAATCTATCAAAGTCTTCTATATTGCAGATTTTTTAAGTCACTCCACAAAAGAAACCACCAAAATGGAAAGTGGGTCCCAAGGTACTTATCCAATTTGGTACATAATGTTTTATTCGGCAAAGAGAAATCCGCAAGGGCAAGAGAGGACAATCGTTAGTGGAACTTATGTTCGCATGAATGGATGGAAATTTAATTATTAAAAAGGATTTTCTTATTTTAATTATTTTTAAAAATTATGACAAGAAGAACATAAAAACAGTATGTTCAAGGTCATATCCTAGGTTTGGCAAATATCATGATATATAATTGTATTTTATTTACTATTTAAAATAATATTTTCTCTAAGACTAAAGTTAAACATTAATATATAATTTATTGTTTTGTAATTTTGATATGTCAAAAAATTATTTAAGCCCCAAGGGTTAGCTCAATTGGTAAGACATGCGCACACTCTCTCGGTTCAGGAGGAGGTCATGGGTTCGAGCCTTGAGTCCTCTGGGGGGAAGTATTGCTGGGTTTCCCGTGGATCTTTCCATCTGAAAAAAGTCAAAAAATTATTTCACTATCAAATGATTACAATATATTTACCTTTAGCAAATATAATACAAATATTAATAATAACTAATAAATATATAAAAACCTATTATTATTTAAACCGAAAGACATGCTTTTTCATTTCAAAATGCACAAATAGATTTATTTATGATCCTAATTGTATTTGTATTTCATCATTTATTTATTTAACAATTAACTTTTTAAACATTTATATTTTTATCAAACCAATTTTATCTACTTTCACTATAGTGTTTTGATTTCCATCCTTATTTTCATTGGAGGAAAACAAATTATCATTCAAAAAAATGTGGAAAGAGGAAGAAGACCAAAAATAAAATAATTCATTATGGTTGGATAACTTCTTGGTAATGGAAATAACAAGTCAAAATTTTACATAAGCCTTATGGTTGAGCTCAAACTTGACAATTGAATTAACAAATCAAGTACATATAATAACTTTGGGCATGATTGGGGCACGATTCTACACATCCTCTAAAAAATGGAAATTATGTCTATGACTTCAAAATGGTACTCCCTTGCACTTTAAAATTGGGGAAATATACAAAATGAAATGAGAAAGGCACCCTCTTGCACCTCAAGGGGGAAAGTACACTAATGAAGACAAAATTAAACCCTCTTAAACCTTAAGGGGGGAGTACAATGTGAAAATGGTTAGTGGTCAACCAAACCACCATATACAATGATGGAAAACTATTTAGGAAGACTCCAAAGCTCAAACTTGGATCCCTTTGACATACTTCTCAAGTTTCAACTAACAAAGTGAGAAATACCAATGATGATTCTTAAATTTCAAGTTTCAACAACAATAACAAAGTTGCAAATATTTAATCACTTATGATTTAGTTGAATAATACACAAGATGTTGAATGACATTATTTCTATCATTTTTTAAAGCATTATTGTGGATATTTTCTTCACTTGGATGGTCATTAGACCTATTATTGTTGCTTGGAATTCGATTGGGTTGTCAAGCAATTTAAGGGAAACAATAGACTTAAAATTGATTTATTTCTCATATTTCGCTCTGAAAATATCTTGGAGTTCACATTAGTGAACGCATTATAGATATTGGAACTTACATGTTCAAACAGTGGGAATTTATAGATTCTCGACAATTAGATTGACAATTTTTTACCCATATCTTCATCGAAGCTTAGTTTGGAAGTTTCATATTGAATATTGAGATGATATCATTCTATGCACTAGCTCTTGTTGCCTTGTTGGTATAATTATTTAGATTAAGGAGGGATTGTTAGCTTAGTGAATCCATAGACAATCATAATGATCCTCATCTCTTGATGAGATTTTGTGATTATCCACCGATGATTTGTCAATGAGATCTAGAACTAGAGTTAGTTACATCCATGTACTGTAAAATATGGATTAAGCCTTTTTCTCCATCTTGTGTGTCTGCTCTATTCTTTAACAATAGTTGCAAGTGGAACTATAGGATTTCTTTTTTTCTTTTCTTGGGACTTGGATTTTATCAACCTTCCTTAGATAGGGTTGAATATATTTTTTAGTTGGTTCTTGTGTTTCTTCTTTTTGGGAATTAATTTCTTTTTGGGACACTTTTTCTTCATTATCATTCTATTGAGGGAATTAGGATGATGTTAATGATACTTTTCACATTGCTTTCTCATAGCCAAATTTTAAATTGCATCCTACAATGACTTTTTTACCGGGTATTAGATTTCTACGCCCTCTCCATCCATCAATTTCAAGTAGTATAGTGTCTTTTCTTCACATTGATGACCTAAAATCAATTTCTTACCACATCTACAATAATTGTTCTCCTTAATGTCCCTTTTTGAGTGGTGATATTTAGTATTGGTCTAATAGCTTTGTGGATTGTAAGTGGTTATATTTTTTGTCTGTCTATAAGAAACCCCTTGTTAACTAACAAGCTTCCTTTCAATCAAATTAAGTTAGGTCTTGGTAGCCTCATCTCACTATGTATAGGGGGTTTTAATCTTGAAATATACCGTTTTTAGCAATTGATTCTTTGGAAGATCAAGAAACCTAGTCACCCTGACATTCCATTCATGGGTATATCCTTTCATCATCCCCATTTGATGTAATGGATGAACTTATTGAAGGTATTAGCTTCATCATCATCATGAAATCTCTTAAGAATATTTATTGTAAGCATTTGCTAGTTAATTAAGAAACCACTAGTTTTCTTTGACCACTGTGTGAACCAATGGCAAGTGTCATTTTCTAAGTTTAAGGATGCCATTGATAATTTTTTCTAATATGTTAATAGGTGTAATATGCTAACAGGTAGGTTCATGGAAAAAGTCCTCTTAATTTTACTAGCCCACATTATAGCCCTTCTATTGTCTTGTCTATCGTGTTTAGGTATCTCCATTTTGATTTTATTGAAATAACCCATGTTATCATGATACTTTTCATAACTTGTGTTTGACTAGTTTGGGCTTGGTGGTGGTGTTCAACGGACTAAGGGTTGCACTAATAATACTTCTACCCTTTCAACTATCTCGTCAATAATTTCTCTATGATTGTTAATTATCCTTGATGCTTCCTTCTGGTCATCATTTCTCAATCTTACTATATCTAAACATTGTTTTTCAAAATCTTCTATTAACTTGTAAATTCTATTCCCTAATAGATATATTTATATTAATTTGTTGACTTTCCCCTCTCAATTGAGATAATTATATCGACTTCATCTTTAGAAGAAGTAACACACGGCTTGCAATTTGTCATTAGTACCCATTTTTGCATTTGTATTCTTTCTTTCATAATCCACATTCTAATTTATTTTAGACATTATGCATATAAGGTTTTGGTAGGTATGAAATTGTTTTTTTAAACATATGTTTTTCCATTTCAAAAGTTTAAATAGGGTGATGATTTTTTTAAAGGGGCGTGACCTTAGCATACAGAAAAGTCACGCTGGGATAAAAAAAGGTGGTTGTAAGATAGTGTATGAGTCAATGTTTATAACTGACATATGAGGGAACATGTTCATAATGATGGGGTAAGTTACCCTTAAAAATTAAGTGTTTCGGTTGGTTATGCTTTCAGCATAGGACTTTGACCTAGGATGCTCTCCAGAAAAGGGGAGTGCGGGGTCCTGACAGATGCAATTTATGTTTCAATGCTTTTCAAACGACGAAACACTTGTTTGGAGATTGTCTTTTCATTCAGGATGTGTGGCAACATTTCTGTGGGCACTTGAATCTTTTGATTGGATGGGATAATGATGTACTCGGAGAAACCACAGTATCGAAAGAGAATATCAAATTCTGGTTGAAGTCTTCTTCTTTCACTTTGTACTATCTGCTGACAATGTTTTGGGAAGTGTGGCAAGATCACAACCATGTTATGTTTCAATAGGGACCTGCTGATCCTTGTCTTATCAGTGTGAAGGTCATAGCTAGACTTCAGGTTTTCGATTGTAGCTAGTCTCGGGGTAGTGTCCGGTCCATCAAGGATCCAGTCATTGATCAACAACATCCACTGGGTTTCTTTGATGGGGTAGAACAAAATAGCTTGTGTGGAGTAGGGATGGTTGTTAAGATTTAGTTGGACCTTTTCAACAGAATCTAGAAGGGGCTTGGTAGATGTACTAATACCAAGGCAGAGTTATTGGCATTTTGGGGTATGCTTTGGTTTTCCTATAAGAAAAACTTTATTTCCCTTTCTGTAGTGAGGTACTCGAAATCTATTGTGGGCTAGGATAATAATGCTAAACTATTACACACCACGGAGCTATCACATTGGTTGAGGTGGGTCAAGGAATTTATTGATATTTTCCAATAGATATCTTTTTCATATCTATCGAGAATTCAATACAGTTGCAGATGATCTATCCAAGCACGCGATCGAATGTGGGGATGGGCATATATTGTGGGAACTATTTCAAAAAAGAACTAAGATTGACTCTGGTCTCCTAATCTTTCTATAAACACACGTGTCTTTTCCTTTTCCAATATGGGCAATTTAGCTTAGATGCTCTATAGTCTTTATACTATTTGATCTATCAAAGATATATTTTGTGTAAGTCTTAGTTTGGATCTTGATCTGTTGTTGATGGGGTATTTTTCTGTGAAAAATATTATGATATGTATCTATAACACAACTTTTACTTAAAATAAAGTTGTCTTTTATGTGTGAAAAAAAATGACGGGGAAAGATATCGTACAAACTTTGAGGCAATGATAGTAACACAATATAGTGGTAGATGTGCATATGAAAGAATAAATATGCGTGTGTCACTATTGTTTTCCGGGATTCGGGATTCACACTGATTTTCTTCTCTTCTGTGTCTCCCCTGGTACACGACTCCTTTCGCGCTGTTCTTCCTTGGGAATCTGCTCTTTCAATCTGCAGCTAGGGCTCTACCCCTTCCTTCTTACTGCTGGTTTCTCTTGTCTCTCGGTTTGGTGTTGACTTTTGCTAACTCTACTGATCGGGTTAGGGTTTCTCACATATTATTCACAGTTTTTTGTGGGTTGACTTGGGTTTTCTTTTGTCGGTTTCGGGGGCCTGGGGCTCCATGCATGGGGTTTTACTTGGGGTTCTTTTCTCCCGTGCCTACGGTCTCTCCTTCTTAACCCTTTCTCTGGCTCTGAAGTGGTGACTCGTTTGTTCGCTGTCTTTATCACTCATGTGGGCTGACTTTATCATTCGGGTTTGCTTTTCTGTCTGGGCCTGTGGTTCCTTTCTTCTGGTATTCCTCCCGGTTTCTCAGCGATTCTGTCTGGGGGGCTATGATTATCCTGGCTCTGAGACTTCGAACAAGGGTTTGGTAACCTTTCTGGCACCCTTTGTGTTGACTTTGTGGGTCATTTTCTCATGGTTGAGTTGGTTGCTCCTCCTCGCTTCTGTCATAAGCGACGTGCCAAATGTATTAAGGCCCAGGAGGGACGTTTTCGCTATGTATTGGGACATGACATCTTCATGGAACGTGTCTCATCTCTCTGCTCTCGTGCTCTCGTTGGGAGACTTGAATATTGCAGGATGAGTAAGGCCGCCTGGGTGGAGTGGGCTACGGAGCATTGGAAGCCACTCTTTGATTACATTCCCACTATCAGCCTGTTGTCAAATGGGTGGATAGTATTTGTATTTTTGGAAGAGGAACATTGTTCTCGTATCCTCGATGGTATTTGGTGCATTGGGAAGGGTTCTCTGGTACTTGGGCGCTGGCACTCTTGATTTGACCCTCTTCGGGAAAGAATTTTGAAACGCTTTTTTTGGGTGTTGCTGCCACACCTCCCATTTCCTCTATGGAGTAGACAGATCCTGGAAGGCATTGGAAATACTATTGGTAGGTTTGTCGCTGTTGAGGCGGATTTTCATCTTGCATATGACAAGAGGATCGCCAGGGTTCTTGTCGAGATGGACATCTCTCGAGGATTGCCGGTGGAGGTGGAAATCCTATGCAATGAGCATCTCCTGGTCCAAAGGCTCGACTACCTCCACGTGTCGTTTAGATGTAGTTGTTGCCACGCGGTTGGCCACCTGAGGAATGCATGTCCTGACCTGCGACCTAGATGCAAATACTCGGGCTCGGATGTCTCTCTGAAGGGATCCATTCCGGTCGTCCCCTCCAACCATATGCATCAGGCTCCAAGTACCCACAACGATTCTCTTTCTCCTTCTGAAGTCATCTCATATGCCTTTTTGGATGTTGTCGATGATTTGATATTATCACATTCTAAAACATCTTTACCTGTCCCCTCCTTGTCCTCCAAACCTCTCACTGATTCGCAGTCTTCGTAGCTTGATCCGACTCAGGACTTATCTCTTCCTGGTGACTCCATGCTTCCAGCCGCAATCTCTTTCTCGTCTCAAGAGTCTCCTTCGACACTTGTGGACTTCCCTCCTCATACTAGTCCTAACCATACTCCTCTCACCCTGCATACTCCATCTCCGCAGCTCATTAAGGAACAGGCTCTTCTTTCACTGGCTTCATTGGCGGATTTTCCACCTCTACCACACCCTCGATCCCCACCGACCCTTACCTCTCCCTCCCTTAGTCCTACTTCATCACCCTCATTCTCTGACCCCTCACTTAAAAAATCATTATCCATCTTTACAACAACAACCCCATCATCCCCTTCTACACTTCACCTCAATTCCATTTGCTTCGCCAATGTGACTGTTCGGAAAAAATCTAAAGGGAAAAGGGACAATATGAAGGTGGACCTATCCTCAGCTTCACCTCCCTATATCCCACTTTCTATTCGCATCAAAGATGCGGCTCGTGGCAACCCAATTCGGGGACTTAGAGCGTCATCTCCCCACCGGGATGCTCCGTGATGAAGCTCTTATCCTTCAATATTCGGGGTCTTGGAGGTAAGACCAAAAACCATAACCTCCGTACTCTCATTAAGTCTCTCTGTCCGGATATTATCCTTCTCCAGGAAAATATGTGTAGTTCCTCTCTTGCTTTATTAGCCTTCTCTAAAATCCTCCCTTCTTGGGAGTTTTGTGCAATCAGTGCGTCGGGACTCTTAGGTGGCCTCCTCACAGCCTGGAATCCTCAAAAAGTTAAGTGTAGGGCCTATCAAACCTGTGCTGGCCTTCTGTCCAAGGGATGCCCGTTACTATCTCCATCCTCAATGTTTATGGTCCTTATAGAGACCGCGAACTCTTTTGGGATAAGGCTCTACGAGGTGGCTTACTTAGTATCCCGAATCTTGTCTTAGGAGGGGACCTCAATCTTACTCTGTATTCCTCCGAGATTTGGGGAAATAAGGCCTCCCCTGATCCCCTCTCTCATCACTTCTTATCCCTCTTCGACTCGGTCGGTCTTGTGGACTTGGCACCCCAGTATGTCGGGCCAACTTGGTGTAATGGTCGTGTGGGTGAAGATGGTATAAGTAAACAACTTGACCATTTTTTAATATCTGACTCCTTGATTCCTTCTTTGGGGGTTCACAGGGTGTGGACTCAGTGTGCAGACGTATCAGACCACTTTCCTATTTGCTTTGAATGGGATAAGAAGCGGGGCTCTTGTAACTATCCATTTAAATTCAATCGTTCGTGGCTTATCGATCTAGATTTCAATGATTGGTTTTTGCAATGCTGGTCTTCTCATGCCCAAAGTGACAGCTCCCTTGGCATAGAGACTATCATCCATAAGCTGCGTTCTCTTAAAGATGAAACTAAGGTATGGATAAAGGACAAGCTGGCTTATATGGATTTTGTTTCTTATACCCTTGACCAGGCTATTGGATCGCTCCTCTCGGGCCCATCTAATGGAATCCTATCCACGGAGGAAATTGAACATCTGACCCAGCTCAGATTTGAGAAGCAGAAGATCCTGGACCATTATCTGCTTACTTGGCAACTTAAAAGTAGGATGAAATGGACCCTTCAGGGTGATTCTAACACCAAATATTTTCATATGCTGGCATCTGGCAGGCAAAATCAAAATACGATATGGTCTCTGGCCAATGCAGATGACAATTGTTATGAAGACGAGGCAGCACTTAAGGACCTGGGCAAGGAACATTTTGCTAGTATTTATAAGGATGATGGTGGCACATGTTTGGTTCAACAACTCAAGCTTGCCATGCTTTATCCTAGGATGATTCCTATCAAGCTCATAACAAACCTTACCTGCCCTGTCACTCTTGAGGAGATCGAACTTTCCCTGAAGTCTTTTAAAAAAGACTGGAGCCTTGGCCCTGATGGATGGCCTGTGGAGTTCTATTTGCACTTTTTTGATCTCTTGGGTCATGAGTTATTGTCTGCTGTATACTCGACTAGGATTTCTGGATTTATTCCTCCATCATTGAACTCGCCCTTCCTTGCACTCATTCCCAAATTGGATAAGCCTCGGACCTTTGTAGATTACAGGCCCATCTCATTATGTAATCTTCCTTATAAGTTGATAGCAAAGGTCATTGCGATTAGGATCAAGCCCTTTTTAGACTCGGGTATCTCACATGAACAATTCGGCTTCCTTAAAAACTAACAGATCACTGAGCCTATAGGAATTGTTCAAGAGATTCTCCACTCTGTAAAAACTAAAAATATCTGTGCCTTCATACTCAAATTGGATCTTATCAAGGCATTTGATCGTGTGAATTGGACCTTTATCCGACTCATCTTGATCCAAATCAGGGTTCCACTACTTACAGTCAACTGGATTATGGGTTGTATTACCTCTGGAAATTTTGCTGTCCTGATTAATGGGACCCCCTCGAAATTTTTCACAGCTTCTCGTGGCATTCGACAAGGCTGCCCTTTGTTTCCTCTTCTCTTTATCCTTGTCATTGAATGCCTAAGCCTCCTTATCACGGATGCCAGGAACAATGGTCTTATTCATGGCATTCAGATAACATCCTCTCTTGCACTTACCCACCTCCTTTTTGTGGACGATGTGATCCTTATGGGTACTGGCACACTTCTGGAATGGGCTGCATTTGATGTTATCCTGGAGACCTTCTGTAAGGCATCTGGAATGAGTATCAGTCTTGATAAATCTTGCTTCCTTTATAATAATATTGATATTGTCAATCTCTTAGATATAGCCAGGGTTCTACCTTATCAAATGGAGTCGATTCTCACTGGGTTTAAGTACCTTGGATACTACCTTAAGCCACTTGGTTACAGGGTCTATGATTGGATTTGGCTGGTTCAGAAATTTGAAAAGAGAATATGTAACTGGACCCACAAGCTTCTATCCCTTGGTGGCAGGTTGATCCCTGTACAATCAGTGCTCTCCAGCATACCGGCGTATTGGCTGGGATTAGCTCCTATCCTAGTCTCCATCCTGCACAAGCTCAGAAGCATTATGTTTGCCTTCTTATGGGGATCTTCTGAAAATAATCGAAGATATCATCTGGTCAGCTGGCAAAATCTCTCATGGCCTAAGGAATATGAAGGATGGGGGATAAAAAATATTCATTGGTTCAGCATATCCCTTCGCCTTAAAAATCTCTGGATGGCTCTGTTGAAGGATGGTTTATGGCATCGTGTTCTTATCACTAAATACTTGAAAAACCTCTCAGTGATTGATTGGCTTAGAAACAAGAGGTTCAGCACTCGCAGGGTATCCATCATATGGAGGGGCTTTTTACAGACCCTTCCTTGGCTGGGTAGTCACCTGGCTTGGCAGGTGGGGAACGATAAAGACATTCTGATTGGAGTGGACCCGATCATTGGAGCTCATTCCTCTTACATCCTTCCTGAAGAGCTGAGAACGTTCCTGGAGGACCTGGATATCAGTACTCTCTCATAGGCTCATAACATATTACCTGATGCTCAGCACTACTGGTATATGGCCGATGAGTTGGGCTTAGAAGGGGCATGGAAAGAAGCCTGGAATGCCTATACTGAGGGTCTGGTACATGGTGGCATTCATCTCTCTTCGCTAGCCGACTCCCTTGTATGGGATTTCAACAAAAAAGAGGGAACTATTTCTGCAAAATATGCATATGAATGCATTGTTAATTCATACTCTCCTCCTTTTGGCACTCGTACTAACTCTTTATTATGGAACAATGCTCTCCCACGTAAAATTGGCTGCTTCATATGGTTGGTTATCAGGAACAAAATCCTCACTTGGGATAACCTCCATAAAAGGGGACGATCCGGTCCAGGCATATGTCCACTGTGCTATTTCGATGAAGAGACCGTTACACATTTATTCTCAAAATGCATAGTCTGGAAAACTGTACTTGGCCACATCTGCGATTAGTTCCAGCTTCCTTGTCCTCCTCTCGTGGATTCGCCCTCCTCATTTGTAAGGAATTGGGCTGGCAATTATCCAAGGAATCAGTCTCTTAGTCTTATGCCATTTCATATGATGTGGATTATATGGAAAGCTCGGAATCTAGCCATTTTTGAAGGAAAGAAGAGGAATGTTCTCAGCATTGTACAACAAATTACATATTCTGTTCAGACTTATTCTTCTTTGCCTATCAAAGCAAAAAAATTCAGGAAGATAGGGAATCCTCCCTGTTTGTACTATCCTTGTGGATTTTTTGATGGTGCCTCTAACAACAAGGCTACTGGTGTTGGATACAGCGTATATTTGAATGAGTCTCATCATTTCGAGTTCGAGCTGGGGGTTGGATATGGCTCCAATATTAAAGCAGAATTACTTAGCCTTTGGGCCCTTCTGCTATCTTCCCAAATGATGGGGATCCCCTTATCCCACATATTTGGTGACTCACAAGTCATCATTAACTGGGCAAAGGGATCGACTGCTCTCTCCCCTTCAGAACTCTTTCATTGGTGCAGGGAAACAAAAAAGCTAATTTCTAGCTTTTCGGATCTGTTGTTCATCCACATCTACCGAGACCACAATCGGATTGCTAACCGTCTCTCTAAAATTGCTCTCACATTTTCTTCGGGTTATGGCTGTTTCTTTGAATTTATGGAGGACCAATTGGTCTCTCATGATTCCTTTCAGCTCTTTTGAGCATGGATAGGGGAGCTTACTCCTCTTATTGATTTGTTGACTTGCTGCTCATCGAGTAGCCTCTTTTAGATTGCTGATTTGATCCCTTTGGTTCTCGATAGATGGGGCTGATGCGACCGAATCCTCACATGATGAGATAGTACTTCTGATGGGTTCCTTTACACTTTAGTATAGCCTTTCCCGCGGCAACGTCTCGAGGAGATTTATTTGTCTTATGAGCTGTATACTTCTGAATTGCAACCCACTTCTGGGATGGCAGGATTGATGCCCTTTGATTCTTAATAAGAATAACAAGGACAGGCTTTTTTCTTCCTGAAAAAAAAAATGCGCGTGAAATTAAAGGTAACGATGGTGACATCATATGACAACTAATAATGTTGTTATGTACAACAACAAATCACAGCGTTATACGATCTATGTATTGATAATTTCTAAAGGGATTTAACCCATAAATTGTGCAAGAGTTTGGCTCTAATAACTAATGGGAAAAAATGTATACTACAAGATTGACAAAGATATCTACTAACATATAATAAAAGATTGATTGATTACGAGGTGAAAGCGTGTGAGACCCTTGATGTTTTAATAACCTTTTTATTATTATTGTTATGTTTGTTACATACACATTGACGGTCATTAGAGGAAGGATTATGACCTATTATGATTTATTATTATCACCTTGTAATCTTTATACATACTTTATGTGTTTGTTACATTACCTCCCTTTCAAAGATTCTTTGTCTTCAAAGCATAATATATAGAAGTTTACATTTTTGTTCTTGCATGTAATGCTTTTACTTGATATTGTATTTTTCATGAGATCCAACAACTGGATTTTTAAAGTTGTAAACAACATTTTCCCTTTGTATATGGATCAATCCATCCTAGATTGATTTTCATTAATACTTTTTGGATGAACTTTATTGTCTTATGTTTATTAGTGGGTCATGGATTTTGCCTCCACAATGGTTCAGAATTGTAAATATTTTGGATGTTTGCACATTCTTGTATTATATTCATATGATTTTGTCGTTGGTTAGTTCATTGAGTTGCATAATGCTACTTAATTAGGATGACATTAAGACATCCTTGCATATTCTATCTTGGTTATGAAACATTCATCATATGTTATTTCTCATGGTTTTTCGCATCATATGTTATTTCTCGTGGTTTTTGTGCTAATAATATTCCAACACAAGTGTTGTTTTGTTTTTTCGTGTCAATTGAATTTGTATTGATTCTTATCTCCATGGTTTTATATTTTAACCCCTAATGACATACATGATTGAAGTCAGTTGGCCATTGTTTCTTTATAAATCAATGTTTAATTGTTAACGCATTGTTCTAGTTTTTTTTATAGCATCTTCTCATTCTCCAACCTTTTGATTTGTGCAAGCAAATTTTGATCATGCTTCCTTAAATGATAATTTTCTTCATCTTTCTTTAATAAGCCATTGTTAAAAAAACTATTGATCTTGAATTATCTTTGGATTCACTTCAGGATTTATATCTTCATCATGAGGCTTTTGTGTTCCTAGTTTGTACTACACCCACTGGAAATATCCTTGCTAGTTCGTTTGATTTTTGTCCCTTTGTCTACAACTTGTACTTACATTTTCCCTATCATTTTTATATTGCTATTGCCATCAACTACTCGCCATTCCAACCTTTTGGACGAAAAAATGCTTTATTTTATGATTGTAGTTGGTGAACGAAAAATATGCAATTGCACAAAATGAAAAAGAAAAGGCACACTATTTAAATTTGCAATAAAGAACACTATATATATATATATAAAGTGTGTGTCATAATTTTAATTGTAATAGTAATTTATATGATACACTTCTGTGAAATCATTGCGTTTTGTGCAATGTACATAATAATTGTAACTATAATTATGTCCAAAGCACATCTATATAGGAGGGTGATCCAAAGGCACATGAGCGATGGGAGAAGAAATGGCAGCTATATTTTTAATTACTCATTCGATCAAAATTTGGAAGATGTAGATGTCAGAGTTCATTAAGGAATAACACAAGGATGGTTTGACAATATTGTTCTCATTGAAAAATGCAATTGATAAATCCACCATTTTGTTTTTAGTATGGCTTAAAGTTGATATCATCATCATCTTCTTTCCAACAACCTTATATTTAAACCTGTATAAGCCATCATCTTCATACATTTCCACAATTCAAACACATAGTTTAAAAGCCATGCTATGGTAATACATTATAAAAACATGTTTTGATTCATGTTAAAAACAATATTGAATATCATAATTAATGTGATTAATATTGTATCCAATAACATAAACAATCACCACATGAAAGAGAGAGAACCCAATACATTAAAATAATAGAAACTAATATGAAAAAGGAAAAATACACGGACTCAAATTAGAGCAGGAAAATGTTTCTTGGGTAGAAAATTCCATTGCAAAGTTTTATATTTTTAATTGAATAAACCACTCCTCAAGCATATTACTTATGGCAATCTACACCATGAATGTATTATAATCATCTTTAATTGACAAAAGTGGATTAATAGTCTTATTATCCGCTAAGTCGCACTTAGTGGATTTCCAATTGAGCCACTATGGATTAATACAAATCGCTTGTTCTTACTCAATTTTTAGAAGTTCTAAAGTTTCATCAGGACCAATTGTTGGTCCCCTTTTTTAACTTTTTACATGTTCATACCCCTCAGGGATATTGTAATGAAATGTCATAGTATGATGAAAGTATATAACAGACTGGGCGTTCCTAGGACCTAGACATTGAGTCGACTATTCCATGGTGTTTTTTCCCTTGTTAACTATACATACTTTTAAGAATTGTATAATCCTTGAGTTTTTCACCCGCTCCTCCAAAGCTGGAATGGTCGCTTGGGGCTCAAGCCTTAAGAGGTTATTAAAGTCTAAGTGTCATGGTATATTACCATGCTAGGCATTATTTTGAGTCATTATGAACATGTACTCGGTCCGCTTGTTTTTTTTTTGTTTTTAAATTTTTTTTTAGAATACAATTCTTTCCCACAAAAATGAGTTAATTTTTTAGTAAGTTAATTGTAAAAAATCAAAGTGTCATAAAAGTGTGGGCAGGGGGTAGGGGAATTTGCCATAGGGGGTACTCATTTTCAAACTCAGAGTAGACACTTTAGCCCAAAACCCACTTTCCTAAGTTTTTAAATGATTATTTATCACTTAAGTGAAATTCTCCCCCAAAAAACAAAAAAAGTGAATAAAAAACAAAAAAAATGGAAAATATAGAGAAAAAACATATTCCTAAATCAGTGGAAACTTGTCCCATACATGTTTCAATTTAAATGAGGATCATATTGGAGCAATTTTGGGACCAAATAAGGAGGATTCCAATCTAGATCCAAGAGTGGTGAGTTAATCTAAATAAGAGGGGGTGCATCTCCATCACGAGGGGCACATTCTTCAAGGTGGCACATTGTGGTTTGATGATGGAACTTCCAAGGTAGAGGTGGTGCCTACCTTTGGAGTTAGATTCCATTCTAACTTGCCTCAATCCCTCTACTCTCTCAAGTTTGTGCCCCCCATCTCCAGTTAGTTGGTGTGCCCCCCTGGGGCTTGGTTTTTCTATAGAAGTAAGGATTTTGCTACTCATTTGACGGAGGCAAGGAACCTATGCTCATGTAATATTTTTGTAGTTGTTATCTGAATAATATTGGGGCTTTGGAGGTCCATTGGCATGCATACCAAATTGGTGAATGGTGTAAGCTGAATGAGGTAATCTTGTTCAAGTTTCATTCATAGTTTGTTTAAACTTGGTAATCAATATGGCTTAGAGAGCTCTCTGCAACACATAGAGTAAATATTTTAAGTTTCCAAGTTATTTACTTACAATTTGGCTTATATAGATTTGAGAGTAGCATGTTTCATTAAGCTATAGTTCATGCTCTTTTGGTTTCCATTTGTTAAATGTACCAGACTTGATCTGTTTGTGCAAGTGTGACTAAGCTTTTTAGGTTACTACTTTGGAGAAAGGGGAAGAGCTAAGCTGCATATCCCTCTTCTTCAAACCTTTAAGGAATAGTGTTTCTTGTTCCCATTGGAATCCTCAAGTCTAAATTTTTTTCAAGCCGACCAACGTCTTCTTCTTCCTTCTTCAAAACTTCAAACTCTCTTTCTTTCTTGGTTACATTTTTGCTAACAAGTAAAATCAGATCTAAAAGATTTATCATAATTATTTACTTGTTTAGTTAGATCCAAAGTGCTTTTAAAATTCAAATCCGAAACTTAGACCTAAACTAGTTCCTTTAGTACATCAAAGTTTCAAGTTTTTCCAAGTTTTGTAAGTACTAAAGTAGTGTCAATTTTATGTATTTTTTAGCGAACTCTCTAACATTTGCTTTTAGTGTGTTTGCTAGTTTTCCAAGTTTAAAAAATGGGCAAAACACATTCCCCTCTAAAATCATTGTAATAAATATTAATGAAAAGCAAGTGGGATTTAAGGCTTCCACACCCCTCTTCCCCCATTTGGGGGAAGCCTGCATCACTCTTGTGTGCATTTTATTTGCTTTTTACTTGCAAGTTTCTTAGTTTAGTTAATAAATTTAGATCAATGAAAGCTTTTATTTCTTCGGAAATGAACACTAATCCAGCCTTGCTCTCCTGAAGTATCGAAAAGGAAAAGAGACTATTGATTGTTATAATTAGTCCCCACGTTTCCTTTTATTTATGCTTTGCTTTCTTTTTGGTTAAAGTAATTAATCAAACATTGCTCTCTCGAATTATGCTCTCGCCTCCACATAAAGGGAAATCCTAAGTACGCAGTGGATGATCAGAAAAGAGACCATTTGATTTTAACAATTGGAACAAACACTTTGATCCTTCTGTGCATGCTCTTGCCCGTCGCATGTTCATCTAAGCATTGGGATAGCCAAAAGCGAAAGTGTGGCATTCTATATTTTTTCACATCTAATTAAAAATTCACGATTAATAAAAGCAACTACCTTTTAAACATAACGAAAATCCAGCTTTTTAAATTTTTCTTGTTGTGGGCAAAGTTTGCAAAGAAAGTGGGAACAACTAGGAAGTGACCATGGGCCCCGTCAGGCTACACCCTCGTTTTGTAGTGTTAGACACAACTTTGTGAGTCTATCTAACCCACATGTTCTTGCTCAAAACTACATTGGGAAATATTTGGATATATTCCCAATACCTCATGGTATATTGAGAATCCCCTTCCCCCTTAATTCACTAATCATTTCAACGAGTTAAAAATGGCCAAGACTTCGGTACAAAACATTTACTATTTTCAGTAACATCAATATTTTTTACTCCATTTGACATTGGTTAAATCTTGCAATTTCATTATTTCCTTTTCATTCATATTTTGTGGTGAATGTTACTCTTTTATGTTGTTGAATTTAATCTTATATTGCAGTAGCTTGTTTAAGTCAATCACACTTTTTAACTCCTAAAAAACACTCTCATCTAAAAATAAAAATAAAAAAACACTTGAAGAGTCTTAACAACTCTTTTTTAGGGACTACCTCCCTTGGCTTTGTCAAGAGTTATCCTAAATGGAGGAGTCGGGATTAGGTGACAAAACCTTACTCGAGGCTTGCCCCCAAGGACGCACCAAACAACTTGAAGATTTATGCTATGTTTACCCCATAGGTGTGTATTCCAGCGACAACATCTTTTAGCCTCGTTACTAGGGATAAATCTTTTTATTCCCAGAGTACAGTTTTTTTCTTTCTTTGTTTGATGAATGTTTAGAGCAGATCTTTAATTTTCATCTAGTGACTCCATTAACCTTTTTTCATTTTTTACAAAGAAAAACAAAAAATACAAATTTTAGTGAGATATTTATAATGGATATTTTTCTTCTCACATGGTGACTCCACTGAAGGGATAAACACCTTGCTTTCTCAAATAATTTGTTGAGATTTGATCTATGTATAGATAAGATCATGCGACATAGTAAAAATGTTTAGAGCTCATTATTTGACAGCTGCATTTCGGTACAAAATACATGGTTGATTAAAATATGTGCTATTGATAGCTGTTATGGGTGATGAAGAGTTTGGTGCTCAAATTTCACGTGCATATCCTCCCATTAACTTCTCACGCATCCCAAGATTTCCTAACAATGAGCCATATCTCCCAAATAAGGGATATGTTCGTGCTCCAACCTTTTGTGGGAATAACGATTCAACTGTCTGGCACATCATATCCTTTATTTCATTTGCTAACAATCTTACCATACTTCATAAAGATAATATGATGCTGATATTTGCTAATTCTTTGGAGGAGAAAGCATAGATGTGGTATTATAGTCTCCCTGAAAAATGCATTACCTCCCTTGAAAACTTCTTTGCTATGTTTTTTAGGAGGTGGCATGATGGTGAGGAAGATATGGTTATGTCATAGAAAGGGCCCTTGCCTGCATAAAAATGCTGAAGGAACCCATAATTTCGACTATTGAACAACACCTCATTGGTGATCCCACTAAAGAAGTTGGTCAAAGTCTAGACATAGTTGAAGACCTTCTTCGTGTCACCATAACAGATGCCATTGAAGATCCACCTTGTGTGGTTGTGACTGAAAATGTTGAAGATCTATCTCCTGATTACTCCAGTAAAGATGATCACATGTGTATTGCATGTTTTCCTCATGAAGAAACCATTATAGAGATTAACATTTATGGATAAATTCAAGAAGTTTGTAATGTGTATGATGACACTCCTCCATGTTATCCATTAAGGGATGAAGTTTTGGAAATTTTTACTCATTGTAATATCTTTGAAACCAAAACTTTTGAGGATGATTATTGTGAACGTGAGGAGGAAAGTTATAGCCAGGGTATGATGCCAATGATGAAAACTCTCTCATATTTGACATGGATGGGAATGATGACTATTGGACTTTTATTGAAAATCCAATCTATGAGACTTTTGAAAATCTTATTGAGAATCCCATCTAATGATATGTCTAGTGAAGGGACTGTGAATCTTGAGACTTTGGGGGATTTTGGTATGGAAGGAGAGCATTCATACTTTTCATATTATCATTTAGAGCCATATTACCCAAAATCTTCACACAAGCATCAACAATGAAGATATGAAGAAGTAGTTCAATGAAGAGTCCGAGGGGATGCAATTAATTAAAGATCTACCTCAACCATCGTCTCCACATGCAGATGTTCCTTATAATTTGAAACAGTTTGGGGATTATACGCAGTTTTCATTCGATAAGCCTTGTTGAACAATATGATGAAGTGGTTGATCTACCTCATAATACATATGTATACGTTAGTCATTTCCAAGCTTGGATAAAAGAAGCCCGCGGGAGAGCATGCTAGTTTGGGAAATAGTTTGATGGTGTATTACATGCCTATGATCTCTCATCCAAACCTCCCATCCTAAATCATCATGCAGGTTTGAATTTTTTGAATAAAGTATCCTTTCTTTGGTTGGTAAGCAAATATAAAGCAAAAAACTCTAAATTTGATAAAATGCTTAGGTGGTTACATTCGATATTTGATTTTGCCCAACTTTTTTTAATCATGCTTAGAGTAGGAAAATAAACTCCCTTAAGTGAGCATTTACCTTCTGCAATTTTTTTGTACTTAGAAATAATACTTTCTTTCATTAGTTAATTTTATTTCATCCTATGAATAAAGCAACTTATGGTTCATTGGTTCTTATAAAGCTTGTGCTACCAAGGGTTTTTTGTCAAGTTGATATGTTTTTATAGATTATAAAAGTCATGGATTTTGGAGTTCTCGTATCCTCTCCTTGCCTGAAGACCAGTTCGAGCACATGTCCCGCAATTGGAGCCAAATGTTATTTGCTAAGTTGCACTTAAAGGAATTCCAAGTGAGCCGCCAAGGATTAGAACACATTACTTGTTCCTACTCAATGCCTAGATGTTTGAAGGTTTCATGAGGACCAATTGTTGATCCATTTATTATTTTTTTACATGTTTATACCCCTTGGGTATATTGTAATAAAATGTCATAGCATAATGAAAGTATGTAACAAACTTGGCTTTCCTAGGACCTAGACATTAAGTCGACTATTCCATGGTGTTTTTTCCTTTGTTATTATACGTATTCTTAAGTATTGTATAATTTTCGAGTTTTCCACCCGCTTCTCTAAAACTGAAATGGTTGCCTAGGTGTCTGGGTCTCAAGAGGTTAAGTTTAAGTGTCAATGTATATTACCATTGTAGACATTATTTTGAGTCATTATGAACATGTACTAGGTCTCCCTTATGTTTTTCAATTTTTTTTTAGAATAATTTTTTTTCCTATAAAAACAAGTTAATTGTAAAAGTGTGGCGAGGGTGGGGGGGAGGGGGTGGCAAATTTGCCATTGGGGTGCCATTTTTCAAACTCAGAGCACCCTCTTTGCCCCAAAACCCACTTTCATAAGTTTTCAAGTGATTATTTATCACTTAAGTGAAATTCTCTCCAAAATAACAAAAAAATGAATTTAAAAAAATGGAAAATATGGAGAAAGAACATATTCCTAAATCAGTGGGAACCTGTCCTATACATGTTCCAGTGAATCTAAGGATCATGTTGGAGCAATTTGGGGACTAATTCAAGAGGATTCCAATCAAGATCCAAGAGTGGCGAGCCAATTTAAATTAAAGGGGGTGCATCTCCATCATGAAGGGCACACAATGCATTCTTCAAGGTGGCACATTGTGGTTTGACGATGGAGCAACCAAGATAGAGTTGGCGCCTACTTCCAGAGTTAGAGTCCACTCTAACTCGCATCAATCCCTTTATATTCTCAAGCTTGCGGCCCCCATCTCCAGTTAGTTGGTGTGCCCCCCTAGGGATTGTTTTTTCTATAAAAGCAAGGTTTTTGCTCCTCATTTGACAGTTGCAAGGAACCTCTGCTCTATAATATTTTTTGTTGTTTCTATTTGAAACATATTAAGGCTTTCAAGGTCCATTGGTGTGCATGTCAAAGTAGTGAATGGTGTTAGCTTAATGAGGTAAACTCGCTCTAGTTTCATTCATGCTTTGTTTAAACTCAATAATCAATATGGTTTAGAGAATTCTTTGCAACACACAAAGTAAATATTTGAAGTATATGGTTTAGAGAATTCTTTGCAACACACAAAGTAAATATTTGAAGTTTCCAAGATATTTACTTACAATTTGGCTTATAGAGATTCGAAAGTAGCATGTTTTATTTAGCTATATTTCATGCTCTTTTGGTTTCCTTTGGTTAAATGTACCAGATTTGATTCGTATGTCCAAGTGTGAATAAGTTTTTCAACTTACTACTTTGGAGTTAGGGGAAGAGCTAAGTTGCATCTCCCTCTTCTTCAAACCTTGAAGGCTTAGGGTTTCTTGTTTCCATTGGAATCCACAAGTCTCAAAAAGGTTCAAGCTTGAGCAACTTCTTCTTCCTTCTTCAAAACTTCAAACTCTCTTTCAAAATTCAAATCTTAAACTTAGACCTAAACTAGTTTAAGTTCTTTAGTACGTAAAAGTTGCATTTTGTTCCAAGTTTTGTAAGTAGTAAAGTAGTGTAAATTTTATGTATTTTTTAGCTAACTCTCTAACATTTGTTTTTAGTGTGTTTGTTAGTTTTTTAGGTTAGAAAAAAAAGAACTATTTGTAAAGAGAACCATCCGAAACACCAATCTTCTCTCTTTTTTCTCTTCTAAATCTTTCTTCAACTATTGTAAATTTTTTTATCCATTTTTAGCAATCAAAGGCATTCCCCTCTAAAAGCATTGTAATAAATATTAATATAAGGCAAGTGGGATTTAAAGTTCTTGCACCTTTCGTCCCCCATTTGGGGGAAGCCTGTATCGCTCTTATGTGCATTTTATTTACTTTTTACCTGCAAATTTCTTAGTTTAGTTAATAAAGTTGGATCAATGAAAGCTTTTATTTCTTTGGAAATGAACACTAACCCAACTTTGCTCTCTCGAAGTATCGAAACGGAAAAGAGACTCTTGGTTGTAGTAATTAGTCCTTACATTTCTTTTTATTTATGCTTTGCTTTCTTTTTTGTTAAAGTAATTAATCAAGCACTGCTCTCTCGAATTATGCTCTCGCCTCCACATAAAGGGAATTCATGAGTACGTGGTGGATGATCAGAAAAGAGACCATTTGCTTTTAACAATTGGAACAAACACTTCATTCCTTCTGTGTATGCTCTTTCCCATCATAGGTTCGCCTGATATTTGGGATAACCAATAACGGAAGTGTGGTATTCTATAATTTTTCACATCTAATTAAAAATTCACCATGAATAAAATCCACTCCCCCTAAACATAACGAAAATCCGGTGTTTCAAAGTTTATTTGTTGTGGGCAAAGTTTGCAAAGAAAGTAGGAACAACTAGAAAGTGATCACGGGCCTTGTCAGGACACACCCCCGTGACTCCATCTATCCCACATGTTCTTGTGCAAAACCACATTGGGCAAGATCTGGACATATTCCTAGTACCTCGTGGTATATTGAAAATCCCCTTTCCCCCTAATTCACTCATAATTTCAGTAAGTTAAAACAAACCAAGACTCACTGCAAAACATTTACTATTTTCAGTACCATCAATATTTTTTACTCCATTTGGCATTGGTTAAATCTTACAATTTCATTATTTGTTTTTCGGTCATATTGTGTGGTGAATGTTACATCTTTTATGTTGTTGAACTTAATCTTATATTGCGGTAGCTTGTTTCATCCAGTCACCTGTTTAAACTCCTAAAAGACACTCCCATCCAAAAAATTAAAAAACGCTTAAAGAGCCTTAGCAACTCTTTTTAAGGGACTACCCCCCTTGGCTTTGTTAGGAGTTAGACTAAATGGAGGAGTCAATATCGTGTGACAACACCCGACTCGAGACTTTCCCCTAATGACGCACCAAGCGACTTGAAGATTTCTGCTACGTTAACCCCCCCTACAAAATAAAAATACACCAAGCGACTTAAAGATTTCTGCTATGTTAACCCCCCCTACAGAATAAAAATACCGATGTTGATTGCAAATATAATTATATTCAAAATTGATCACTAATAGTCCTTTATTATTTTATTTTA
>LPNX010431304.1:46044-60403 GCA_001517045.1 Pseudotsuga menziesii | reverse complement strand
GCTCTATTAAACTGCTACTGAATTTTACCGCACAAATACGCTATCAGCTGCTAAGGAGACCATCGGCTGCCAAAAGAAATAAATGTTGTCTTCCGGTGCGTTGCGAACTGGCAGACGGGCTTGATGTTGGTCAGACCATCTCCACGATTCGACTGCTAACAGAGTTTGAGTGGATTCCATATCAAATCGGAGATTACAATGTGACTCGGCTGATAAGAGAACGGATCGGATCATTTACTGAAGATTTTGAACTTCTCAATTGACTTGAACTCACCAAAATGCTCCAAATGCCATTGCTTCAACAACAGATGCAATGTGAACCCCAGCAAGAAGTTGATTTACCATTTTCACAAAACTGCTTGCACCAGCTGTTGTAAAAATGCCTCTGTTTGTGGGTTGCGAACATGACCAAGAGATGCTTGATTGGTTGTCTTTCCTTGAGTGGGATCATAAGGTGGGACTGTCATTGTAAAATCAAAAGGCTTCATGTTGAATTCCTTCATACGCTTTCTCACACACTGGCGATGGAATCCCAGGTCTGGCAGTTCTTTGATCAACTGTACAGATTTTCGGTTTAAAGGAAAAGAAGGATTGTATGCTTGTGTTATTGCAAGCCATTCTTCATCATAATGGATCTCATGCGGCCCTGCATCAGATTCTAATTCAATAACCTGGAAAAAATTGTGGCCAGGAAGACACTTATCAAATGCAAGAAATTTTGTGATAGTTCTCCCCGTGTTGAACAATCGCTGCAAATTTAGTGTGCAAATGTGCAGAGAACCAATACGAAGGCTTCAGCTTTTTCAAAAGTTCTTCGGCGGGCTTACTTCCCAAAGTCTTCTCTTTTATCTCATTTTCAAAAAATGGCTTGTGACGAAGTAACTGCTCTGAATTTCCAAAATCAGTGATACCACGAAGCCAATCATGTGAAATAAATATATCTAAGGGCTCTTCAATTTGCATAAGCTTGTGAACATCATATTCACGCACATGATATATAGACCTGATATCACTGTTAGTGTAAGGTGCCCTTTCATAATGCCCTGAATAATAATCACGTGCATTATAAATGCTAGAAAGGCCACCAATACGAATATTTCCAACCGGATGACTCCAGCAAACCCCATAACGAATATGTTCGGTGCAACCCATCCTCCATAGTAACTGGAAGTCACCACAACAGATGAGAAGATCGATCTTTATATTTTCTGACTGCTCCAAATGCTGCAATGTTGCATAAATGTTGTCAAGATCCCCATGGGCACATCCTTCAATTGCAATCTTTGAAATCCGAATGTATGACAGCCTTCCATGGACAAAGATGAGCTCTGTCAGGAATCTGAATTGAGAAATTGCAAAGTCGTTGACCATTACAGCTTGCATCCCTTCTTGTCCTCTAATTGCAACACCAACATGAGCATCTTGTATCATGCTTACATCATTGGCACCATCCCCAATGCTTAGGGTTACTCGTCTTGCATAGTGTCTGATGAATATAGTGACCAGACATGAACAGATTCCAATGGACTAGAAGAAACTAGCTCTTCTTCATCATAAAAAAGGCCTCCTGAAATAATGCCCCATGAAATTGCTTGCTGAAATTGCTTGAACCAAAAAGATCTTTAGCAGGTTCTTGAGTAGCTATCCCTTTTTCTCTCTTGCTGCCAGTACTTTTTATTTTTTCAGTATCCTTTGTATGTTCAGAATTCTGAGCAGTAGGCAGTGACAATGCATTAGTAGATTCTTCTAAACTAGAAGACGTTGAAACTTCCTCCATTGTCCTCACACCTGTAGAAAATCTTTCCAAAGCTCCTCTACTTGACTGCAAGTTTTCAATTTTAAACTCGACCCATGTTTGTCCCTATGCATCAATATTGGCAGCATAGCATATATAGCTCATTGCTCCAGCAAGATGGAAGCTTTCAAACCATACCCATGCTCTCGTAAGCATCCCCAGATCTATGTACATCCTAATAACAGTCGGTTGAGAGTATTCCTCAAATATCCATAAGATCCACAAATATGAATCATGGTATTGAAAGCTACAATATTTGGGCTTATTCCTTTCGTTAACATTTCAGAAAATAACTTTGAAGCTTCTTGTAGGTGGCCTTTGAACTCGATCATTCTCTCTTGCAGCCCTGTGGATATCCCTGTCAAACCAGGAGGTAACATCTAGCTCCATGGGGGACGTGTGCTCTTTGAGAAAGCACACGAGAACCTCAGATTTCTCTGGGTATCAGCAGACCAATTTGAAAGAAAAATGTGCGTGGTGGGATGGCTTAATTCACATCCCACACTTTATTACAAACAAAGAACATGCTGCAAATTTAAATGCTCGTGCAAGAGCTTATTTCTTCCTACCTACCTAACTTAACATGATTCTAGAAACTGTTAAGTATATGCATATAGCCAATGGAGCCGTTCAAGCATCTTTACTATGCCAAATTTTCTTTTTCTGAACTTGGTCAGTGAAAGAAACACGAGTATATTCATCATAAGATAACTATGCCTTGCAATCTGCTCATGAAAAAGACTGAACTGTAACATTAGAATGTTAGGCAAAAAGAAATTATACCAGGGAGAATCAAACTGTGCATAAGAAACCTCTATCCACTAGTTGATAGGGCTCACATACAGCCCTTCATTGTCAAATTGCTCAAGCTGATCTGCAGAAACAACATCATTACCTTCAATATGATGAACTTGAGACAAGTCCACATCTTCAGCGTGAAGTTGTTCAGGAACTTGGGGCAGCTTCACATCTTCTATTCCAGCCATATCCGGGATCTCTTCAGTAATGTCTTCGACCAAGGGTTCTTGTACTGCTTCATCAACCAGATCTTCCATGGTTTGTTCTTCATGAATCTCTTCCTCAAGTTCGAGATGGACCCTAGGGCTGAGAGCATCATATTTTTTAGCAAACTGCTCAATCTCATCTACTGTCCCATCGTGCCAGCGGAGGAGAAACCTCTCGAAAAAATTTGGCACTGAATCTATGGATTTATCCAACAAACCATAAAACCAAATCATTGCATCATTTACCAAAGTTATGGCAAAAACGATCATAATTTCATCCTCATGACGAACATTAAAATCAGCCATCAATTTGCAGAAAGAGGCAATATGATGGGTGGCCGAAACACCATCATTTCCATGAAATTCGGGAAGAATATCATGTATCTCAGGGTCGTAGCACTCATTAGGAAATCCATGTACTTTTGAGAAGTCCAGTGGGTTGTAAGCCTCGTGACAGATATCCCATGGTTCTTCCATAAATCAAACAATGCGGTACTTAATTTGAAAAGACGTGTTAAATCATACCTCATACCAAACTTGTGGAGTCGCCAAGGTGAGCTTGAAAGCCTTCTGATGAGTGTGCTCACCTCTACACCCAATCGGATCTTCAAATCTGTAAAGGGACAAGGGCTCTGTCCCTTCATGGAGTTGCTATGTGAGAGGAAGAGTCTACAATGTAATCTCCCATAGATGTCAATGAAGCATAGTCTTCAAAATCGGGGAATTGGACTTTGTCCCTGACAATGGCGCCAAAATGTTGTCGCCTGAAACTGGCACGCGGGTGCTGAAAGCCCAAACCGCGGGCGTGTCAGCCTGGTGACAACCTCTCTCTCGAGAGGCCAATGTCACCACACCTTCTCTCTCCTCGCTTCAGGCTGGCTCTTCTCCAGCTCTAGGGGGGTTTCCCTAAATTAAGATCACTAAGGCAGGTGCAGCTGAGGGCAAGGTGATCTGAAGAGGCTGCCTTAGAGAAACTCGGGTAACAGAAAGGAAAATAAGTCGAATTGATGGGCAGGAAGGGAAGGGAGGATCAGTCTTCGAGGGAAAGGCCAGAGCCAGTATCAGAAAGGCGAATGGAGTCAAAAGAGGACTCGGAAAGGCTTTGCGTTTTGCAGAAGGGAGATCAGGCTGGTCCGTTCCATAATCAGAAGCCAAGAGAATGAAAGTATAACTGACTACTTTCCATTACTCCCAGACCTCCAAGAACATAACGGCGACAAGCAACTTGGCAGCCACAAATGCTTGCCCAACGTGCTAGATTGTTAGCCCTCTATGCCGACTTAATCTACAACTCATGAAAACACAAGATTACCACAGAGAAACCCAACATGTCCAAAAAACTCCACATGATTTTCTTTATTAACTCTGGGGAAAAATCCTCTCAGCCTAAAAAAACCCTCTTAAAAGCCTTGCTTCTTTTATAGGCCCAAAAAGCCAAAAATAAATAATAAAAAATTTAAAGTGAATCAAAGATCCACTTTTTTCTCCTAAATAACTACTTAACTAAACTAGCTTATTAAAGGAAATCCTACTTAAGCTAAGAGTCCAAAGTCCATCATGGGCCCAAAAATACTGGCAGCCATTTTAAACTGACTGTTTGTTTCTTTCTGCCACATATTCATAAAAGACACGTGCCCCTACCAAAGCCTTGACTCACAATGAAACTCAGATTGCACAGTTTGATGGATAAAACAAAGGGCTAGGTGGACCAGGGGAATGAGACCACCCTGCGTGAGCTGCTCCAAACTCTCTAGAACCGTGGAGTGCCAAAAAAGATACCACGAATCGCTGTGTTAAACACCGAGTAGTTGGCATACTTTGGCGTGGAGTTCCACAATTTTCTGTCTGTAGTTGGTTTGCGATGACCGAGATGTAAGAAACGTGGAAAGAGAAAGGAAGAAGCGGTCGACAGACCACTCCTCGTGGCATAATGTGAAACCCCCCACTCATAAAAACTCCACGTGAGATGAGTCATGATGTTCACGGCAATCCACTCGGCTTCAGATGAATTTGCGATTTGGCAAAATTTTAATTTCAATCATGCTGAGCCCCGAGCTCTATTAAACTGCTATTGAATTTTACCGCACAAATACGCTATCAGCTGCTAAGGAGACCATCGGCTGCCAAAAGAAATAAATGTTGTCTTCCGGTGCGCTGCGAACTGGCGGACGGGCTTGATGTTGGTCAGACCATCTCCACGATTCGACTGCTAACAGAGTTTGAGTGGATTCCATATCAAATCGGAGATTACAATGTGACTCGGCTGATAAGAGAACGGACCGGATCATTTACTGAAGATTTTGAACTTCTCAATTGACTTGAACTCACCAAAATAGTCCAAATGCCATTGCTTCAGCAGCAGATGCAATGTGAACCCCAGCAAGAAGTTGATTTACCATTTTCACAGAACTGCCAGCACCAGCAGTTGTAAAAATGCCTCTGTTTGTGGGTTGCGAACATGACCAAGAGATGCTTGATTGGTTGTCTTTCCCTGAGTGGGATCATAAGGTGGGACTGTCATTGTAAAATCAAAAGGCTTCATGTTGATTTCCTTCATACGCTTTCTCACACACTGGCGATGGAATCCCAGGTCTGGCAGTTCCAACTGTACAGATTTTCGGTTTAAAGGAAAAGAAGGATTGTATGCTTGTGTTATTGCAAGCCATTCTTCATCATAATGGATCTCATGCGGCCCTGCATCAGATTCTAATTCAATAACCTGGAAAAAGTTGTGGCCAGGAAGACACTTATCAAATGCAAGAAATTCTGTGATAGATCCGTTCTCCCCGTGTTGAACAACTGCTGCAAATTTAGTGTGCAAATGTGCAGAGAACCAATATGAAGGCTTCAGCTTTTTCAAAAGTTCTTCGGCGGGCTTTCTTCCCAAAGTCTTGTCTTTTATCTCATTTTCAGAAAATGGCTTGTGACGAAGTAACTGCTCTGAATTTCCAAAATCAGTGATACCACGAGGCCAATCATGTGAAATAAATATATTTAGGGGCTCTTCAATTTGCATAAGCTTATGAACATCATATTCACGCACACGATATATAGATCTGATATCACTGTTATTGTAAGGTGCCCTTTCATAATGCCCTGAATAATAATCACGTGCATTATAAATGCCAGAAAGGCCACCAATACGAATATTTCCAAACCGGATGACTCCAGCAAACCCCATAAAGAATATCTTCGGTGCAACCCATCCTCCATAGTAACTGGAAGTCACCACAACAGATGAGAAGATCGATCTTTATATTTTCTGACTGCTCCAAGTGCTGCAATGTTGCATAAATGTTGTCAAGATCCCCATAGGCACATCCTTCAATTGCAATCTTTGAAATCCGAATGTATGACAGCCTTCCATGGACAAAGATGAGCTCTGTCACGAATCTGAATTGAGAAATTGCAAGTCGCTGGCCATTACAGCTTGCATCCCTTCTTGTCCTCTAATTGCAACACCAACATGAGCATCTTGTATCATGCTTACATCATTGGCACCATCCCCAATGCTTAGGGTTACTCGTCTTGCATAGTATCTGATGAATATAGTGACCAGACATGAACAGATTCCAATGGACTAGAAGAAACTAGCTCTTCTTCATCATCAAAAAGGCCTCCTGAAAATAATGCCCCATGAAATTGCTTGAACCAAAAAGATCTTTAGCAGGTTCTTGAGTAGCTATCCCTTTTTCTCTCTTGCTGCCAGTACTTTTTATTTTTTCAGTATCCTTTGTATGTTCAGAATTCTGAGCAGTAGGCAGTGACAATGAATTAGTAGATTCTTCTAAACTAGAAGACGTTGAAACTTCCTCCATTGTCCTCACACTTGTAGAAAATCTTTCCAAAGCTCCTCTACTCGACTGCAAGTTTTCAATTTTAAACTCAACCCATGTTTGTGCCTATGCATCAATATTGGCAGCATAGCATATATAGCTCATTGCTCCAGCAATATGGAACCTTTCAAACCATACCCATGCTCTCGTAAGCATCCCCAGATCTATGTACATCCTAATAACAGTTGGTTGAGAGTACTCCTCAAGATATCCATAAGATCCACAAATATGAATCATGGTATTGAAAGCTACAGTATTTGGGCTTATTCCTTCCTTTAACATTTCAGAAAATAACTTTGAAGCTTCTTGTAGGTGGCCTTTGAACTCGATCATTCTCTCTTGCAACCCTGTGGATGTCCTTGTCAAATCGGGAGGTAACAGTTCCTCAACTAAGTAATCTGCCAGCATCTAAATCTTTGTTGCCACCTGTTATATAATTCATGAACAGTCGTTTATAAAAAGAAAATACTTATGAGGGGCTAAATGTATAAATATATGATCATATATTAGCAAGATCTAAGGGTTCTTGAAACAATATGATAATCTCCCAAACTACGAGAGAAATGGAAACATGAGGTTGTTTTCTGTCCATTACTTGTGCATATCCACCCAGCTTACACCAGGCTTCATTTTGGAAATAACAGCTTCGTGAGCACCAAGAACTGCCTGTAAAATAAATATGCACAGTAAAATTAAAAGTATGTCACCGAGCAGTCAATGGCACGGGTAAATATATAAAAAACAATAAATAAATTTTAAATTCAGAACATTTACCCAATGACTACAAAGGAAATCCAAATAACAGATTCTCAAGATTCAGAGTTACTGATACACTTCCACAGAGATTAAAAAAAAAAATAGTTATCTATCAGAACTGGCATTATATTGTGTGAATTTTTTAAGTTAAAATCAAGAGAGAAAAACACTTACATTATAGACAACTCGTTGGTCATCCGTGAATTTTCCATTGACCTTAAAGAGAAGGAACAAAATTGCACACGAAGTCAAAACCTGACAGAAACATTTGGCAACCCTTCCACAAACAAGCCCTATTGTACAAAATAAAAGGACAGAATATGTTTGCCAGACAATGATCTCAATACAAAGTTCAATGAACTTTGTTAAGGTACCGACTGTCTAAAGTTCATGAAAATCATGTTCATCTTCAAACAAAAGAATATAGAAACCTGCATACCTATATGTCAAAAACATGGGCATTGGAAAAATACACCACTGATAGAAAAAAATAAAAAAATACAATGGAGAACTTATTGATATAAGATTTTACTTGAATCTTAAAATGTTAAAATGTGTGATAAATAGAGAATTACAGATTTATAAAAAAATACAATGAAGAACAGTTAATGTGGTTTATTTTATTTCAATGTATACTTTTTTATTATTATCCTTGGAACTTTTTTCACAGATCTCAACTTTTCTTCCATAATTTATGAGGATTACTTTATTTTACGAATCTCATTTATATCAGAGTAAGCTACCAACGCGACGATTTTCCCTGGTGGCAGTCGTCGCGCCAGCCCTCCTGCCACCGTCCGGGCTTTCTTCTCCGTAGCCGGTCCCCGTTCGCCCATCGTCCTCGTTGCCCCGTTTATCCTCTTTCCGTTTCCATCAACTTCCATTGCCGTCAACTTCCATTCACTGCCGTCCATTGGCGATTTCGAATTCAAACCTCCCGTGCAACGATCTTCCCTGCCTCTTCTCTCTTCTCTCCAGTTTCTAGAGGTTTGAGAGAACCACTCCCAGTCTCTCCCCCAGTACATTCTTAGCAGCTCTGGTTGGGTTGCAGATTTATTAGAAGATTGAGAAGTTTGATATATGCAGGTTCTGTGCTTTCTTTCTAAACACTGAGAAAGAGAGGCATTTCAACTTCCCTCCAGAATTTTTCTGTTTTTAAGTTCGTTAATGTCACCACAAAGTGGATTGGGATAGCTTATCAGATTGAGCACGGACATTGTGGTGCGAATTTTAAAAGGGATTAAACACGGTTGAGGGCAAATTTAAAGTGCCCGAATGGTCTAACCAGATCGTCGTAGTCGGCCACATTGCACAGAGCAATTCGTGGCGTTTGGTGGGCGAATTCCACGAATTTATATCAATTGCACCCGAATTCGAGCCTCCTAGTGTACAAATTCTTCATTTATGGGTTCGAAATTACATTTTCTCAGGTCATTGGGGTTTGATTTGGCCCATTTCAAAGACATCAGCAATTGGGCGTTCGGCCAGCAGTTTGGAGAGCTTTTGAAACTTTTTAAATCGATTGAAGAAGGATAACCAAGGAAATCAGCCATTAAACGCCATAAGTCAGCGAACTTTGAGCCAACCGACGTCTAGCTTCAGCAAATTCAGCTTTCCAGCTGGAGTTTAGGGTAATTCAAGACATTTATATTGTTCATATTTTCGATTCCCACTGTTTACAACGTTATATTAAGATATTTTTATGTTTTGGAATTCATTGAAGTTGCTGCCGTTGCAAGAAACATTGTACCTGCTAAGGAACTGCAAGGCCAGGCCACGACGACCGGAAAAGAGAATTCTAGAGAAATGAGCAGTTCAATGGTCGGCGTTGTTCAAGAATCCGTTCAGGACGTCAATGAGTCAAGTAAGATATCTGAGTCGAGATCCTGTTTAAATTAAAGGAATGAATTCTGCTCTATAATTACTTGTAATCAAGTTCTTGCACCGTTACATATTGTGCTTTCCATTTCCCTAGCAAATGTTTAGAAACTACGGGACACAATTATTAAATATCATGCTTTCCATTTCCCTGGCAAATGTTTAGAAACTAACAATTATTAAATGGTAGAAGCTATACAATGACCTGAAAAACGAATGCGATTTTAAAGTTCTAATGAAGGCGGATTATGGAACAGTTTCTATTTGGTGAGTGGTGAATCTCGCCCGTAAATCTTGCAAGAAATAAAGAATATGCGAATGAGATCCAAATTTATTTGGAAAATATTTGTTCCTTGTTGCAATACTTAAATCGATCCTCTACAGGAAGGATTCCTGTTGAATTTAAGTAAATATGTTGAAGGAAGACTTTCCCTATTTATTACACTATGTATATCAATTATTTACAGAACAATTCCCCTAAATTTAAGCAAATTTGGTAAAATATGTCAATATTTTTTTGATTTACAGAGGATAGCGCTGGAAATGAATGAACAAATGTTCTTTTGGTGAAATTGACGCATAAGTATATAAGTCCCAATAAAGTGTATGTGTTTTCTTCATAAATTTATAATTCCATGTATAACTGCAGTTCACTCTTTGTTCTACCAAGAAACATTTACGAGTAAAAGATAGCTTATGTTTCAGATTGGTTCCTGCAAACGAAATAGTATATATCCCACATCATATTTTCGAAGCTCTCTCATACATAAAGATCTGTTTGGAATATGCCGTTGCTATTGTTGAGAAACTAAAGTTTGTCTATATATAATTCTTCTTTAAAAATTTGAGAAGTGTTTTCTTTCTGATTCAGATCTCATTCAACTGTTGCAGGCCACTTTGGTGTCAATCAGGCCAGTAGGAATTCACGAAATGGGAGATCTGGCAAAGGTAACGGATTTACTAAATAGATTTTCCGCGTTTAGGATCCTTTTAGAGGAATTGTTATCTTCTGTCGTGCCTTTGTTTTCTCTCTAATGTTGCTTTGAGTCTGACCTGGTCCCTGAGATCTCCTTTCTGTTTTACGGCTTCGTTTAAATGATTAGAAAGTTTGTCTCCCAGGTTGAGACAGGGCGTCACCATGTTAGTGACCCAGGTTCAAGCATCGGCGGGTGTAGAGCCCTCGAATATAAGAAGCATTATTTTAAAGAAAAGAAAAAAAAAAGGGAAGTTCGGTAATGAAGTTCTCTAGTTCATTTAGATATTTTCGAGTCATCATATGCCTAATGGTGAAATTGTGAATCATCTTCTAGGAGCTCCTCATCTTCCGATAATCATCTTCTAGGAGCTCCTCATATGCCTAATGGTGAAATTGTATTTGTCATACCTCGTGGAGGCCTAAGGCTACTCCCATTTTTTTGAAAATGCTTCTATTGGTTTGTAACCATGGAAGAAATCCACAAAATCATGTGCCATATGATCCCTTGCTTAGACACAAATGTGAGGAATGTTAATATGATTTAATAAAAAAATTCCTTGATAATGTCAAATTCTATTGTTTAATGTAGTTACTCCGGTGCCCTAGCACTAGTGGTTAGTTTGATGTTGAAATAAAGATCTCCCCTTTAAATGTGATGCTCCCTCCCTATGTTTTCATGGACAAATGCTGTAAATTTCTTGCATTGGTCGTTGGTCTACTATAAAACAAATATGTTACTAACGGTAATCTAGTCTCAACTAAATCTATGAAGGTGCTAGATGAATTCTAAAGAGGAATTTTGATATCTAATCTTGCAGTTGTTTAGACTATTGAAATCTAGAGGAGCTATAAGGATCTGGTTACTTCTAGGATAGGAACTATTTCCTTAGGATTGACTCTACAAGTCTGAAAGTGACTTGAAAAATAAACACTCCATTAGTATGGCTGTCTGTCATTTATGATACCAGTTTAGATCTAAGGGTTTATTGTCCAGATCGCTATAGACAGATTTACATTCTTTGTTTCACAGAAAAAGGAAAAGGTTTTACTATATCAGATTGTAGGCCCCATTTCTGGAGTTGCAGAGTACATAAAATACAGAAATCTTGGACAGAATCTGAACTAGAAGACCAGCTGTCTACATAAACTTTGGAAAAGATAATCATGGAACTCTAATACAGTAACCGTTATACTATATTTCCTATGGCCTTGTTGGCCAAACCTCCTTTTCTGAAACTTGACAAAAATGTTAGTGACATCTTCCATGATAAACAGTTGCAATAGAGGAGTAAACTGAAAAATAATTCTGAAGCAGCATCCTACAATTAGCATTTCAATTTTCCTGATCTTTAACTGCTTCTTCTAGTGGTTGTCACTCCTCTTCAATAGGAACAAGTCCTGACTGGATCTTCCAACAAAAGACCGAGTTGTTCGTTATGTTTTCCCTTTACATTGGTGATGGTTGCACTGCTCCTGAAGATGCCATTCTGAGTGATGATGAGCTGTTTCTCATTTTTGGTTGACCTCATTTCAAAATCCATTGGATCTTCTTGAAGATTTAGCTAACCAATGATTCTGTCTTGGTTTTCTCTATTTGCAACAACTATTCTTGAAGGCTAGAATTTGATGCCTCCTCTCTAACAGCTTCCCTATCCTTGAGCAGTTTCGTGTAGCGCCTTTCTCCTTATGGAGTTATCCCTTTGACTTTCTCCATTGACATCCCAACTCTGAATGTCTCTATGGAAGGCCATTTCATATAGGATTTGCATTCTTGATATGTCGTTTGCTGCTATTTAGTAGTGCTTATCCAAATTTTTTTCTTAAATTGGATTGTGATTTTTATAACTTAGTTCACAGGCAATGTCATTGATTCCTTTCTGTAATAAATTTAAAAACCATTTTAATTCATGGATATGGAAAAGATCAACTATAAAGTATATTAACATTTGTTTCTTTTCCTTGAAGATACAATATATGGAGATGCTGGACTGTTCAGGCATTCTAAGCAGTTAATTGGATATGAATTCCAAATTTAGAGTCAAGTTCATGTTTCACAACAAAATTATGAGTTGTTGCAACAATGCAAGGAAGTTTATACGAGGATTTTTTAGTGTGATTGCAACAATTTATCAGAAAATATTCAATATTCTACATTTCTGATGATCTTGAAAGCCAGGGACACCTCATGACCGACATCACCCTTGTTGGCGGTTTGATGTTTTCCCTAATTACAAGGATGGAATGCCCTCATTTGCTGATGCCTTTCAAGTTTATTTTGTTGACCAAAGCTGAGTTAGGAAAAAGTTGGTGTAAAATGAAATCTACTACCAATGATGATATGGAGCAAAGCATTAGATCTCCCGTGCCTCTTTGCCATTGGCAATGTATTTGTTTTGTTCTCACTTTGTGAATTTGAGATTTGCATTGGACTGTCAGTTTCTTTTGATTAAAAACAAAAAGTACTGCAACAAAAATGAAGTACCTGAAAGTTATGTGTGTATGTTACTGTTCAGGTGGGAGATTTCCTATGACATGGTACCCTCAAGAGTTTGTGGAGACACCGATGACAAACATGAAAATGCATCCCAATCATCATACAGGCTATCCAGGTCGAACATACAGATTTTACACAGGGAAGAAAGTGTTTAAATTTGGTCAGCGACTGAGTTACTGAAGATACTCCTACAAGTTCTCTTCCACAACTGTCAAGAAGATTGATCTGAACGTGAAAATTGAGCATGTTGAAGCCCTTGGTAACAGAGGAAAAGTTCATGTCAGAGTGGAGAACACCCCTTGCAGGAAGTTAAAATTCAGATTCTCCATATTTGTGCGGAACCATGATAAAATGGATGGCAGGCATGCAGTGCTATTGTATTCCAAGTCCCCTGCAACCCATAAAGGAACTCCACAAAAACAACTAATTGGATTTGAAGTGTTCATGTCCTACGTAAACGCACAACCAAAGTTACGTTTGTTGTTAAGCCTTGTGACCACTTCAGCACTGTTGAAGAGAATGGGCAAAACGTTTTGGCCATTGGTTCCCATTCCCTAATTATTGGTTATACTCAATATCCAATTTCACTTGTCACCAAACGCTCGAACAGGAATGCATAGTACTATTTATCGATATGGATGGTTGGCTTCAAGACATTACTCGCATTCAATTCAATCTTTGAAAAATAAACAAAAATGTGGCAGTTAGGGTATTTCACGCTTCCATATGAGGCCATTGTGATCAACAAATTATTATTATTTAATAATGCTTTCTGCCTAGTTCTGGCTTTGTGATCCGAAGTTATTATTTAATGATGCTTTTTATCCCACTTCTTCGTTAATTTTATCCCACTAAAATTTAAACTACCAATGTATAGAACACTGTTATATATTGTATGGAAGTATGCAAACAGGCTTATGGCCAAAATGTCTACCATCAGTTATTTCAACTTATTTCCCAAATCTACACTTTAAATGGTAAAGATTTAAAACACAATTGCAACCCTAAAGGTCATGAATAAAGGTTACCCACGGTTACCACAATAACTCTTTCACTCTTTTAGTTACCACTCCAATTTGCATTTAAGTGGAGAAAGTTAATCCACAAATGCTATTTTTGGGTAAGCCACTATCACCTCAATACACTTCTCTCCTCACTTTTGACCAGCTCTCAAGGTCAAGGGGGTCTTCCGAAAGTGTTGATTGATTTAATTAAACATTTAATATGAGAGTTCAGATGGGTTGATTGAAATCTGATTTACCATTGTTATGTGTCATATAGAATTTGTTGATATCATAAAATGATTCTCAAATAGATGCATAAGTAAATAGAGCAAAGAACAAGCACTTAAGTGATGCAACAATGTGAAAGATTTCCTAGAGTTAGATTTCAGATTTTAAAGACACAACTCTCTAAGCAAATGGCAAAAACGATAGAACATTACAGCCATATGAATCCATTTCAATACTGAAATTTTATATGAGAATATAAATGAAATTTCCAGAATTTGTAAGAATGATTGAAACCACTCCCAAAACCTATCTTAAGGTATAAATTGTTTCAGCCCAAGATACTACTGTAAATCTGATCTATTGTGCAAAATTTAAAATAGAGATTCGC
>LPNX010431304.1:21381-33355 GCA_001517045.1 Pseudotsuga menziesii | reverse complement strand
TCTGGCCGAGTCTGGCCCGAGTCTTTCCCGAGTCTTTCCCGAGTCAGCGAGTCATATGCCAGCCGAGTCTTTGCCGAGTCCGAGTCGTGCAACATTGCTGCATCCAGGACCCTGCCTAGTTTTCTTAGACCCTGCTAAGAAGGGTTTGAGGTATCCTAACCTCAAAACAAGACAAGCTTGCTTTTACAATTAAAGCTCACTGTCACATCAACATCATCTGTTACTTCAATCTGTTCTGCTGCTTGTCAATACTGCTGATCCTCTACTCAACACTCGCACTTCTCAATCTGCGCTGTTCATCAACACCTGCTCTTCAATACTGCCAAGTCATCAAAGTCTGCTCATTACTGCTCATCATCTCTGGTTAATCTGCTCATCAATATCTGGTCAATCTGCTCATCATTATCTGGTCAATCTGCTCATCACTGCTATTCAAGATGCCACATGTCAACATGTCTTCTGCTGAGAGTACATTTCATACTACTGTAGATGTATTACTGCCATATCATCATCATTATGTCACTAGGATGTCTGCTCAATCTGCTTACATCATCACTATGACTGTCATGTTACTAACTCAGGCTGTGTATACAACCTAGCACTAAGAGCTTCAATCTTGGTTGGTTGAGCCTTCCTTCATGTCACTCAACACTTACCAATTGTTAACTTCAATCTTTACTGGTCATAAGCTCTGAGTATTCAACCTTACATTGTATAAACCTTTACTAAGCATACTTTAAATCATTACTACTGAGCAAGCAAACTGTCATACATACCAGAGGTCACTGGGCTGACTGTGTATGTCTTTGAACTGTGCAAACTCCAAGCTATGGATGAGGACTGTGGTGGAGCTCTTGTGGCTAAAATGCCTTTTGTTCTCTGCTATGCCTGTGCTTATATGCACTTGTACAGACTTGGCCTAAAAGCTTACTGCTCTGATTTTCTTGTGTTTAACAAACCTCTACATGTACTGCTGCCATAAGAAATAAACTTAAACTATGATGACTGTAGCCTAAGTTTGATCTTCTTTAAGATCTCTGTGTACCAAGATCTATATGTATCCTAGAGAGATCACTTCTCCTCTTCATTGTCATCCCACATTATCATACAATACATCATTAATTTCATCAAGTAAACATCACTGCACATACCTTATATAAAGGTCCATCAACAGATCGTATTTGCTCATCTTCTGTCATCATTAGTCAAGGACAGGCTGATATACTCTTCAAACTTTCTTCAAAGCTGCTGCTGCAAAGATCATCTTCAATAAGTTATGGATGTCATCCCAGGATTGTCACTACTTCATCAATATCCACTGCTTCATCAATCTTCTTTACTTCAACAATATAGGAGTGCATCATGCATGTATCACATCATCATCACTGCTTGACTGTGTGCTGGTTGGACACCATAGTATGCATCATCATGAGGTAGGCAATGAGTGGAGTATTGTACATATACATCATCACTTCTTTACCTCACTGTTTATATTACTGCTTGTACATCACTGTACATGCATCTTCATCATCAGCAAGGTAGTGGCTGTACATGCATCTTCATCATCAGCAAGGTAGTGGCTTGTCACTGTAGAAGCTCTGCAACAGTCTTCAAATCACTGTAAGAAGCTAGATTCCACCATCAAAACTTGGGCATCTTTAGGCAAGTGTCGTGGATGACCTTCGAATGCCTGTTAAAAAAAAACTTCGGGACTATTTTGTATTGGTCAAACTTTACTCTCTGCTGCTGCAAACAAAAACGAACTGTATATACCTTCAGACTATTCACTCTCCAAATAACTCATGAAACAGTCTTGTGTGAAGGCTCAGTAAAAAATTCAGACTGTGTATTTCACTGTGGAAGAGCACTGAACCTAGGTAAAAACTCGGGACTGCTAATGTTGTTAGAGAACCCTGAAATTAGGTCAAAAGAAGACCTTGTATATGCTTGCAATGGTTGGACCTGACTACTGCAAAAGAAAAGACTGTTGTTATACCCTTTTAAAATAGCGAAGAGGACTGTTGACTCCATAAATAAGGTCTGATGTTAGACTAATGAAGAGCCTCAGTCTTCCACCAAAACTCAGTCAAGAAGGTCAGCAAAACTTGGATCTTGCTCAAAAAGAAAAACTCAGGTCCGTTGCTTTCTTCTGCTCCCAAAAACCCACGAAAATTTCACAGACTTACTACTCCTCTTTCTGCTGCCAAAACCCACGAAAATTTTAGACTTACTGTTCCTCTTTCTGCTGCCACGCCTGCCTCAATCAAAATCTCAGAGCTCCACCGAAATTTCACACCGAAAAAGTGAAGATTTGAGCTGATATTTATACTAAATTTTCACCATAATTTTGGGGCCGACCTGCTATTTTTAAAATATTTTAATTTGGAGCTGACTTAGCAAATTAAAAATTTTAAATTAAACATTAACATTTTGATGGAGCCGACTTGCCATTTTTTGTTTCTATTATTTTATTTTTGTTGCCCTTTTGTCTTACCATTTCAATGGTCAGCATCAAGTAAGTGTATGCTCCATGTTTGTCCACTAACCACTTAGGTCACCACAAAATAGTCAACATTAGGGTCAGTTGTAGCCATCAAAAGCAAGTGTGTCCTCCATTTTACCATTTAAGGATTTCATCAAGCATGTCAAGTGCAAGAGCATGCTTCCTCCAAGATTTGTGGGCTTCAACACATTATGACCACGTTCTATATGAAAATGTTTAATCAAATGACCACAACCATCAAAGGTTGCATCAAGCCACCAGGGCTTCATCAAGGAACCAAGGACAAAGTACCATATGCAAGATGGTCATATGCCCACCTCCAAGGACTCCTTGACCTTATCAAGGGTATCAAGGTCATCATCATCACACAAGAGCTCCATGACCCCAACTAGGGTTGCAGGGTCATCAAATCACCAATTGTGGATCCAAGGACATCTTTAAGACTTCTTCATCAAGCAAGGGGCTTCATGGTCTTAAGCAACTACCTCAGGAGATCTCCAGGGGTTATGATATAACTTGTGGGGTAGATGGGCCTTCTTCTGGGGTACCCATGACATCATCATAGCATGAATGACCACAGAATGGGTCATTAATGCTTCTTCCACCCATCTAGGACTTCTCCTACATCCATCAAGGCTTCAGGACCATCTCCAGGGTCTTTAGCATCATCAGCAGGGTCTTCAACATCTTCAGCAAGGTGGTGGCAACAAGATCCAAACTTGTGGGTACAAGGACCTTGTCAACTGGGTACATGGTGCTTCATAGCACAAACCCACTCTGTAAGATATCAAGGTGATCAAGGTACTGTAGGTGGAACTTGGTGGCATCAATGACATCCTGTGGGGCCACTGCAAGTCCATGTTGGCATCAATGAAAATTTCATCAACAGAGACAACTAGGAGCCCTAGGCTACCTTATAGGGTCTTGCTCTACCCTAGTTAACTGAATATGGTACCATCTTGCTTGAAAATGGGTCTCGCATTTCCACGAATTTTAACAGTTGTTAGCCCTAATGTTGTCACATATAGTGTACTTATAGATGGCCTTTGCAAAGAAGTTAAGTTCAACAACGCGAACATGCAAGTTCAGGAGCAGGTTTCCAGTCAGGGCAAAGTTCCACCAGGGCAGAGTTCTACTTAGGGCAGAGTTCCAACCGGGGCAGAGTTCCAACCGGGGTAGAGTTCCAGCCAAGGCAGATGTTCCAACAAGGCAGAGTTCCAACAAGGGCAGGGTTCCAACAAGCGGGGCAGAGTTCCAGCCTGTTTTATCCCATGTAGTCCATACACACCTAGACAGAAACTTGGGAAGAAATGAAGCCTATATGTATTGTTCCCTCTTAAGCCAAGTTAAGCCAAGCAACATAAAACAAGCCACCCTTTGAAACTTCTTTGATAAATAAGCCTTATGTATTATTTACTGTATTTTACTTATAGTCCATTGCACATGGCATTATTACTAGAGGATGATATGATATTCTGGTTTTATATGATTCGAAGGGGACATTGAGGTCTACAACATAGGAGACACTACCAGAAATGCTACAAAATTTATATTAGAATACACAAAAATTGGAAGTTGAAACACAAGTCATTGAAGTTTTTAATTTTATAATCTAAAGACTAATACAAGTTTACAACATACATCGAGTGAAAGAAAACTAAACACAGTCATACACAAGCTCTAATTGATAAAATGAATTAGAAATACAACCATATTGAATAGCGAAATGAAAACTCAAAACTGTGAACTCTTGGTGTAATACATAAAGATTCAAATTTATAAATGTCTTAGGACTCGAAAGTTAAAAAGAGTAATCTATCAAGATTCAAAATAAAAACAGACTAAAAGTATAAATAAATAGAACATGTCAAACAACAAATGAGCATCATTGCTCAAGGTAACACCCAACTAGGCTTTGCATCTAGTTGTTGCACGAAGGCATTGGGTTCAACCATGGGAATGTTGCTATCTAAATCAAAATTATTTGCATTTCCAATCATGCTAAATGGAACACCAACCAACTTGAGTTGTATCTCATCAGGTCCCTCATCTACTTGTGCATCATCCTTTGGATCAATATCCCACCATTTTGCTGGACCTTTCAAATACTTGGGTGTCTTCGTATGCTCAATACGTAAGGAACTGTCCACAGCTAACTTCTCCTCTCTTATAGAGGTAAGTATGTTTTTCTTGATAGATCTATGTGATTTGCTTGAGCATGGGGCTTGTTAAAGGGGTTGCTAATAATTGCAAACTAAACAAATACAATCCAAAGTTTTGCCCCTTCCTTGTCATTGTACATTGTTCCAATTGTATCTTAATAACCATTCGTTACTTTAGGATTATCAATTGGAGGAACTCTTCTAGGCCTTTCCACATACCATTTTACTGGAACTCTGCCCTCGGCTGGAACTTTGCCCTGGCTGGAACTGTGCCCCAACTAAAATTTTTCCCATTCAACATTTCCAACGTAGAATTGTGAAGATTCCAAATCTCTAAATATCTGCTAGCTCAATAACTCTCTATAGGAAGTGCGTTCGACAATTCCTGAACTTTATTGGAAGGAACAAGAACCTCACAGGAACCCTTCCCTTGTTGGAACTCTGCCCTGGTTGGAACTCTGCCCCAGCTGGAACTTTGCCTCGGCTGGAATCTACCCTGGCTGGAACTTTGCCCCGACTAAAAATTTGCCTCGATGGAACTCGACTTCGATTGGAACTCTGCCCTCGGCTAGAACTCTGCCCTCGGTTGGAACTATGCCGTGGCTAGAACTTTGCTCTGGCTGGAACAGTGCCCCGGTTAGAACTCTGCCCTCGCTGAAACTTTTCCCACTCAACATTACCAACGTAGAATTGTGAAGATTCCAAATATCTAAATATCTGCTTGCTCAATAACTCTCTATAGGAAGTATGTTCGACAATGCTTGAACTTTATTGGAAGGAACAAGAACCTCATAGGAACCCTGCCCTTGTTGGAACCCTTCCCTTGTTGGAACTCTGCCCCAGCTAGAACTCTTCCCCGGCTGGAACTCTGGCCCAGCTGGAACTTTGCTTGGAGTCGACTGCTCGGGCTCTTCAATTTCTTCAATGGGAGAGGCTTCCACTTTTTCTTCAACAGGAGGTTCACGGCTACTTGGAATCTGTTGCTCGGGCTGTTCAATTTATTCAACGGGTGGGGCTTCCACTTTTTCTTCAAGAGGAGGTTCAGGCGTGCTTGGAGCCAACTATTCGGGTTCTTCAATTTCTTAACGGGTGGGGCTTCTAATTTTTCTTTAACGGGAGGTTTAGGCAGCTTCTCAAGCTTTTCAATTTCTTCAACGGGAGGTTCAGGCCTCCTTGGAGCTCGCTCCTCAGGCGGTTCAGGTTCTTTAACTTCCAGACAAATGAAGTAGACTCAATGGAAAATAAGACAAATGAAGCACCCTTCCCCTCCATTCTTCATAGGAAGCACCCTAAATTCATTGCATTCCTTCACAAATTGATAAAGTCTTCCAAGTTTTTCCATCGTCTAATGCATCATGATAAAACTACCATGACCTTCCCAAGAAGAAATGATAGGGATCCATATGAATTGCATCACATAAAATCCCTGAGTGTAACCAACCATATGTCCCTTCCACAACCAAGAAACATTGTAGGCATTAGGATGTGGCATACATTTGATATTTAAATTTTTAATGACCTTTGTAGAAAATAAATTTTATTAGTTACCTCCATCTTAATTAAAATTGCATTGTTTACCTCATATTTTCACTTGGTTAATATGTTACTCTTCCTTTCCTTGGGGTCCTCCTGGAATTGTTTGTCCCATTCGAACTATATTAAACCACAACATTACCTTGTTATCTTCCTTCCCCTCTATACTTCATAGGAAGCACCCTGAATTTGTTGCTTTCCTTCCCAAATTGTTAAAGTCTTCCAAGTTTTTCATCGTCTAACGCATCATGATAAAATTACCATGACCTTCCCATCCAGAAATGATAGGGATCCATTTGTATCGCATCACATAAAACTCCTCATGGTAACAAATTGTATGTCCCTTTCAGAACCAAGAAGCATTGTAGGCATTGGGATGTGGCATATATTTGATATTTAACTTTTTAATGACCTTTGTAGAAATAAATTTTATTTGTTACCTTCATCTGTATTAAAATTGCAATGCTTACCTCCCATTTTTCACTTGGTTAATATGTTAGTCCTCCTTTCCTTGGGGTCCTTTTGGAATTGTTCGTCCCATTGCAACTATATTATTTGAAAAATTAGGTTCTTTCCTTATCCCTTGTACACTTCAAATACATAGTCTTTAATGACATCTTATGATGCCTTGATAACTTGTGCTCTTGCATCTTTATTCATTCCACCCCTCAAGGTCTCTAGGCATTCATATGCTCAATGCCCTTGTATGCTCCACTTGAAATGAGTGCTATTAAATATTTTGCATCTACCTTGACCTTTTGATGCTACACAACTCTACCCCAATGATCTCCTTCATTAGAGTTGTCATCACCAACTGTACTCCGTGCTGTGATGCCAATTGAAGTAGAGGTGATAGAACACCCTGCAATAAAGCCCATATCCAAGCAATAAAATTCGATATAATGCAACCCTAAAACACACAACCCCCACTATCAATAAATAAACAACCACAAATTTACCATTAGTAGCTTACTTAATGCAATATGAATATAGTTAAATACGCAATTCAACAAGTAGACAAATAAACCACAATTTCAACTATTTTTACTCTACTGGAATAAATTCATTTCATAAAATAAACCACTGAGCATTGTGTGCAACATAAATTAACATAATACAGCTTCAATACATCATAGCATAATCTTGCAGATGTGCTACATGATCAATTGGAGTTTCTAACAACTAAACTAAATCCCTATGACATATGGTTAGCCTCCAAATTGAGTCTTCAAGTTTCCATAGTACACAACATATCAAATTGATGTGGGTGGCCTTTTATGGGCCCTAAGCCACCTATAGCCACCAACTATAGTTTCATGTTAATTGGGTCCACATCATCAATAATTTCCAACTATATTTGATCATGTCAATTGGGTCCACATCAATACTTGTCACAATTTATTGCTATGTAAAATCTGACTAAAAACTTCAAAAACTTATACATAGATTATGTTCCATTTATCCTTTAAAATACTTAAAATTACTACCAACATTTAACAAAATAAAACATTGAAATAAAAATAATTTAACTACATAGATTATAATCCATTTATCCTTTAGAATACTTAAAATTAGCCAATCATTCAATAAAAATAAATAAATAAAATTATCCACCCCATCAAGTAGACAAACAATGAAGCTTACAAATTTCCATTAATTTTATATATAACCTTAGTGAACTTCACTCATACAAATTTCCATTAAGTTTAAATATAACCTTACTCTGTTCATAAAAATTTCCATTAAATTCAAATAAAACTAAAATTGAAATTGAAACATCTTATATGGAACGTGTAAAAATTTACATCCAAATATCTTAACCTTGAATATTGCTAAATATCCCATTTTAAATCATTTAGATAAATTGTTTTCCCCACAGTTGGACCTCGTAAGCCCAGTGATGTCATTCAAATATCTTAACCTTGAATATTGCTAAATATCCCGTTTTAAATCATTTAGATAAATTGTTTTCCCCAAAGTTGGACCTCATAAGCTAGTAATGTCATTTAGAGCCATGTGCGTATATATTTTATTGTATCTCTTTGACCTTCTTTCACACTGTTGTTGAGTCCACCGAATCATCGTCGCAAGCCATATCTTCAAAACAATATTTTAATATTGGATAAAAGTATTTTGATTTTTTTTTCTTATTCAAAATTGTATCTAAATGTTGGAATTGAGTGTAAATTTATCATACATTTATAGATATATTAATTAAAGTTGGTTTTAAAATAGCTTTAGATATAGCAATTAAAATTTGATTTTGAAATGGCTTTGGAGTGTAGAGTGCTTGGCCACAAGGTGCAGCACTGTAGGGATAGTGTTGATATCACTAGTGTAGCATTTGCAGATAGCAATTATTGATGATGGTGCTTATTGTTAATTATTTATATTTTAAAAATTAAAATTACATAATCAAAATATTTTATTATTAAAGAGTAAATCTTTGAACACTGCCAAAATCCACAACAATATTTAAATGAATTAGGCTTTGATCCATTTCAAATCGGTTTTCTTTACAAAAATAAAGAACAAAAATCAATAAAATGGGATGATTTAAATGCTTATTTTTATGAAACTTCAAAAACACATAACTTCTTGTTTGAACTTACAATACTGTAACAAAAATAACTTCTTGTTTGACCTAACAATGTAATGTAACCAAATCTTCAATGAACTGTATGATATTCCAGTAATGTATCAAAAATCTTCCCAGATAAAATATGCAAAAATTTCACAAATGTAATATAAAAAATCTTATGGTTTTACCACTTATTAACTAAAATGAATCCAACCCCAATACATTCCACACTTCAGCGGTTTAGCTTGTGGTTGAAAAAGAAAAGAAATTACAGACCTAAACTTGTTTTCTACTCATTCCATAACTCTTAAAGCCTGTTAATAAAATGGACCATTTTATATCAATTTGGATCAACCTAGATCCTGTTCTCATTACTTCATATCATCTCTCTGCAATCATTTTTTGTAGGATGAAATAATTTGGAAGTGCAAGCAATCAACATCTGGCAAATTAATGGAAAAATGCACATCCTTCAAAACCTCTGTGATTTAGAAACTTGAGTATAATTGTATCTTGAAGCTACCACAAAAGAATGGTTCAGGGCATTGACAACTACATCAATCGAATTAAAGTACAGTACATTAATTCATGACTGTGTATACAAGGTAATAGATCCTAAGCTTCCTTCTAAAAGGCTATGAAATTACATTAGATCTCCCTGGATAACATGATGATGGGGTAAATCTGCAACAAAATGTCAAAATATAGTCCACCTGCAAAAAAAAAATCATTGAAATCTCCTATGGAACTTTGTAGAAATCTTCACCATCTTTTCATTCTATACTTCTGTTGGCTTGGGCAATGGAAATGATGGTGCAGCAAATCTGGCAAAGAAACCTCAATAGGAATAAACATCCTCTTCTTGCCAGTCGCCTTCATCGAAATTCTGGGCATAGCTGATCTCATCATAGTTAATAATTGATTATATGATGCAAGGCTCTCTCTTCAACCACTTGTTGCTCCATCTCCACTTAATCCCACTAGTCCAACCCCCTGCAGCCTCTGCACAAGGATTTATCCGGTTGCGTCTAGCTCCAATGATTTTAAAAATTGGGACTACTCGATGTGAACTCCTCTCCTCAATCTGTCCAATCATAAAATTGAATAAGCGTATTTGCCTTCCTCTACCAGTCTAAAAAGCTTTCCTGGACATAGTGCAGGTTAGGGTCCGTTGTGGGAAGGTTGGTTATAACCGCGGGGAACCCACTAACACAATACTCTTACACAGTAATCCTAAAGTCTTAGATATTTTCGCCCTGCCCCTTCCCAGAAGCATGTAAGTCTCAAGCCAACTGACCAGTGGTTGCGTTACCTCACAAGCCAACTGACAACACAGTACAAACTAAAACCAGAATGCAGTCACCTCAATATGTCCCTTGGAAGTTGCGAAATGAAGAGGTGAATTCATCCCACCAAAGGTGGAATACCTCGCCAAGCACAGATTAAAATCTAGCAGCGTGCAAGCTTCCACCAAATCCCCATCTCTCGCAGTAGAAACCAAACGTTCACCACAAGTAGAGATTTGGAAAGAATTGCTTGCCCATTTAGATAAACACCCTCACACTCACTCAAATCCTTACTACATTGAGTCACAACTACGATGGAAAAACCACTCCAAATCAATGAATCGAGTCCACGATACAAGAAAATCCAATGGAGGAAAAATAGTATATGACCCTCTAAATCAAATCTAATGGATCATATTTCAATGTTTTTCTGGCTGACAACGCCTTGATCAGCAACCCTGCACAAGGGAATTTCCCTGCAGAAAATTCTATATTACAGAAATACCCATTTAGTAAAGTGTTTTACGAAAATAATAAAACCTTACCACTAAATAGTCTGTTGAGGCTTTTACTGTAGAGATCTTGAATTTTTGTATGTGTTGTTTCTTCTGAGTTTCTAGAGGTTTGAGAACCACTCCCTTGAATGGAGAAATTGGGAATGAAAACACAACCTTATAATACAACCGAACTTTCAATGGAAATGGATTATAGAGCTCTGTCTAGACGTGTCTGCATATGCAAAGAGGTAGATACGGAAGGTGTTTTCTTTGGTTTCCCTTACACGCTAGAAGATATATATGTAGAACTGTGTTCAAGATTGGCACCAAACCAAATCGAAAATGAACATCACCAAGCTTATCATCACGCTGATGTGATAGATCACTTTGAAATGAGAACCTCAAATGCAAATAGCAAAAGATTGCATCTTACTGATTTGAGGTGTCCGTCCTGCTTCCGGAGCTGGTTGATCTTGGGTTTGTTAGAGAAACCCTAATTTTCAAAACTTGGAATCTTTCAGATCTGATTGGATAGAAAGATAGATCTCTTCAAATGGAGCTATCCAATGTACTACTTTTCTGAAAACAATGGAGGGAAGCTCCTAGAACAGGAAGCCCTAGTTTTCCAATTTCTTCTGCAGAAATGCCTGTTACTATTTCTGTGATATCTCCGAAATTACTGCTCCTCTATGTCTGAAATTTCTCACTGAGGTAACCTCGCATGTCCCTGATCCAACACCACAAGTTTCATCAGAGTTGGTTTCACCAATTTGGATTTATGATCATTTTCCCAAGGTGACCTGTTACAGGACTGTTCAGAACAGTGAAGTTGTACGGCACGCCACGTGTCACTGGTTCATCTTCAAGTTCTGAAATTCGGACCACAGAAAGTACAGTCCGTTCTCTTTCTGGAACATCTTCAAGAATTCCATTTGGACCTCTGTATCCCAAGCTATAGCAATTTTCCCTAGGTGTCTTGATTAGGGATGAATTCTGGAAGAGGTTGGAACCCTAACTTGGAGGGATCATATCTCCTAGAATATAGCGAATCTGAGGCTGAATTTTGGGATATAGCAAATATAACAAAACTTAGCAGTTTTAGTATTTAGGGTTTTTCTAGCTCCGGGTCAAACTAGGGTTTGACTTTCCCGGAGTTTCACCTAACCAAAAATCTTGATCCAGGTCTCTAAACTTCGATTTTGATGAGAAGAGCAATCCTATGCTGGGCTCACTCAAAAATTCTTCTTCTGCAAGAAGCCCTAATTTTCCACACGGAAAACTGAAAATGCTCGGAATCGAATTCCGCTTCGACAGAAAGATGCGCCCTTCAATGGAGAGTCAGCCTAGCCTTCTTTTGCTAATCGATTGTGGAGAGAGAACCAAAAAGTAAGAAGCCCTAGATTCTCTAGCTG
>LPNX010431304.1:0-20989 GCA_001517045.1 Pseudotsuga menziesii | reverse complement strand
TAATGACCCACCTTTACAATTAGAGGGGACAACCTCATGACTCTTATTAGTTCTTCCGATTAGAAGCATCGGGGTAGAAGATAATACAAGTGGTTCTCCCGATAGGACCATCGGGGACCGCAAAAGATACATATAGAATATTCTTCGAAGTTACAATATTTCAACAGTCTACCCTCCTAAGATTTCTCAACGCCTACCTTGAAGAGGCCATCCATGCAACACGCACGCCAAGGATAAATTAGACCAGGATATGACTCGGCTCGTCCTTCAATTAAGTCGCCAAGCAATCTAACAACCGCCAGTCCACCAGATCCAAACGCCAATCAGCATTATCCCACTCATGCTAATCCAAATTCGTACAGATGTTGTGACACGTGAAAGGTGTGAGACTTAGGGTAGAGGTGCATGGATATATGAGATCGCATGATGTGTGATGAGGTCAGCCTTACTCACGTTCAAATGGTTCCAAAGTGTCCCATCCTCCAATCGCAACTTAAGTGACATCACCATGGTAGGCGCATGCATTCCTTAAACATACCTCGCTTGATCCACGCTTATTGAATGGCAAACCATATTATAACACCCAAGGCATTTTTCTTCTACATGTAATATGGATACAAAGGGGGCCCACTCCTTTAGCTAGCGCAACCCTTAAATCTACCTCACGCATGAGCTCCATTCTTTATGAGTTGACGTCACCTCTCATTACCTTTCACCATAACTTAAAACTTAAGTTAAAACATGAAGAGAAAGGTAGCATGACTATGGGGGACCCATGCCATGTCACCCTATCCATAAATAATTTAATATTTTTGAGTTTTCAACCTTTGACCAGAGTGCCAATTTGTCCAATACTTAGCATTAAAATGCCATCTTGATGCATTTTTAGCCAAATAATGCTTCACGGGGTTTTTCAACTACCCAACTGATGTAGAAAGTGGTCCCAAGGGTAAAGTGGACGCTCCAGATGTGAAAACGAGTGTCCCCACGTCAGAAACGGACTCCGTATCTAACTTTTATTACAATCTGATGTTTTTTAATTAAACCATTAAAAAATGGCTTAAAAAAACGGAAAAAAAAAATTTATTTTTTGCGGAAATTGACGAAACTCTACAGGGACCTAGTACATGTCCATACGACTCAATTCGAATGCTTAGCATGGTGAAAAACACTGACACGAAGGCTCTAATAACCTCCCTAGGCCGCAACACCAAGATAACTACCCCAGCTTTGGTGGTGTGAGTGAAAAACTCAAAAATTATCAGTCGTTTGTTCAACAACCAATAATAACAAAGGGAAAAAACACTCTGGGCTACTCGGCTTGATGCTCAAGTCTGAGAAGCCGAGCCTTTCATAAAAAATTAAATGCTAGGACATTTTTTACAATTTCCCCAAGGGGGTATGAACATGTGTTACAAAAAATAAAACAATCGTGGAGGCCTGAAAGGACTTCTGAACTCTGAATATGAACAAGTATCTTGTTCATCACTGGCGGCTCACTAAAAGTCCAACTAGGTGCAGCCTAGTCGGTAACAGGGTCTAATGGAAGGAGATTCCAAGAGACACCGTCATATGTTGCAGCCACCATGAGAAGCTTGGTTAAAGCCTAGGAAGAGCAGCATCAGTTGAATGCTGCTATGTTACAGAGTTTGACAAATTTGCAGAGAAAGATAGATTCTGAACAAGGTACATCAAGAACAGAAGGTAGTAAAAGCAACACTAGAAGAAAGAGAAGAACTTATAGTGGACCATCTGATTCTGAAGAAGCCAGTGGAGATACAAGTTCACCTTCTCGTAAAAGGAAAAGAAGAAGACACCATAGGAATCACTCTCGAGATGAATTCAGGAAAGCTAAACCTCCTACATTTGATGGTGAGATAAAGACTGGACAGGAGGCTGAAGCTTGGCTTCTTGGGATAAAGAAGTACTTTCAAGTGCGGGATTATTCAGGAAACATGAAGGCAAGAGTTGCCATATTTAATCTGAATGGAAGAGCATCCATTTGGTGGGAACACTTCCGGCAAGTAAAGAGGATCAGTGAAAGAAAGTTGAAGTGGAAACAGTTCAAGAAGTATTTCACGCAGAAATACCTCTCTGACAGGTATTATGATGACAAGATCAAGGAGTTCCATGAGCTGAGGTTAGGACAGCAGACCATGGAGGAATATGCAAATAATTTCTTGGAATTGTTGAGGTATGTCCGGTACATTAGAGATGAAAAAGTGATGGTTCAACGGTTTCTAAGTGGATTGCCTCAAGCCTACAAAGATAGAATTGAGTTTTATGAACCAAGAACTCTTGAAGAAGCAATAAGGAAGGCTAAGTATTGTTATGAGCAAAGCAAAGGTAAACCTGATTACCATAAGGCATGGAAAGACAAGAGAAATGAAAAGTTTGACCAAAGGAAGAAAGGTTTCAAACCATCTAGATTCACGAATCAACAGACACAGCCATCCCAAGCTGCGAGTAATCCAGTTGGAGTGACAGGTGGAAAGCCTAGAGATCCACCACAGAATAGAGGACCACTTCAATGTTGGAGATGTGGAGGACCCCACATGAGCAGGACTTGCCCACTCGAGAATGGGAGTGCAAGGCCAGCTTACAACATGCAGGACGCAGAAATAGTGGGTCAAGTAACAAGGGCAGTCCCTAGAATTTATGCAGCCCTGGAGGACCGCTAGGCGAATCACCAGTCAGCCGTGGTTGAAGTTGCAGGTAAGATTGTTGAACAATCTGTTTCTATTTTGATTGACCATGGTTCTACTCATAGTTACATTACTCCTAAAGTAGTGGAGATTTGTGCTTTTAAGAAGGTAAAGCATAGGAAATCTTGGTTAGTTCAGTTAGCCACTGGAACTAAGAGAAAGGTCAGTGACTTGATAGAGAAATGTCCATTGGTTATGAATGGATTGATCATTTGTTTAGATTTGAATGTTCTACCGCTTGGTTCCTATGATGTTCTCATTGGAATGGATTGGTTAGAAGCTCACCGAGTGAAGCTTGACTGTTATAACAAGACTTTTGAATGCATGGATGAAGAAGGGAACCCAGTAGTTGTGAAAGGTATTCCGAAGGTAATTTCAAGAAGGCAGGTTTCAGCAATGCAGTTGAAGAAGTTCTGTAGGAAGGGTTGCCAGTTGTATGCAGCTCATATTCTGGAACCCACAGGAGATGAAACTCCTAGGTTGGAGGACTATCAGGCATTACAAGAATTCAAGGATGTATTCCCTGATGAGATTCCAGGGCTTCCTCCAAAGAGGGACATTGATTTCACCATTGAACTTGTGCCAGGAGCAGCACCAGTGTCCAAGACACCCTACAGGATGAGTACACCGGAGATGCTAGAGTTGAAGATGCAACTGCAAGAGTTGTTGGAAAAGAAATATGTCCGATCGAGTGTGTCTCCTTGGGGAGCACCGGTTTTGTTTGTAAACTAGAAAGATGGCACACTCAGGTTATGTATTGATTACAGACAGTTGAACAAGGTTACTGTGAAGAATAAATATCATTTACCTAGGATTGATGACCTCTTTGATCAAATGAGAGGAGCAAAGGTATTCTCCAAGATTGACTTGAGGTCTAGATACCATCAGGTGAGAATCAAGGATCAAGATGTTCACAAGATAGCTTTCAGGACAAGGTATGGACATTATGAGTTTGTAGTGGTGCCATTTTGTCTCACAAATGCACCGGCTACATTTAATTGCCTTATGAACAGTGTCTTCAGTAAGTATTTGGACAAGTTTGTTCTTGTTTTCCTTGATGACATTCTTGTTTATTCTAAGAATGAGGAAGAGCATGAAGAGCATTCGAGATTGACATTGAAAGTGCTCAGAGAACATCAGCTGTATGCAAAATTGAGCAAGTGTGACTTCTACAGGGATAGAATACAGTACTTGGGTTACATTATCTCAGAAGAGGGTATATCTATGGACCCTGAAAATATTGAAGCCATTATGAACTGGCCTACTCCCAGGAATGTGACGGATGTAGGATCTTTTATGGGACTTGCAGGATACTACAGGAGATTCATTGAAGGATTTTCCAAGGTTGCACATGCCATCACTTCTTTGCAAAAGAAGGGAGTAAAGTTCGAATGGACTTCAAAGTATGAAGAAAGCTTCCAGTGGTTAAAGAATTTTCTCACCAATGCACCAGTATTAAAAGGTGCAGATCCAGAGAAAGATTTTGTGTTATGAACCGATGCATGCAGACAAGGGCTTGGAGGAGTCCTTATGCAGGATAACCACGTGATATGTTATGAGTCAAGAAAGCTAAAGGAGCATGAGAAGAACTATGCCACTCATGATCTAGACCTTGCAGCAACAGTACATGCTCTCAAGATGTGGAGACATTACTTGATGGGTAGAAGATTTGAACTCAGAACAGATTACTGTGGACTGAAGTATTTGTTTGATCAGCCTACTCTGAATGTTAGGCAAGCGAGATGGCTGGAATTTTTATGTGAGTTTGATTTTGAAATCAAACACATAAAAGGAAAAGAAAATAAGGTAGCTGATGCGCTCAACAAAAAGGTACAGAAAATGCATGTGGCATCTCCTAGTATTTGCCAATCAGATTTGAGGCAGCAGATTGTTCATCATGTTGTTGGAGATGAATTGTATGAGCAGGTAAAAGACAAATTGCAACAGCAAAGTCTTGAGAAGAAGTATGAGGGCTATAAATTGGAAGAAGATGGACTTCTTACTTATAAAGGCAAAATTTATATTCCGAAGGTAGAAGACTTGAGGAGAGTTGTTATGGAGGAGATCCATCAAGCTCCGTATTCTGGTCACCCAGGATATTAGAAGACAATTGCTACAGCTAGAAAGCAGTACTTTTGGCCAGGAATGAAAAAGGACATGGCTGAATACATTTCAAGGTGCATGAAATGTCAACAGGTAAAGGTTGAGCATCAACATCATTTATCAGTTCCGGAATGGAAATGGGAAGTTATTTCCATGGATTTTATTACAGGATTGCCAATGACTTGGAGACAACATGATTTCATCATGGTTGTAGTAGACAAGTTGACAAAGGCAGCACATTTTATACTGGTGAAGTCTACGCATAAGACTGATGATATTGCAAAGATCTTCATGAAGGAGATTTTCAAATTGCAGGGATTGCCGAAGGCAATAGTTTCTGACAGAGATGTCAAGTTCACTTCCAATTTTTGGAAGGGGTTGTTTGCAGATTTGAGTACAAAGCTAAACTTCAGCACCGCCTACCATCCTTAGACAGATGGGTAGACTGAGAGAGTTAATCAAGTGCTGGAAGATATGCTTCGCATGTATGTGATGGACAAACCAACCAAGTGGGAAGATTACTTGCACTTGGTAGAGTTTGCTTACAACAATGGACAGCAGGCATCCTTGGGGATGAGTCCATATGAAGCTTTGTATGGAAGAAGGTGTAGGACACCAGGGACTTGGGATCATCCAGTGAACAGGATTGTGCTTGGACTAGAATTGCTCAAGGAAATGGGAACAAGAGGTTGTAAACATCAGGAAGAATCTAAAAGCAGCACAAGACAGACAGAAAAGCTATGCAGATAAGCATAGGATAAACAGAGAGTTCAATGTTGGGGATCATGTTTACCTCAAAGTGAAAGCAAAGAAGAGATCCTTGAAGCTTGGAAGTTGTGCCAAGCTATCACCTAGATATTGTGGGCCATTTGAAGTGCCTGAAAGAATAAGGCCTGTTGCATATAGACTTGCATTGCCTGCTAGAACTAGAGCTCATAATGTTTTTCATGTTTCTCTACTTAAGAAATATGTACATGATCCTAACCATGTGATAAATTGGGATGTGATTCAGGTGGAACCCGAGGGAGAGTTCCAAATCGAACCAATGCGTATCCTCGACAGGAAGGTCACAATGCTCCGGAACCGAGCCATAGGGCAGGTAAAGGTGCGATCGGAGCACTACGGACCTGAAGAGGCTACGTGGGAGCTGGAGGATGCCATGCGATTGGCACATCCATTTTTGTTCAATCCTGCGGAACACTGAGGCAATACCAGTGTAACATTTTGTTCAATTTTGTAAAGCACTGAAGACAGTGCTATTGAAGGGGGAGCGGAATGTAATACCTCGGTTTTGACCCCGTTTGCATTAATGTATATGATGTATATATTGTAAATAATCATGGTGCAGAGCTAAAGGCCAAGGCCCCACCATCGATTGGTTATGCTATGTTTCGGATTGAAATTGTCACCGATGGTATATCGGGGCATGCGGCATACATACTAAGTTGTGGCATCAGGTAGCTACGCATTTTAATTAAATAACCCAACCAGCTATGTTCACTGCAACTAAATTGAGAAGGGGCGAGATTCTCATAAGGATAAGGAGGGGAATGTCAAACCTTAAGCCATGGGGGAAAAGCCATGTGTCACCACTCTTTGATTTGATCATCTTCCCTTGTCTTATCCAACTACTACCTTAATGTTCTGTTCAGTAGTTGATGCAGTTATTGCTGGGGAGTAGAGTGTGGCAGGATTGTCAGTCCTTGCCCACACGCTCACTCCACCAGCAAATTGAACCTCACGTTGAGCAAAAGAAGCGACCACGCCTACGATCATTCCACTCTCTCCACGATGGGCTGAGAACACTCTCGCACTTCCCACTCGCAATACGGGAACTGCCGCTCATCCTCACGCAAGGAGAGACGTCCTGTTACACACGCAGAGGATTCTTTTTGCTTGGTCTCACGCGGCCAGGAGGGGAGTCGTTTCAGCTGTCATTCACATTTTCCACAGAGTGGTATCGGGTGTGTTTTCCATCCGAATTCCGGGGTCTGGTGTAAATTTCCTTCACACACAGGTTGGGAGTCTGCATTTTCTTCCCCATTGTGGTTTGTGTAAGTTTCCCTGGTGGCTTCGTTGTTCAGAGCGGACTGTTGTTTTCCCCAAGTTGTGGGATGTGTTTGCTATTACGTTTTGGGGCTGTTGTAGGTTGCTTGGGAGTCGTTTTGGCCACGATAGGGCCAAGAACGACTCAGGAGTCGTCTTCCCCTGTCCAAGCTGTAACTGCTGGTGGATTGCATGCGTGCGGTGGCTGGTCTTCGGACTGTGTTGGGAGTAGGGATGAGGGCTTGGTTTGCTTGATAAACCTGGTGTGTTTGGAAACCACACAGACAAAGCTAGAGGACTGGTTTTCTTCTCCACAACCGCCGAATAGCACTGGAAGGGAGGTCAGGGACTGTGTAGCAGAGAAATGACTGATTTCCTTGTGTTGGGTATGTGTGGGTGTGCTAGAAGCCAGGCTAGTTCTGGTGTAGGTGTCCACATCTCTTCAATGAGCTCACCAACTTAGCATTTAGCCCTTTCCAACTCTTGGATGGCCTGATAAACCCAACTGTGTTGGCTTGGTTGATCCATTGTTTGCCTGACAAACCCAACTGTGTTGGCATGGCATGTTTTTGTTATCCTTGGCTATGTGTAAGCCTGCTAGTTCCCTATTCCTTGGGGAATCATGCCCGTCTCGGGGATGGCAGCGTTGCTGAGAGATTAAGGAGCACACTGGCCTATGGTTGGGTGGAATGTTGCAGCGACGTAGCTGGTTGCGGGACAGTTTTTATAAGATAAGTATTCTTGACTAATCTGTTTTGCAAACAAATTATTGTTAATGAATTTATGATTGATGAACATGTATATGAATGAATGTTGTGTTGTTTCCGCTGAATATATGTGTGATTATGCATCTTAGTATGTTTTATGCTTTTTAAGCATTTCTACTTCAGCATTATATGTATTTATATGTTCATGAGGCTAGATGCCAAATGCTTGATGAAAGGTAGCGTCCTCTTGCCCAGTCAGAGGGTCGGGGACGTTACAGTACCATAATTTATTAATTAGTCCAAACCAGATTTTAATATTATGCAAGATTATGTAAGAGCCCTTATACAAGATGCACCATCACAGCCATGGAATTACAGACAAGAATAGCTTGCAACCGTTGAGCAAAGAAAGAACAAGCGTATATGAAACCTAAGATGAAGTAGGCAGCCTTCTTATTGAACAAACAATAAACAATATATCATTCTTCAAATCTGATATCATGTCAAGATTAAGAGAATCATAACGAGTAACACTTAATCTTTCTCCTTAGCTAGGATGACCCTTCAAAATAGAGTTAACAGCCCTAACCAAAAAATTACAGCAATAAATATCCTTCAATAACTCATGGTTAAATTAAGAATTGGGGAGGGTTTACAACATCTACCCTAATATCTTCTTATGTGACAAACTTGCCCTTCTCTAGAGATTCTTTCAATAGCAAAAACCACATCAAAACCTTGTAAAAACCCTAATGATCCATGGAAGGAAAAGAGAAATGAAAAACCTCACATTGAGCTTATCCCTTGACTTCTTCATCCCAAAAGATCATCAACTAAACTGGGAGGGGAAATCCTACCCTTCCAACCATGCCTTTAACAAATGAATCTTCTCTATTTATATCCTTCAAATCAAACCCTAAATCATAAAGTATTACTTCTTTTTAGAAGGACCTAGAATCATCCCTGAGTTTTCCTATTGAGTGAATAAAATAGGATCATATTACTATTTGTCAGCGTTTTATTTCATGGGATCCTTTTAAAACATGCATTTATTATTATTTAAAGGTTTGACCAAGTCAACAATGCCACATGGCATCTTCTCATGCAAAGCTCTTTCCTCAAAATATATAGAAAATACCTAGAACAAAGTGTTCTCACCCCAAAGCCCTCCTCAAATCAAAGGTGAAACACACTTGCAAATATGTAAAAAAGGCATCAAACAATGTGTCTTTACCCCGAAATACCTAAACTGGTGAAATATGTTTTCAAATATGTGAAAATGGATTCAATAACGTGCCATTACCTGCAAAAGTTCTCCTCAAAGGGGAAACAAGCCTCCAAACACTACGTGGCACCTTTCTAAAAAGAGCATTCATCTTTTTATGGTCATTATCTCTTGGTCTTACAAAATGTCATCCTTTGGACCTCCAAAATGTGTCAATTGTGCCCAAATGCATTAATTTCAACTCAAAATGGGCCCTCCTAAAAAAAATTAATAAAATAATAGTTAAAATAATAAAATAAAATTTATTAATTTTGGAGGAAGAAAAGAAAAAAACTACTTTTTGTTTGTATTTTCGACACATCTCCACGTGGTTTTTACTCAAATTTCGATCGGAAGAGCTCGTTGGATGCGGAATTAAATTCCAACTGATCCATTACTTTCTTAGTCATTACGTTTGATGAAGAACCAGAGTCTAGCATACAATTGTATAGAAAGAGATCACCTATCATTAATGATGCATAAAAGGGTGGGTGATCTTCTTTCCTTGAATCCATAGTATGTAGAATGACTGGTAGGTCTCTCGTGACGTCTTTCTGACTCGAAGGAAGATCTTCTATAGGTTTTTCAAAAGTACCTTTTTTAGGAGGGGGGGATTTATAACATTCATTAACTTTTCTTTCTATTCAGGATTTTTAATTATTTCACTTACAGATACCAATACTTTGGCCTTTTGAAACCATACACCCATATCTAGGTCATTCAAATATTGGGAAGTATTTAGGTGCATATTGTTGATTTTTTGAGGTTCCAGCATTGTCTCTTCTTTGATAAGTTAAGCCCTTGAATTTTTCTCGAACTTGATCTGATGAAGGCATGACCCCAAAAATTTTTGGTTAGATTATTTATCTTTTGGCTATATTCTTTTGCTTCTTTCCAGGCATCTTTGGGAATGGGGTGAACATGGCCTACGTTGTTGACGAACTCAGGCTCACTTGAAAGCCTGCTACTTTGACTTGCTTCAGGCATACCTTGCTCTAAAATTCGACGTGCTATATAACAAGTCAACTCTTCATGAAGTGCATCACAAGGTCTGCAATAAGGCAAGATTTCTTCAACCATATTAGCTGACTCCAATTGGTTGGGAAGCCTATTATCTTGATGATAAGTTTTCTTTTGAACCCAACTTCCTTCTTGTGGGAAGTCCTTATGATTAGGTTGGGCATTTTCCATGTTTATCAATCTATTTTGCATTAGTTTCAATTGATCCACATAATTAGCTTCCATGGCCTCCATTTTCTCAGTTAAGTCCCTGATCTTCTTCTCATGAGCATCATGGCTAGGAGTTTTTCTTTTGATTCATGCGGCTTGATGAGAGCCCTCGTGAATCCAAGAACATTTGACTTTCCTGAAGATTGCATATTTAAATCAATCTTAATAGCCAACTCCATGGCCTTTTTTAGTGTGTCAGGTTCTTTATCTTTTAAATGATATCTCATTTCTCCGTTAAGGGCTTCCATATAGTAAACTAGGATGGACTTGTCTGGTGGCTTGAAATCAGAGTGAATGCTTGCCACCAGATCTTTGAACTTTTTGTTAAAGTCTTCAATAGGTTCGTTTTCGTTTCTTTTCAAAGTATGGAGGGAAGCTAATTGATGGCGAGGCTCTTTCTGAACTCCCCATCTTTTCTTGAACCCTTTCAAGAAATCAGCATAGTTTGCATAGGAATTATCATCAAGGTCAAGGTACCATTCACATGCATCTTCTTCTAAGGATAGAGCAAACAACTTCATATAGGATCTCTAACCCAACTGAGGAAGCACTTTGAAATGTTTCCAATATGGCTCTCGGCACTGACAGCATTGTTCCCTTGGAAGGTCAAAAGCTTTTCAATAGCCTTGTCAGGTAAAGTGTGCGGATAACCCGCTATTTGAGTGAAGTCAAGGGGTTTAAAATAAGCATCAGATGTGGCCATATTATTAATCTTACTACTTTCTTCAAAACGAAAATGGATGTCTAAGAGGGACTCGGATCCTAGATTTTCAAGGATCCTACGAGAAGCTAGCTTACTTGCTCTCTTTCGATAAACCTTTTCGGGTTGAGAAATAAAATCAAGTAAGCCTACGGGGTTTCTTCTTGTGGAATACCTTGATTGGTTTATAGACATTGGAGTCGCCAGATGGACCAAGTTCAATCTTTAGAAATATTGGACTTAGATCAATCAAGAAAGGTAAAAACAAAAAGAAACTAAGGATAAGTCAAACTCCGAGAATAAAAAGATTTATCCCCGGCAACGGCGCCAAAAATGTTGCCGCCTCTTACGCACCTAGGTTAATGTAGCAAAAATCTTCAAGCTGCTTGCGTCCTTGGGGGCAAGTCTCCAGTCAAGTACTGTCACCTAATCCTGACTCCTCCGTTTAGGCTTAACTCCTAATGAAGCCAAGGGGGGTAGTCCCTTCCAAAAGAGTTTATAAGGCTCTTAAGTGTTTTAATTATTTCAATTGATTGAGTTGTTTAAGGAGTTAGAAATGAATAAATTGTTGACACGACACTATGCAAAATTATATAACTAAATTCAACAGCATTGCAAGATATATCAATAATCACAATATGACTATAAGCAAAATAGAGAGTACAAAAATTGAACTAGTGCCAATATGGAGTCACAACACAATGAATGCTGTTGAAAACAAGGAAAATATTTTGCTCATGTACTTGGTCAATTTTAATTATTAGAATGATGAATAATTAAAGGAAGGGGATTCCCAATATACCAAGTGGTACTGGGAATATGTCCAGAATTTGAGAAGAGTAGCTCCGCACGGGAAAATGTGGGCTAGATGGAGTCGTGGGGGGGTGTTCAACACTACACCACAAGGTTGCAGCCTAACGGGACCCCACGGTCACTTTCTAGTTGTTCCCGCTTTCCCTAAAGCATTTCCCCACTACTTCTCCAAAATAGTTTACACCAGATTTTCGTAATGTTTCAAGGATGTTAATTTTATTATTGGGAGTTGATTATATTAAATGTGAGTAATTAATTAATGCACACTTCCGCTTTTGATATCCCCAAGAGTCAGACAAAGCTGCGAGGGGTAGAGCAGACACAGAAGAGGCAAATGTTTGTTCCAATTTGTAAAAGAAAAGTAAAGTTGAGATACAGCCCTTCAGGACGGGTTGTGTGCTCGTGTGAACAAAAAATTGTGAGACTAATTACTACGGCAAATAAATGTCGGGTTAGTATTTGATTACTTTGAATAAAATTTGTAAATCTTGAAATAAATTTAACTAATTTAAAAGTTGTAATCAAATCTAATCTAAATGAATAAGAAAATCCAACCCAATTCAAGGACAGATACAGTCTTCCCCCAAATCGGGGAAGAAGGGTGTGAGAGCCATAATCCCACTTGCTTTTTTATTAAATTGTTACATTGCTGATAATTAGGTAAAGGGGCTGCCTTTTGAGCTTATACTTTGGCCAAAAAGGCTTACAATAAATTGTCGGAAGAAAGGGATTGAAGAGGGGGGATTTGGAGATGCTTTGGGAGGCTAAAAACTTGAAAATTTCGCCAGCATTTCCTCTTGACCTGTCAACAAAATACAAAAACTAGCAAGCTAAAGGGTTCGAAATTTGGCAGTTGTGGGAGGAGACACCCAAAAAATCCAGCCATGCGAAGGGTTGATATGGCCCGCACCCCGCGCTATCCCTAGGTGATTTTGACGGCTTAGATGCCCCTGGGTGGCAATTTCTTATACCACAGGCCACTCCCGCAAGTTAGGGATATTCATGCAAACAAGAAAAAATCATTTCCAAAACAACTATTAACAGTTTGTTCTCTTTTAGGCACCCTACTCATGCATTCAAACAGGGTGTACATGGATGGAAGCCTATAAAATCATGTTCAAGGCTCATTATTGAGGGTTGGAATCTCAGAGATTGCCTACTGTAGTTCCAGATTGACAGTTAATAAGGCTATTTAGTTGATCCAATATTGTCTTCTTGCTTTTATGTGTGCTTAAATCTTTGGATAATATATGATTGATTTCTTTCTCATGCAAGTTGTTAATATTAATTGGCAGATTGGACAATTATATCTCTGATCTATGTTAATTATTGCAGATTTTAACTAGCTATCTTAGCCGGGATGCCAAGTTCAAGGAGGACTTCGCCTCCAAGAACTCTCATGATTTACCTACAGGTGACATAGAGCAATTGGCTTGGAAGGGCGAGCAAAGCTCACAGATTCTCAGTATAAAGAGTCAACCTTCAGGAAAAGAGGAGTTATGCCCCTCGAGATCAGCCAAGAGACCTAGATGTTTTTAGCACTATCACCTTAGCCACTTCTCCAATTGCTTTGGAATGTCATTACCTCCAAGGGGAGAGCCCTTTATGTAGATTTTTCTCAAGTTTTCAGCCTCCGATTTATAAGTAAAATTTGTCACAGTTTTTTTCATTCTCAGAAAAATAAATGACTGGAAATAAACATCAAATTTTCAGACTTAAAACACTGCTGTAACTTCACTTTTCACAGACAGAAAATAAATAATCATCACGCCATTTAACACACAGTACTCGGGAATTTTTTGCCAATGGCCCTGGAAAAACCCATAAGGAGAAAACCAGTCAGAGAGAGAAAGAGTTTTTATTAAGCTTCTAGGGAAAAAATTAGACATTCATTTACAGTCAAAAGCCAACTTATCTCAACCCAGCAGGCTTCCTTGTTTTCCGTGCAAATGCTGCCTCAATTTCTGTGCAATATTTTTCTCGAAAAATGTGCCGAAATAGCAGCAACCTTTAGTCTCGATTTCTGTGCAGAACTAGAAAGATTATGCCCTCGATTTCTGTGCCTTTAAATGCTGGAAATCCGTACAGTACGGACAACATTAAATGCTTCTGTACAGTCCTCGAAATATGTGCCTAGAAAACATTGAATGCAGCCTCGAAACTCGTGTATGTACTATCCTCGAACTTCGTGCCCAAAACTGCCCTTGAAAACTGTGCAAAATCCATACTATACGAACTGCAATAAATGCACCCATACTTATCCTCGAAAAATGTGCCTGCAATTAACAAGGCCGTACTCCTCGATTTTTGTGCACACAATTAATGCTGGTTGTACCCTCGATTTATGTGCCTGCAATAAATGAGGCCGTACACTCCTAAAAATCTGTGCTGGCAGTTAATGTCCTCAGTTTTCATGCCCACTAAAAATCACTCTCAGCTTCTTGTCTCGAAATTTGTGCCCACACTCTTTCAACTCTTTCTTCTTCCTCTTCTCACAAGAATGAATGCAAATGGCCTTTCCCTTGCTCTTTGCTGATAACCCTAGGTAGGTGAATAGACATCTAATCCAAAGGCTGAGAATGAATTAGATCTACGGTTGAAATTAATTGCTCATATTTTATTTCTAAAATATTAATTTCACTCGCCCACTTAAATTTATCAAAAACTGACTTTATACTCTAAAGTAAAATTAAATGTCACTTAAGTCATTTAATGCAAGGGTCACTTTATTTCCCCTCTCTAAGTGACAAAGGCAATGTTCCCCCAAGTTTCCGGAACATGGGAGCATGGGAGAGGGGAAACGCACGGTGGGGGCATGTGGAGACTACCCCCAAATTCTAGGGAAATTCGAGGGGGGCGGGGTGTCGTCGAGGTCATAAAAATTAAAAAAACATATATAAATTAAAAAAAATAAAAATTATAAATGCTAGATAATAAATATCATAAATCCTAACAATGTAAATTAAAATTTTAAAACTAGCGATTTAATGATAATCTAACAAGCATGTTACAAACATACATAAGTGACAATTCAATGATTCATTGATTATTGATTCTGCATCATGAACATTTTCAAATTGTACAATTTGGTCTTGCAACCTTGATATTCATATTTCAAATTTGATATTTAAATCTCAGCCATTCTAATTGAAAACTTGAATCAATGATATAAATTATAATATATAGCATGCATTTTAATTTTTAAATACTAAGTTTGAAACAGAAATAGAGACTAAAACAGTGAAACATCAATAGACAACACTAAATTACTAAACTAAGATTGCTCAAAAAGAAAAAAATTTAAAATAGCCATAGGAAAGAGTCAAAGACTCGGTCATTAGTGATCACTGATCAATATTTAGAGTCAAGAGTAAAACTTTAAGTCTTTAACTAACATAGTAACAAGTAACAATGGACACTGATAACTAAAACTTAAAAGTAGCTAAAAGAAATCATAACAAAACAAGCATCAAGGAGTCAACTCCATAGATTGGTCCTCTGCATCCATCTGCTGCATGAAGGCATCGGGACCATCAATGGGAATGTCATCATCTATATCTGAGTCACTCTCAGGAGTAACCAATGGCACACCAACCAAACCATGTAGCATCTCATCCGCTCCATCCTCCTCATCTATCTGTGCCTCGTCCTCTAGATCTACATCCCATCCTACAGCAGGTCCCATCCGATACTCTGGTGTCTTCCTGTGTGCAACACGAAGGGCACTGTGCACTGCAACTAGCTTCTCAACTCTCCTAGAGGTAAGTCTACTCCTCTTGATAGAGTGAATGAAGCTATAGGTGGACCAATTCCTCTCAACTGCAGAGGAACTAGCAATCTGAGACAACAAACGAATAGCAAGATGTTTGGTCTCTGGAGCATCATCCCCATGCATGTCCCACCAACCAATGGGGTCATCCTGGCCTAAGTTGCCACGATCTGCCTTGGCATCAGGCTTGTTGAAGGGACCTTTGAGACCTGCAAATTGAATCCATTGTCTCCGAAGTGTTTGCCCCTCCTCTTCACTGTACATCTTTGCAATGGCAGTTCGAAATCCCTTCTTGATCTCCGGATCCTGAATGGGAGCAATTCTACCAGGCCTAGAAATGTACCATTTTGGGTTTAGTGCATAAGTTGCCATGTGCAAAGGTGTGTTCATTCGGTCCCACCTACGCTGAATAATGGGTTGAATTTGGTTCGTGTAGAACTCCAAGGAGGGCTCTTTCTGGTGAATGGCTTCCCTTACCTTGCCCAACATGCTGTCAAAAGTCTCATAGATTTCTCCAAGACTAGGAGAATCAGTGTCAATGTAGCGAATGACCTCAACTATAGGGCGCAAGAATGAGACCAAATAACTGCAATCTACCCACCAATCGTTATCTAATATCTGAAGCCTGATCCTCTTCCCCTCCTCTGTCTTGGACTCTGTCCACCTGTTCCAATCTAGAGTCACAACCATGGCCTGCAATGCTGGCTGTATCTCCAACATCCTCTCCAATAAGAGAAAATAGCTGGCATATCTAGTATCTGTGGGCTTGAGGAATTCCTTCCTCGAGTGAGCCCTATACATGGCTAAGGAGGTGTGGTGGTTGCAGATAAACATCTGCACATCCCTTGCAGCCGATACCAAGGTGGTTGCCCAATCAATTTTTCCAATGTCTTTTAGGGCATTGTTGAGAGCATGCACACAACAAGGGGTCCAAAATATATGCCTATACGTGCTCTGAACTAGTAAACCAGCTGATCTGCACACTGCTGCTGCATCTGTCACAACCTGCACAACATTCTCAGGCCCAACCTCCTCTATAGCATCCCGAAGAAGCTCAAATTGAAAAGCTGCATCTTTGCGCTTTCCAGAACAATCAATAGCTCTGAGAAAGAATGGCCCATCTACGCATGTAACTATGATGTTAATAAGTGGGCGTTTGGTAATGTCTGTCCACCCATCCATTACAATAGAGCAACCTGACCTCACCCATACCTCTTTCATCTGCTCTTTCTGCACGGTAATATTGGACACCTGCCTCTCTAAAATCACTGTCCTCACCTTGTGCTCACCTGGGGGCACATATGAGGGTCCTGATGATGCAATAGAACGAACCATCTCCTTATAATAAGGAGAACGAGTAACATGGAAAGGAATGCCATTGGGAAAAAGGAATTTGCCAATGGCATCATCTGTATCTTCACGGTTAAGCTTGCCATACATCTTTGTAATGGTTGGCCCTATAGCACAAGAACGAGAAACCTTCTTTTTTGATGAAGATGTATCAATAGATGGTTGAGGCATACGAGTAGATGGGTTAGTTTTCCTTTTAGAACTTGCATTGCGATCTTCTGTTGATGCTACATTTTGGCTAGAGAATGTGCCCTTAGCATCTGCTGCCATTTGCAACCTCATAAGCTCATTTCTTTGCAACAAGGTTAGCTTCGCACACACAGAAACCCCTTTGCCACCAATGCTTAAAAGGTGTTGTCTAACCCGACTATAACTCCCAACCCAAGTATGGCCACAAACATTGCATACCCAATGACGTGATCCACCACCACTTCTCTTTCCTCATTGGTTGTTTGAAGAAGCATCTACTAGGCTTGCATATAGCAAAAGTGGTTTCTTGGGATCAAATGTCCCCTTTGCATAATGAGCCAATGATTTTGATGGGTTGAGATCGGCATTACCTTCTCCTTCATTCTGATTTGACCTGGTTGATGGGGGATTTCCACTCCCACTTCCAATCTCTGTCCCAAATCCAACACTAGAGTTACCCCCTGTCTGAAATTCAAAGTCACTTTCATTGCTGCCACTACTATTGCCATTGCTAGAGTTGCTCATATTGCTGGTTTGAAAATCAAAACTACTAGGTGTAGTTTAATTTTGCAATTTTGGCAACCTGCTACAACAAAACAATGAACATTTAGATTTTTTTTTTAAATTTCATGAATACAAATCAAACATGTAAATGGGATAGAAATGTAAAAAAAAAAATAACAAAAAGATCATACACAAGTGTCCTTGTACTTGCAAAAGACCTTGTATAATTTATTAATTTCACTATTCAGTGTTTTTAGATAATAAAACTTAAAAGTTAAAAGGCACATAGCATGAAACAACAATTCACATAAATGATAAAACAATTGATGAAATTTAAAATTATAAAAAACAGAAAACAATGAAACAGGGGAAATAAATTTAATCCTGTAGCAGGCAGTGTGTGTATTGTACAATGTATACTGTGCAAGATGAAAGGGAGGTCGTAACTCTTCTTATTGTGAGCAGCAGCTTGTGAAAGTTATTCTTCTTGTCGTTTGGAAAACAACAACCAGTGCAAGGGTTCTTCATTTCCAGGTAAGGGTTCTTCATTTCCAGGCAGCCAGATTTGATGAAATTTAAAATTATAAAAAAGTTAAAAACAAAAAACAATGAAACAGGGGAAATATTTAATAAAATTAGTACCCTTAAAACTCAGGTTTGAAGGCATTTATGATTTTGTGGATGGGGATGGCTCTAATTATGTCTGGGTACATTCTGAACATATGGAATCCTTAAACAATGGTGAGCAAGCAGATTTTTGGGCTGGTTTCAACTCCTAACAAGCTTGTTATAACTTATTACTATGGCTCCAAACCTTGCTGAAGAAGGTTTTGCTTTTCTGGGCACCTTCAAGAACATTTCTGGGCACTTTCAGACCTAAATCAGCAACCATTTACAAATCTGGGCAATGCTGAGTATCTATACAACCTGATTGATGTCATAGCTGTTGCAATAAATGAATTCTGGGCATTATTCTGAGGCTATCTCGACAACAGAAGTCACAAAGCAGCCTGTAACCCTATACCTTCAGTCGGCAGTAGGAGGTGCCAAACATCAAATCTGAGCAGCCTTGGTCAAACAGCAACAGTAAGATGCATTCGAGATGGGTTCTTTAACATTTTTGGACCCCAAACAGGCTAACAGCAGTCAAAATCAGTCCTAGAATAAATCTGGGCAGTTATGAGTAAAATATGTGGCAAAAAACACTATAAATAAGCAGTAATAAGCTTATTTTTAATAAATTAGACTGTATTTTTAATAAATTAGCACGATAAAAAAAGGTTGAGACTGTATCTTCATGGGAAGAATTTAAATATAAAAAATTACACCCCGAACATGCATTAGAAATTTGCATTCACATTTCCATTAAATTAAATGAAGCACGATTAAAAAAGTTTAGACTAATACAGTATGATCTCAATAAAAGATCGTAAAAGGAATGCTATGGTAAGAGAAACTAATGAGAAAGGACACAGGAGACACAAAACGAAGTCCAAATGTAGGGGTAGAGGTAGAGGCTCTCCATTGTAGCAGAGTTCAACAACTTACAGTCGATTAATTAATCTTGCCCGCGACCCACGAGCTCCTTCAGGCTTCAAGCCGGTGACCACAAGCTCCTCTCCTCTCCTTCACGAATGCAACACTCCACTCCTGCAAACTGCCAAACTCCCATTCACTCACAGGCTCACAGCAGTCACACGAGCTCAGGCAACACTCACGCGGCAGCCTCACTGCTTCACGGCAGCAGAAATGAGGAAATAATTGAGTCACGATGTAGGTAAGAATAATTTAGGGTTTAGTTTTTCATTTATGCATTTTCTTTTTCTTTTTCTTTTTGTATTTTTTTAAATTCGAATTTTAAAAAATTTAAAAAAAGAAAAATCGTGGGGAGGCGTGTGGGAGCCCCCCACAAGCGGGGCGTCGTTCAGAGCTAGGAGGCGAGCCCCCTCCTGCGTTTCCGGAAGTTTCGCATTTTTGGGGGCGTGAGGAAACGTTTCTGGAGGAGCCCCCAAGCCCCCGGGGCGTGGGGAGCGAGGGGGGCGAGCCCCCGACCCTGGGGGGCGAGTTTCCGTGGAACACTGGACAAAGGCTAAAGTGACATAGGGGAACACTTCCCTAAGTACAAAACTAACACTCCCTCTTACCGAGGAAAGTGTTCTGCACCACTCCCAACTTGTCCCTGAAGAAGACAAACTTGCCCCTCCCCAAAGACTTCGTCAGTATGTCTGTTACCTGCTTGTTGCCAACATTTTTGTACCATAGTTGGGTTGCCTGAGGAGCCATTGGTTAACAAACATGTCCAATGTTTGATTCCAGTGTATCAGTTGATCCATCTTTATGTCTAGTCAGTTTTGGCTAGTCAGTCTTTTATTTGAATAGTTTTGACCATGGCCCCGCGGGGTTTGTAATAAAATGTGCTAGTAGGGTGTTTTGAGTGGTTCGGTCTCTTAAGATGTAGAATCTCAACTAAAGTATTCCAGGGAGTTTTTTGCCCTTGACAATTATGTTTTGCCTATAGCCGAGTATAATTGACGAGGTTTTCTCCCGCTTCCTCCAAAGCTGGAATGCCCGATTTTGAATTCTGGGCCTTGGGGGGTTATTGGAGCCCAACTAAATGTATAGAAACCTACTAGGCATTATTAGAATAGAGCATGGTCATGTCCTAAGTCAATAGGACCATAAAAAAAAAATTCGATAAAAACTTACCAGACGCGTCAAAAAATTATTTTTTAACTTTTAATTTTTTTAATTTTTCCCTAAGTTTTTAATGAATTTTTTCCATAATTTAAATGGAAAATTTCAATTTGTAATAAGATAGTCATCCGAGACCCAAATTCAGTGATTGAAGGTTCTAAACTTAAGCCAAAAATCATTCTTGATCGGCCAGCCAGTCAGATCCAACTTTCAGATCATCAATCGAACACATAACGTATATTTTCTTTAAAAAATCATTTTTGGGGAAAAAATTGATTATTTATTAAAAAAGATTATTTTGGAGAAAATCCAAAACTCTCCAAATTAATTCAAATTCAGTGAAATGAAATTCAGAGTGACATGTCAATGGGCATTTATGATGATTGGAGTTATCATAACTCAGCTTCAGTCAGCATTCAGTGAGTATTAAAGATATATTCAGTTAACGGTCTTGTCATCTCCAGCTAAACTCCTGAATTGGTTGAGATGGAGAGCACTCATTGGTTTGATGATTTGATCGAGGCAGGAACTGGTGATTGCATTACGATCTATTGACAGTGGCTGCTCCTTACCTAGATCTGGCTCCTCCATACCTAGATGGCGTCTTCACCTACCAGCTCACGCCCCTCTCTTCATGCTCACGCCCCTCTTCCTCATGAGGGCGTCATTCACACGTGTGGCTCCTTCTGTGGCTTGGTTTCAGTGCCTAGGGTTGGAGTCGGGGCACCTTGCCCAGGTGGAGGCCTCCCCTCACTCTTAACTCTCCAGCTTAGGTTTTGTGCTCTTAGTGATGTGCCGAACCGGTTAGGTCTGGTATTCTGGTTTTAGGGTTTTGGGTCTTCTTTCATTGTATAAATAGAGGCTTCTTTAGCTCTATTGGGATGGATTTTTGTGTAGAGAAACTCTGTCCAAACT